>CALNVZ010000649.1:24566641-24588023 GCA_940671915.1 Paracentrotus lividus
TGATTATTTGCCAGTGTTAACTACTTTCGTTTCAAACAGAACCAAATCTATTACCAGACTGGGAATTTCAGTCCCAAGATCTGACACCGATAGGGATCCATGTGTCGGTGAAAGCTCAAAGTGTAGTAAACCTATCACCTCAGAAAGAAGATATGATTCACCAACTGAAGCAGAACAGAATAACCCAATTTCATACGAAATTCCACATGAAAATAACAACGGACTTACGGCTACTGCCCAGCAAGCTCCATATATCACGGTAGATGAAACAGGATGCAACCGGAATGCGAGAATGGATGAAGATCTAGAGCGCAAAGTGACTTCAAACCCAGTTGCAGAACTACGTATCCATGAAAAGGGAGAGCCTTCCCGAATTCACCGAGCTGCTTTCACCCTCACAATGCTAGTTGTGGGTTATTCCATATGTTGGACACCATACGCAATAAGTCGCGTCTACGACTCTTTCTGTGAATCATGTCTGGACTTTGTTACGATGGAGGTGACTAGGAATTTAGTTTGGTTGAACTCAACTGTGAACCCGATTCTATACGCTGCTACAAATCCTAGATTTAGGAAGAATTTTCTTAGTCTCTTAAATGTTCGAAGAGCATTTAGGGCCTGCCAAACTCTTTGAAATAAGTATTTTTTTTAAAGTATATATATATATATATATATATTTTTTATAAATATATATATTTTTTTTGGGATCCATCATTAACAAACAATCTCCAGCACACGTTATCGGAGATACAGGACGGCCAATATCTCTTAATAAAAGGGGATTCTTTCAGAACTCGAATTAGACTTGCACATGTACTTTCGACTGTGTAGTTGCCCTATTTCCGAGACATGTGCAGTGCATAAAACATGTGTGAAATAATCAATGTAAGAGTAATATGTAGTTATAATATACATGTACAATCATGCAAATTCTATATTATTTCAATTGAAATGTTTCCTCTCTCTGTTCTCATTGTTTTTAACAAAATATTAATTTTCTGTTGCATTTTCTCTATTATTAAAATCCGTGAATATGTGTATCAAAAGAGGCTCGATGTCTAAGATGAAGCCTTTAATTGGTCTTGGGATTGAATAACGTTTATCATCATCATAATCGGTCTCTGTGGTGTTTCTCACATTTTTAACTAAACAAAAACAACTAAAAAAAAATGATTATTAAAAAACAAAACTGATTAATATTTTTTGGGTTTCGTGAGGGCCCACGAGTCCGAGTGTCACGAGTCCGATTATTTTCCCACGAGTTCGAGTATTTTTCCGACGAGGCCGAGCAGTATATTGCAAAATACAATATGAAAAAGTCGGCCTCGTAGACCCTCGTGGGCGCTCGGTCTCGTAGGAAAATACTCGGTCTCGTGGGCGCTCGGCCTCGTGGGAAAATACTCGGACTCGTGGACCCTCGGACTCGTGGGCCCTCGGCCTCGCCCTCCCCAATGTCACACACCAGTTAGGAGTCTGTATAATGCATTCACCTGTTATTATCTGAATGCAACTCCTCTCCTCTCTTCCCCTCTATGATCTATCTTTCTCCATTTCTCTTCCTTCCTTTGTATTTCCTCTCACGTAACCATACATGTTGAGCATGTTGATCATTGGGAATATTCTGTTTATGGAAATATATAAAATGTAAAATCAAATGAAACCAATTTTCTTAGTGGAGACCACCCGTCTGTAATCCACATTAATCACATTACTCCTATTTCAATTTAAAACCTACAAAATAAAAAAAGCCTCCTTTAGATTTGTGGTCTATTATTGCACATACAGAATGAAGATTGTGACAAAACAGTGGCGCCAGCTTCCTTTCAAGTCCCATCATGCATCATCCTTACTTTTCAATTTTATTGGTCACCATTTTCCTATATGATGCAACTCCTTTGTAATTTTAACTTGCTCAATTGTAAATGTTGAATAATTGTAACTTGTCCTTTCGAAAAGAGCATGTAAATAAAGAAATATATTTAAGTATTCTTAATACGCGTTCGGTATTATCATTCTCATCATTGTTAATATTGTTATTATTAGTAGTATAATAATTATTATATGTATTAGTATTGTTATTGTTATTATTATTATGATTTTGTCTCTGACGAAGATTTTGCTAGGATCGAAAGCTCAGGCTCTTTATGACTCCATTTTACTCCATTAGCTCTCCTTTAATGTCCTCTTATTTTGTATTATTATCATTACCATAATCATTATATTATGATGGAGTCCATGTGCTCTATTTTCGATCAATCGTCAGAGAAGAAACAATGAAGAACCCCATTTTGTTCTTTGATATTATTTTTTTTAAACCTTCAAGTAGAAAAGAAATAATGTACTTTATGTTTTCAGCTATAGATGGTACTCTAGAATATTTTTGTAACTACAAAATAAAAAGTGATGTAGTTTCCGCTTTCATTTCGACGTATACTTAATACATTACCACATGTATATTATGAATCACATCTTTTCAAAATCCATTTTCCCGTATTCAGCTTCTTGCACTTTTTATCGCAACTCTGACTGGTGTCATTCTCGGAATACTGATGGACATTTTATAATCATTAATTCATCTCAACGTAATTAGGTCAATTTTTTTTGAGCCCCGAAAGCCTCGGAATTTATCACAAATTGCATTCGACGAGACAAGTCCCAATGCGCACCACAATCTTGGTCGAAAATAGCTAATTAAGATTAATGACCACCATCCCACGACCAATGTTTTCATGAATTCACATATTGCAAACAATTATGATGTTTGGATAGGGCATATCGAAAAATAATTATTTGCTGTCAAAATAATTTTTTCCCCTCAAATATGATCAGCTTTCAAAGCTTCGAAATTAGGTGCACATTGCATTTGAAGATATAAATTCCACTAGATACAAAATTCCGCAAATAATACCGTAGGCCTACTACGAATAATGTTATGGAGCTTCTTCTTGGATACGTGCACACATTTACATTTGTAGCTAACAGCCACCATAGATAAATTCCTATCGGAAGTTTGGGGGATGTACTGAAAATTCCTCAAATGCATGAGTTAATGAATTCACAACTAAAGTGAAAAGTCTGTCATGAAAAGAGGATTTCTCTATAATTCAATCACATTTTGTCATTGTCTTGTGCTATTGTGAGGCTGTTTTTAAACATCTGTGATTTTTTTTTTCCAGTCTGACCAAAGTGATAAATTATATACATGGTATAGGCCCTAGGTATTAAAGTCAATTTTATGTTGCCTCATACTTTTAGAATAAAATTTTGTGTCAAAAAACGAAGAAGATGGATGAAAACATTGAAATACATTAAAAAATCAATGAAAACACAACACAAATATGAAAATGGTGAAGAAAAAAATGATACTGGAAAGAAGATGAAAGAAGGTAAAAACAAATACAGTAGAAATGACAGTAGGCCTAGAGAAGGTTAACGAAGATGAGGACAAGGACATACATGACAAATAACAGAAGAAAATATAAAACAAGGTAACAGCAAAGACATACATAACAAATGATATCATAAAAACATAATATGCAAAATGCTAGTCAATATTAGATATTTTCAGATATTTTTTTAATAAACATAAATGCTTCTATTTGAAGCTCGCATTTTGTACTTGCCTGCAAAGACGCGCTTTTATGGATACCACGCAATGCATCGTGATCCAGTTAAAATGGTTTACAGTGTGCTAATAATTATTAACTATGAAATAAACTGTATTATCCCCTAAATTAAAATCGATGTAATGGTTGGTGTTAAGCCCATAAATCATAAACTCCACTACCGTCTTAACCATCTTCTAATTGAGAGACATTTGTTTAATTTGGCATGTTGTGTTCATTTCAATTAAAATGCGTTTTTAATGAGGTGCCCAATTCAGGCATCCCACGAGTGCGTTGGGTATACGACCGGAAATGACATTAAACATTCTACCTAGTGACGTTTATACATCTACACTCACAACCTAACTGCACATGAATCATTGTGGTCATGCAACCAATTTGGACTCAACGAAATTATTTTCTAGTTTTCACGCATTTTGTTTGAAGATACAAGAAGAGATTTCTACAATTCGAGGTAAATCTCCAGGCAATCATCTTTACTTTTAATTTGTTGAAACAGAATGGCCACTGAACAGTATTCTGGTTTATCAACATCTAATCCACCCACCGTGTCACCGGTAATACTTTCCCCTTGAGCGACTATCCTGAATAGGCAGTATTGATGGAGTTCTTCGTGATTATATCACCGTGGCAGGAAATATGTTGAGTAGTTATTTCATACTGGCAAGATCGTCATATTGGAGGCATACCAGGGATCTGGTTCATCTCAGCATCTCGTTGCTGACTTGATGATTGGTAAGCGTGATTGCCCCTCTCTTACAAACTTTAATTCTTAGGCCGTTGGTTACTTGGACATCGCATAGCAAACTTATACCAACATTCGATCGTGTATGGTTACTGGTTGGGTATCTGACCTGTGATCAACATCAGCGTGGATCGGTACTGGATTGTGACGAAGAAATTGAAGTATAGAATCATTTCAAACTAAGCGGAGGTCGCGTTTATGATCATTAGCAGAGTTGGCTTACCTCTTTACTTGTCATCCAACACCATATCATCCTGGGCACTACAGTAAACGGGGAGGGTGGACAGTACCGAGTCGGGATATGCAGTGCCCAGATTGTACGGTTCAGTCGATCTATATAATTATCTCATCTACAAGTCATAGTTTCCATCTGCATCTGATCCTTTACTTTGAATATCTCGTATATCATATCTATATTTTGTTTACATGATAGACGTTTTCGAAGAACACAAGTAGCAAATATCGAGGAAAACTGTGTTTTGGCAGACAACACGTGCCCACCAAATTTCACGGAGGATAACACACTTGCAAATATTGTTAAGTCACACATCTGCAAGGTATTATGGCATAGGGATTTTGAGCTCGAATTCTGAGACGATTCAAATTGTTCAATCTAGATAGCCATGCGAATCACCAATCAAGGATTCTTGGAAATTACTGACTCCACATCCGAGTTAAACAAATATGAAACAAGGATTCAGAAGACGCCCATGGTTTAATTGTTCAATCTACTTGCAGTAGATAAGACGAATGATATACCAGGAATTGACAATCATAAGCTGGGATGGCGAATAATGGAGGAACAATTGTGCACAACAGTACAGATCGAATGATTACAAAGATCCTTGACATAAACCCACCATCTCGAGAATGTCCTATCAAGAAGGAGGCTTTAAAAATATAACAACCGTCAGCTCGTGCTTCGGATCCATGAACCCGACATTTCCAGAAATCGCGCTGATCATGGCCGCGTTATATGTTGAGTCCATTGGAATCTTCTCTTTTGACTTGCGTGGACAACCATTTGGCTGCAGTTACGATCTACGAATGGTTTTGTCAAGATTGCTTCGAATCAATTTGTCTCAGATTAACCGAGGATTCTGGTTGGCTGAACTCCGGGACATAATCCAATCAGTTTAGCTGTGACATGAATCCAAGATCCGGCAAGAACTTACATTCGCCTTCTTTCATATGAGATCGTGTTGTTCAAAAATCTGCTAGAGAATGCGCTTGTAGGCGGAACTTGGTTGGAGGTTAGTCTGGATAAAGAGCGTCACGATTATAGTATGTACCTGGTGTACGAGTAGATGATTATTTTTTTGATACGATTGTCATTGTTTTTTTTTTGCAAAGATGCAGTGATATGTGCTTTTCTGTTGTTAATTTGTTTGTTGGTCTTGAATATCATCAGCTTGGTGATTTTCAAGTTATTTTCTTTGAAACTGTTCATCGAGGTGTTGAGTTTATTGTAACAGAATCTGCAATTTACCGTGCGAGTCGGTTCAAGGAAGGGTTTGCCCCCAGGATTGGTGAGATTCTGATTCGTCGTGGACATTGTACAGGTGAAATATAAGTGACAATATCCCAAAATGCCTCAAATGCGAATGAAAATAAAAAGAAAGAAAGAAAGAAAACAAACAAGATGACAGTTTTAATGAGCGAGGTTATTTTCACTATGTTGATAAAACAGGTCCGGTTGCATCTCGGTGGTTGTGTGGGGTTATTGTGGATTTTGAGAGACAGATATGTGTCATTAGGTGGGCATATACAGGAGAGTGGACGCTTTGGATGTGATGGGGTTTTAATCAAACATATGGTCTACCAGCCAGTATTTCTTTCATTTGTCTAATCGGGCTATCATTTGTCTACCCTAACAATTGCTCTAAATTTCTGCTAGGTCTAATTGATTTTCACTATTTTCGTATGTCGGTGTTTAGATGAGACACTGACGGTGTAGAGATGCTGGAGAAGGAAAGTTTGTAAATATTTTCGTGTACAGATATGTTTTCGCCCTGGTTGTAGAACTAGTTAAGGTGCCATATTCGCGACGAGCAATTTCGCCGATTTTTGGGTTGGTGATTCTTACCCAGGGTACACTGGGCGGGTTTTGCTTGGGGCGATCTTGCGCCGCAGTCCCGTTATCTATATGTTTCCCTTGTTATGTTTGTGTCGGTTTAGGGAGTGGATTGTTGGTTATAGTGGAATGTCCGGTATTTTGTGTGCTGGTGTTCTCTTGGCCTTGGATTCTCCTTTTTTGGTACACACTATGGTTGCAGTTCCTGGTTCGGCGACCGAACATATAGCCGGCGGTTTGTTCGGTTGGGTATTGTACTGGGATAGTGTCATGCCTCTTGGAAGGGTCATATACGTGTCTGTATTTTATTTAAGCAAGTGTGTCTGGGGCTTCTGGGTAAATTTGTACATCATGGATGCTGGGCTTACGAGTTACAGGTAGTTGGTCCGTTTCAAGGTTTATGACAAACACTTAGTTCAGTCAAGGATTCAATTACTGTCAAGGGAGGGGGATAGGGAGTGCAGTAAATGTGCCCTATTTGGGAGTGCAATTTATCGATAGGTTCCTAGTACCTGATGCATGATGATGGAGCAAAGAAAATGTTAATCGTAAAGACAGTGTAGTGTTTTGGCATGGTCCCAAACCCTAAGCCTTAAGAAACAGGTGATTTTCCAGGTTCTTTTCGTGGCAACAGTCTGGGGTCAACAAAATTTGAATACGCGTTATCCCCAGCTTGAGATAGCCCAGCATAGGCGGTCTCTGGTCACATGTGTCTTGCATCGAATTTAGTTTCATTAACTGTTCTAAGAAAGGAAAAAAAAGATCACAAAGACCACATAGGGATCAGTATACTCATAACCATACTTTTAAAAGACTTACTTTATTTCTACATTTAGGATTCTTATCAAGGGTAATCAGAAGTGCTATATTACTAGACAGCAGCCTGTCTCTTTAATAATAAAAATGCAATGACGACAGGCTTAACATTTCTAAAAGAATTCTAGAAAAAAAGTAGTGAACTCTATATTGACATACTGCTGGTTATTCTCTACATGTGGCATATTGTATGTAAACACTAATTTTTGGAATCATGGGTCCATCGTTAATTTCTTTGCTGTCTGTCATCCAAGGTCTATCACTCTTCTGGCGAAGCTTACTTGAGCATTCGACATCATTTCTGTAATTATTTCAGAGCCCTATTGTTTTATCTATTCTTGTAGTCAGCATGCCAGAAATCTTGAATATGTGGTATTGGTATATAGTGAGAATACAAAAGAATTAGTGGTGATCAAGTGACGATTCATTTGGAGCTTGCTCATTTGAATTAGTGGCACGAGCTACGCATCAAAAACGAATGCCGAACCTGCCTTTATACCAAGTTTGGAATAAACAGAACCTTGCAGTTTGTATATGAGCCAAGTACATGCGCTTTGGTTACTAACAGAAGGACGGCAAGGCTATAAATGAATGAAAATTAATCACAGGAGGTAATGGTGAAAGTTGTTTCTATCACTTGCCGTGTCAAACTTGTATCAAGCTGATTTTGTAGCGAGGTTGGTTTCTAAATATATTTTGCAAGTGTTCGTAAATTTTTCATGAGTTCTTCATATTGGTGTGACATTCTTTGGGTTATTATTGTTATTAATTATGTTGTGGTAATGTAAAAGTAGACTTGGCCTGCTTTCAACATAGGTAAGAACAACTTAGTGTGATCATCGTAGTGATTGTTTTATGTTAAATCATATTTTTATGATATAGATATATTATTCTAATGGGCTTGCCTCCTAATTTAGTCTGCTAAATCGTAGTATGATGTCGAGTCATCCCATTTTGTCTTTGTGAGGGCGATGGCCATTCTACCTTACATACATGGCTTGGTCGTGGAGAACATCATTAGGCTAGAGGTTGAATCGTGGGAATATACCATTGATCTTATGGTAAAGACCATGTTAAGAAGGTTGATGTATGTCTGCGTGCGGAACAGACTTGGTCAATCCAATCGTAGTAAATTAGCTTGTGGTCGACCTCTATTTTGTTGCACTAATTAACATTCAAGCCAGCATATCCCCGCTGTAGCCCTCCACTGCTGCCGCTAAATATGAGTAACGCTGTGACCATTAGATTTGAGATCTTGGGTTTTTTCGTTAAGTCTAGACACTGTATTGTGCAGGGTTTCTTCCCGCTTAAGCTGAAGTTGCGGATCTGCGCTGCGTTCAAGATAAGCGCTAATTTGGCTTCTATCGTGGGTTTATTACTATAGATTTCTATGCGGATACCGTCCAAGCTTCTACTCTTTTACATTTATATCAACTATTCTTCCTCAACGAGACGTTTTTTTCTTTGGTCTCTTTATGGTCACTTTTGCTTCAATAGCCATACTAGACAAACCTCCAGCTTATTAGATTTAATGTTTATATCAAAATTCTATCAATATACAGAATCAATCAAAACATCATCAATCAATCTTCAATAAGTAATAACAGATACTTATAAGATCGGATTACCATAAAGTGGGAATGTTTTAGGGACTGGAACCTTTGACCCTAAAGTTCAGTTGGAGATACTAACGATTCAACTAAAAGCAAACGTAAACGATTCATAGCTATTGCTGGATGAGTGCGAAGTCAATGAGTGAATATACTTATGTGTATGAATGACGCTTGATATTTTATTCTAAAGAAACTAAACCAAATAAACATTAGGTTAGTTTACTTGACATAGGATAAGTTAGCGTTGTAAACATTTTGCGTATCCTAGTGAAATCTATCTAAAAATGTCATTATTACACTCGCGCCCATAAAGATCTATAGTATTGACATTGCCATAATATATACTATATGATATTGTTATAATATATATAAACAATATTGGGATTCATTTAGGGAATCTGTATATAATTTATTCAACAACGAACAATTACTCCCAAAATGCTAAGTTGCAAATTACTTGTTAGAAGAGTAATACGAGACAGAGAGCAGAAGGTTTACTATATCTGGAGAGTAGAGAAGTACTTGAATCGACATAACACATAGGAATTTGAAGCTTTTTAAGAGGAACTGGTCATCACGGCTCTTTTACTTATGGACATATATCGCGCGGAATACACTGAGTAGGGCATATGGTGGAAGAAGAGGGAAGAGGAGCTTAATTTGAAATACGGAAGAGAACCTCTATTATGAGTCATACTCAGGGGCATTGCAAATTGTTCACGGGCGCATCATTGCTGTCACAGCATGTGCGACGAGTGAGGCACGCGGAGAAATTATCACAATAGTATGTGGGTACACTCGCGAGCGTACACTAGTATAGCTCCTCACCCACGACCTTCATATTTAATTCCACAATTGATTCGTAACAAGTGGCCAAGGTTAAGATGGATATCACCGCATACAAGCATAATATTGGCTATGCGAGCGGATAACGATACTTAGCAACTAGTAGAGCAAGAAACTAGTAAATATTACTACGATCTTTTATATTAGATTTGTATACATAATGGGGAAAAAATACAGAAAATTCACTCGCTATGATAACCACACGAGAGGGTTCATTAATCCCATACATAAAATCTTGTGAAATATATAGAGGGTTTTGCGGGATACAATTTTACAGCTAGATATAGAGTTTAAACCATCTTTATTAGGACATGAGATCCTCTTCACACCACATTGCAAAATTGCAGAAAGAGTCTGTTGACTGGTCCTAACGGACAATCCATACAAAACAGGCTCTAACATTATGTATTTGGGACCACAGAATTCGAACTCATGAATCAAAATATTGAAATATATTGATTCAAATACATAATAATGGAGTCTCTTGCCGAACACACAGCTTTTAGATAAATAAATGGAATAAAATCAACTCTGGAATGTGAGTGGGAATTTTATTAACTAGGCTAGGACAGGGCATCTTATCTTTCTTTTGTTTTCATCAGTGGTGTCTATTGAGGGCAAGAGAAATAGATTTGTCGGCTCGCAATATATTTAAGTACTCATTACACTATGATTCTTGGGACCTTATTGAACATGCGGCGGATAAGTCTTCAGCTTTTCAGCACCACTACAAGTATTATTGTATCTATATACAGAATTTGTATTAATTCTCATGCAAACCACACAGCAATGATATTCTATGAAGCTTCACAAAGTGTACATGAATAATCGGTGTTAATGAAGGTATTGTGGGCGGTTAAGCACATTGAATATTGTTTGCATAATGTTAGCTAGGATCTGCAGAGATAATGTGAAATAAGCCTAGTGCTGTAGTTTCCTTTCAGACAAGCGATAGTGTTTTGCAAAATTACTCAAAATATCTAAACTCTGAGTATTAATTAACATGAAGGGTATAAGATCGCCATTCATCTGGGGCTACCACGGAGGCGGCCAATGGGTCAGCATGCGGTCATTAGAGCGGGCAATAATGTGATATCTCTTAAGCCTTCAGCCAAAAGAGAATGGCTCCGGCAGGAGCGCATGTAATGGTCTTCGGTGAGCAGGCCTGGTTAACGGTCCCTGCCCATCATATCACAGGGGGTGGAGAGAAATTTCTTGTTGTCGATTTATATCCAAAAATACCCAATCTAACATCAGAGCCAATTAACTATACGGCGGCCAATACGCAAAGAGGGGTGCTTTGTACCAATGATTGCATATTTACATTTTCTTTTGTTCATGTCATACTTGGAAGCCCACAAGCCTATTAGGTCGGCCATGAGATAAAGTAATATACCACGAGAATCTCGCGATATCTTCGTAAGAATACTTAATTAAACTAAAACGAGCTTTTGTAAGGGGTATAGACTCCTTGAATGCGAAAGGAATTGTGTAACATAATACAAAATTGAGTGCTTTCAATATAATAGTACCTAATGAGAACAGCTGATGTGGGTCAATGAGTTTCAATATTTTTTTCAGATTGTTTTGTAGATTTAAGCCTGTGATGATTTTTTTTATTAAGAGAGGCGGACTGTTTGTAATGTAAATTAGGCCACTTCTGTCTTTACCTTTCTTGGAAAAATCTAAATAAGAAGAATTAAGAAGAAATAAGTATTAAAGTTTTGGGTTTAAGATCTGATTAATTAGGTGCGTTGTAGCATCCTTGTTTTTTCTTCCTTATTGCATATGCACGTAGGATGAAGATAATTCATGCAACACTTAAGACCGTGTACTTGGGCTTTCCAGTGTGGGAGGAGGTGGGATCGACAATAATTTTTGAGGTTGAACTTTCTCTTTCTAAAGACTCTAGATGTAGAAGCACAAGTACCATGCAAAAATACCATTGTCAGTCTTAAGGCTTGTTATAGTTTGGTGGAGCGCCTTATCAAGTGTCTCAGCAAACACAACAGTCAGCTCTGATCATACTACGTCATAAACACATTGCTGTTGAATCGGGCTTAAGCTCTCATCAGATGCCAAACAGGAAAGTTATAAGTTTAAGCTAGATGATGTTTATGTTCTTTACTCAAATATAGGTTAAGGCGTTACCCTCCATGGGTAATATCGTAATGATCAATGCTAAACATAAGGTTCTGTTGGTGATCTTATAATGACTCGTTGCGAGTGACTGTGCAATACAGATACCATCGTATACTGCTGTAAGCAATCCCGATATGAACAAAAAAAACTGTGAAACCATCGAACTACTGTACCTAAGAGGCTAAAAGCCAAACAGGGGATCTTTTTATCGCTGTCTGAAAACATATAAAGTGTATTTTCAGAATATGAAAATAAATCATAAGGTTATAAAGCGTTTTAAGTTATCTATCGATAGTGTAGTTTATGCGTAAGTCAGGATACCGCTAGGTATGTTGCTATCGTTCGAAAAGATTTGGGAAGCGATTACTACTCGATTCCACATAATGGGGAAATAGATTTTCAATCATACTCACGAGCCCAGTAGCGCTAGCTACTGTCTTTTTCGTATGAGTCGAGCGGTAAGAAGAAAGTATTAGCAGCTAGCTAGTCTACCAGAGGTCCTCAACCTGCTGGCCCGGGCAGTTGGACTTGTGATTATGCCACCAGTGCAACTCCAGGGGGTGTGGACTGTGTCCACGTGAAGTCATCTATGCAAACAGGAAAGCCGAAAGGGTCTTTATTATGTACGATCTGTCACTCTCGAGTTTTGGGTGATTTACTATTGAAGTTAGCCTGAATCTCTTGAACTAGTGAGGATTGCTGCGTCATAGCCCGAGAGAATAAGCACCACTGTGTTCGAGCAGTATGAAGCTAGATGGTGAGTAAGGCGAAGAAGCGAGGACTGGACCAGAGGCCTCTCACATAATGAGACTAGTTGGATAGGTAGTTATATTTGATATAGATGATGTGTTCTGAAGTAACTACATGGGTATCAGCTAGTGTCTTATTTGTCGCAGATGACTGGATGATTAAAACAGTTAAATACTATTGAGTACAATATTAAGGGCTCCTATATATCCATCAAATCTTGTAGTATCTGAAGTAAAGTCCTTTAAATGCTTTCTGTTCTAGGGAGACAAGTCACAGATTTTTTGCGCGTCAATTTTGCGTACAATATTTGAGTTTCTCGCGCTGTGTGAATTAAGAGATCATATGTAGCTAGTGCGCTAAATAAAGGTGTCGCTGTCATATTGCAGTGGTTTGGTGCACTGTTTTAGCGTAGCACGTGTACTTTATAGTAATCTAATGTGCTGGCGCAAGATTATCGTCTAGGCATTATGGTACGGAGTCACATGCAGGCGAGAATTGAGTTAGCTGAAGGACTCAGAGAGATCAACGTCGTGGTTTGTATTCAATGCAGCTGGCTGTTAAACCACTTGCAGCTCAAAGAGCGCTCCATGTTAATGACATTACTAGTAGGTTGAGCTTGGCGTAACTCTCAGAGGACAGAGAACTTGTAAAGATAAGAACACCTAGGCTGCTCTTCAAGTTAAAATAGCGAGAGAACGGCTGACAAAGCACATACTTAGAACAACCAATTATTCGTCCATCTCTGTTCTACATCCATCTGCGTATTTTGTGATAGCATATTTATGGATGTAGTTAAATAATATGTAATAATAAGAGACAATATTAATAGATCTAGACTAGATGAACGAAGTCATAAAGACGAACATATAATATTTCTGTGTCAAACCACTAATTAAGAGAGTTTAAAGAACAGGACAGTTTGATATATGTCCTAAAGCTGTCCGGGTAAGATAAAAATGGACTGTTAGCGACATTACTATTAGATATAGGCAATAGTAATATACAACGAAATACTGATACAATCATAATCAAGAGGGTATGGAGAAGAATTTACTAATTCAAGCATATATCTACGATATCAATTTAGTATATTTAATTGTTGAAGAATCATTCTCTCACATGGGTGTGGAACTTATGAAGTCATTTACAACTTTATGAGTCATGTAAATCATTATGTGAGACGAGCAAGACCGTCAAACAACTTAAGAGAATTCACTACTAAATACATGTTGTATGTTTATTAAAAAAACAACTTGGATTTTATTAGAACTGTTTCTAGACTATGATTTCAACTATTTTTTTTTGATAAACGCGAGTGTAACATAAGAATTCAGATAGCTAAGATGCAGGTATATATACTAATATTGTGCTTGTAATTTCATGTATATAACTATCCACAATTACACACTCATAATATTTTTTTTTATGTTAGAAGATTGTGTGCAGATTGTAAGTTAACATCGTCACATCCATGTATAATGTCAGTCTTAAGGCGCATCACAAGAACAGGGGGGTGCGAAGTTGCCGTTGATGTGCCAACCTTGAGCCGTTCAGTAGGCAAGTGAACAGTTGTATCGTATAATTTGTTGTGATGTGCTGTCGCTAATACTGGGCGTTTGTTGATCTCCTTGACTCGGGGCTAGGGTCCAGTATGCGGCGCAAACTGTAGAGTTTTTGGGGTGCTTTAGCAGCACCTGTCAGGGTTAGGCTACAGTCTGAAGTGAAACCATCATCCTGCTCATAGATGTTCCGCCGCGCGCAACATGCCTATTGGAAGACTCAATGCGAACACACGCGAGATTATATGGCCCTACGAGTAATTTACATTATAGTACCAATACCGCGAAATGAAATATGCATGTGTAACAACGAAAATGATTGTGAAGTTACTTGATAAGAGGATAGATGCTGATTTCTGGTGCATATGTTGCGGCTAATGCTTTGGTCTGTGATTCACACTATTAAGATCGAACGATGTGTACGTCTGATGTCAGCGTTATAGATATTCTATAGGATTAGATAGATGATAAGACTCGTAGGTGGTAGTGCGAAAATCGGATGGTGGATGATCAAGGCAGTGCAGGTGCGTGTTACTGATGATATGATATGATGAGCGTAATTGATTGGCTGAATTGTGGAGTACGTATGCATCGAAAGATTAGAGCAAAGTTGATGGATAGATGATGATGATTGATAAGATGATTGAAGTGATGTAAAGTTATTACCATTATGAAGATGATGATGACTTGGGTAGTGAAGCCATATATGAGTTACTGTGAGGTCACCTCATGAGTGATGTATTCAATGCGTAAGTAAGTCAAGATTATCGATAACGATTCCTGAATGATGACGTGCTAGGTAGATGTTGATAGTGAGGAATGATGCGGACGAAAATGATAAGGTAATGAACTGACAGTGATAGGCAGTAAATCTAGTGAGTTACATTACTTGAGGTGTTACTTGGGATAAGTCGAGTTCGCAATAGTAACAGATGAAAGCTAGTGAATGACAGAGCTAATGAAGCGACTACATGGGTTAATAAGAGGGTTGTATTCATGCGTAATTTGATTAGATGAGGAGTCTGTGAAGGAATATAAGTCATTGTAAATAGACATTATTTGAATGTATCATCACTGGTTACCTAACAGTATCAACACACACTAATGTGTTTTGGCAGAGAATATGTAATATAATGTTTGGATGAGATTATCTCTACAGAATTCGCAATTTTATGTTTAACTAAGATAAGTTGGCCATTGTCATAGTGAGCCTGTATGTTGCAAGAAGACACTATGTCATAGTATGAGAAGAGACCATAGTATGAATTCGAGGGAAACGAGCATGACAAAGAATTGATGTGTGGGATAATTAGGCTCGGAAATTGGATAACTTAAGTTCGGGCAAGTCGGTACTGTAAGCTTTTCCGCAGGCTACAAGGAAGAGCCGCCACTAATAACTAATTAAACATACTCTGATGTTGTACCTTCAACATAATAAACACACCGATATCCTTTGGTAGCTGAATTGTGTTCTCTCAATAGTACCACATGGACTTCATAGAATTGTGAGCAGCGCAGTACACACTACGCCTCATCATCCGCCTCACTTTCAGTGGCGTAAGTGGTCAAGGCAACATTCGGGGTGCAAGCACGCTCTTACCATAATGTGCGGTCAATGCAGAGGTCAGACGCTCCTCTTATGCATAAGCACGGTCTATCTAGCGCGGCACAAGGCTGGATATCTGGCGACCGTTCTCACGAGACCAATGAGACCTGCCATTATGGGTTGATGAGTGTGGCTTTCGATCTGCATCACGCAAGCGAATCCACTTCGAGAGTTGCTTTAGGTGCAGCATGAATCAGACGTGCTCACTATGCCTGGAGTTCGCGTTCACGATACGGAAGCGGCGCAAAAGGACTGACAATGGCTAGAAGGAACATGCTCGCGTAAGGGGTAGCATTACATGCTAGACAAGGTAATATAGGTGCGGAGCCTAGACGTGATGGCGGAAGAGCAGTATGTGACGTGACTAAGAAGATCATATGCAGATGGGATTGACGACGTGATGCATCTAATGATAGAGAGAAGAGTAGAGAATAGAGGTAGAGCAAAGAGGGCAAGAAACAGAGAGTAAAAGTGAAGTGATAGAGAAAGTATTCAGTTTAACCGAGTCTACAGATAAAGAGTATATTCTTGATAAGGATTTGAGTGAAATGCGATGAGAGAATACAAGAGGGACGCAATAGTAATGAAAGATGTACGCCGGAACACGCACGCAAAGTTTTTGTGATATCTCCGATAGAGACATGTTCTATGTTTTTTGACATGTATTAAAAGCAGATTTGAGCAACGCGAAACAGTACCGGCGTCGGCATTCGGTGTGTATATGAAGAGAGGTTAAGCGGTGGGGTCTAATGAGCTATGTATGCGTCTAGGCTGCTTCAATTTGTGTTCTTTCAGTTTAACAGTGGCGTGTTTGGTCTCGTAAATCGACTGCACAAGCACAGCAAAGAATAAAAATTCCGCAGCTCAATCGAAATTACAACGGAGCTCTACGATAGAACACTGCATGACTTCCACAGATATAGACGTAAACATACGAAGTAATTGAACGCTGCATCTGTCGTATGTCGTGTTGAATCGTAATCATAGTCCGTCTGTGTCAAAGTGGATGCGTCACATAATGAGCGATGATGTTCAGAAATAGGATAATGTGAGATGTAGCACCTGTATGTTGACTATATAGTGCGGAGACTATGGATTGTTGGCGCAGGAGTGTATCTAGTGAACAGAACGAGTTGATGCCATGGTGTTTTATCTTCACAAGGTTTCACTACTGTATAGAGCTATAGCATATGTATGTCACCGCTGAGTGGTACAGAGTTCATATGAAGGCCTGCTCAGCATCTATTTCCATGTAATAAGGTGTATAGTATATTACATCTAGTTGGGAAATAGCTTAAATATAAAGTTCTTTGGGAATTTAGTATTACTAGTGCAATGAGAAGGGACAAAAAACCTCGGCCTATGATTAATTGTATTCCCATAGCCAAAAGGAAAAGTAAATCGTTGTGAACTGATCCACGTAAATGTGACTCGAAAAGATGAAGGTGAGGTATTAGTTCAACAGTAAGGCTAAGTAGTAGATCAAAGTACATTAGATTAGAGAAAGCACGCTAAGTAAATAGGTTATGCAAGAGCAGTTGAATTCACTCCTCACGATCCCGTATCGGATTAATTGTATCTCAAATTTACTCACAGTAGACCAGGAGCACTGTAATATATTAAGGATGACATCATAGTAGCAGGTGAATCGGATCAAAGTCATGTAAAGCAGGAGGCATTCTATCTCTTAATTTTCATATTGAAGGACTAGTCTGAGATACCGCAATTCTGTAAGAAATGCTAGTAGAATCTAGTGGTTGGTATCACGTCGGGAATGAACACAGAGATCGACGTTAAAGAGTTTCGATTGGCGCCGGCAGCCGGGAGCCCCGCAGCTCTGACGTAGTAACACTCTTACATAGGCAAGTGGGATTCACATAAGGTCGAGTTGCGCGGATAGTATCTGCCTACGATAGTGGTCCTTTTAAAGCATCTTAACTGCCTGGATGTGTACCAGTTTAAAGCTTCGGTAGTAGGAGTATCGAGTAAGATAATTGATATATGAGTAGAATCTATGAGTGCCTGGGTTACAGTAAAAGTAGCACGTTATGGTGCGGCGCATTAGGCTCACGTGAGCCAGGAGGCATGAACTGCTTTTTTTGTATCACGCTATAAAATCTGCGCCGATAAGTGCCGACGAAAATGGTCAGATTTCGCTTGCTGTACAAATAGGCGCAACAAATAAGACGTTGCGCTGCTCATATTGTACATCGTAGCGAAACGCTGCAGCACTGTATAAGGAGCCACGAGTTAATTATTATTGATTATCAATGTTTTCCAATGTTTTCCGTCATCTATCTCGCTGTTTCTACTCAGAAAACTTCATGCGGAGGCGTTCCCTTGAGGGAAACACTAATCTCCTTGGCCTTTGATAACGTAGATACAGCAGACTTGAAATTCCTTGTTGAAGAAACACATCCATGTCACAGAGTCCTTACTCAAGATAGGTATGTTTAATAATTATGTAGCAGATTGTTATATAATGCTTTTTGCAACAATAGCTGTACCAAGTCCTTAAGTCAGATCAGGTATGTTAGTAGTTATGGTACACATTGATTTATAGCTTTGCAAGATAGCTGTGACACAGTCCGCTGTTCAAGATCATGGTAGGTAAGTTAATTTTGTGGACACTTTTGCGATAGGCTTTGGTAATATAGTCCTCTGGATCAGGTTAGGTCTAGTCATTCTGTGGTCACTTTTCCATAGCTTTGGTAAAATCCCTTCTCAAGATATTTGTTGTAATGCCAATTTGATGGATCTGTCATATCAAAAGATGTTCAAACCTAATAAACATCATTATTCCTGGGCCATTCTTAGGAGCATACCAGAAAATTGAATGCCTTGGTTCATGGGTGAATTGCTTTGCAAGATTATATACCAGTTTTTGCCAATCCTTCTTTACTTCTATTTTGTAGTATGTAAATGTATCTGGTACATATCTGTAAAGGCAGTCTGGTTTTGCAGTGGACTTTTATCTTTTTGTATGTGACCTTACGGAAATCAAAGGTTTTCACAACATTCTATTCTCCTCAGTATTTGGTGTGTTGTTTTTATGAAGGTTTTTATGAAAGTGGTAATAAGTTTCAATGTTTTTTCAATTTTCAAAGGTAATTATATTTTTTGTATAGTGTACTATTAGTACGCAAGGTTTGTTGTTTTATTGATTGACAGGTGGTTTCACTTCAGGACCAATGTTCCGTCACATTGGGATGAAGATGGAAAAGAGTGAGTCCCATTCGTAAACTTTGGTCTGTAGAGTTATATGTCAAATTAAGAAATGTCTTTCAATACACTAAATCAAATTGGTTAATAGAGACGGTTTTTCTTTTTATTATAGCCTGAGTTTTTCTCGGGTTTAAAAATATTCAGGTCATGTAGCCTGTTTTTTCTAAAGGTCTTTCAAGCCTGAGATTTAAAGAAAACCCCAAAATCATTGCATAAATACTTTTGGGAATCTTGAGAAAACTCGAAGTGTATTATGCAAATTTGAAAAAAACCTGGTAAAAATGTATGTTGGGCGATGTCTGTTTCAGCTCTTTAAATCCAGAGGTCCCTTTTCAAAGATTTTTCTACTCAGAAAAGAAACCGGTTTAAAAGTTTAAATGCAACAGGGCCCTGACTTTGACATACAGAACAAAGGGAATGGGTGGCTGTCAGCTACACAAAGCCTGCTCGTGGTGATTTAAAATTGATTGGTTAATGTAGAATATCAGGGAAAAGTAAACATATTGAACTGTAAGACAAATAAGAAGTGTTAGAGTGTTTTCCATTACGTTAGATATAAGACGCCATTTCAATAACGGGAACATTTCTAAGGCATTGTTTTGGTGAGGTAAATCACGAGACAAGACGTACAAATGGAAAAAAGTATATCTAGGAATAAAGAAAAGAAAAAAAAGACAAGCCCACATAAGTGTGGGGTAAAAGATCTATGAAAAAATTGCAAAATCTCTCACCAAACAGACGACACCTACTTGAGTAAAAAAGAAAAATAAAAAAAATAAGATGTCATATATCTTATAGGCGTGATTTTTTTGTTTTGTTTTAAATTTTATTTTCAGTTCTACAAATGAATTATCCAAAAATACATGAGTTACAAAGGGATTGGAAAGAAAAAAACTATGGCAAGTATCAGAAAAACGGTGAGATGGGATAATACGTGTGTGACCCAAAAAAAATTTGTTATTCTACGAAATTTGATTTTTTAAAAAGAATAAACAATATTAAATGGTGAAAGACGTAGTTCAAACATCAATCGCAATGCTTTCATTAAAACATAATGACTTAATGACAAAAAAAGAGGCTTGGATCACGATGTTATGTCCATCAATGCAATTTAATGGCAATCCTAAATGGGTCATTCTGCCGGATCTGAGCAATTATATGACAATAAAATGTTTTTTGTTTTTTTGTTTTTTTTGTTTTTTTTTTGTTGCTTCAAGTGCCTATGACATGTCAATCAATACAATAATTATAACCTGTCTAGTAAAAAGAAAATCAAAAAAAAAAATCAAATTTTTAGGATTACAGCCCTACGTTTTTTTAGTCGGGTGTATAATATAATGTAATTAAAAGAAAATTTCATATATCTGTTTTTGTGGTCGGGTAATAAAGAGAAGATTGTTTGGGTTTAGAAATTAGTCACAGGCATGAAAAGTTTTCAACATCAAGGGAGTTGGGTAAATTTCACAGCCAATCTTGTGAAAGGGCGCGTTTTTTGAGGAGGTATATTGATTTTTTTTCACCATTCACACCAAAATTTTGCACTTTTTGCAACAAGAGTGTAGAGAGAATTGATGTAAAGGCATATCAATTAGTGGTGTGTCCAACAGAAGTATTCATAGAGTAAGGGAAAAATACTACAACTTTTGAAATTCACGAATCGTGCTTACCGAGCGCTTCCGGCTCTTGAGAGGGCACTCCTTTTAATCCTGAGCGAAAAGTTTCATATCAATGAATCGTTTAGACTACAGAGAAGCGGGAAGCCAGACGGGTTCAAGTAATGGTGGTGCGAGCAAAGTGAAATGCATATCGATCGTTTTGTTAGAGAAATGTGGCAGCATACTTGCGGTAATTCACATATAGTAGCTTCTGGAGCACATTGATGACAGACAGTCAAGAAACATCATACCCTACAATTTAAGTGACCTAAGATAGGGCCAGTTTAAAATAAAATCTAAAACAAGAATTCTCATTGGTTAAGGATAGGATAACTCTCACTTCTCAAGCCTTTAAAGTGAAGCGAAGGAGCGAATAGCAATGTTCAGCTCGCGGAGGAAATGTCATCTGGTTCACTTGGCAAGCACCAAAGGTAAATTTTCCTTCATCTTCTTCCATTACCTTCCACATCAAACTTAGAAAATGACATTACGAGTAACTTGGATCTAACCTCAAAACATCGAGATTTAATTTAGATTTAATAGCAAGCGACTAAGCAACAACTTATGAAGAAAGAATGACATAACAGCTAAACGCCATACCCAATGATTTTGCCATATAAAACCAATGTGTACACTAGCAGACCGTGTATTCCAAGATTGGCACCCCGGGGGCCGATTGAATTGATTTTTGGTGCCCAGTGGATATGAAGAGGAACGAGTCACAG
>CALNVZ010000649.1:24614225-24624773 GCA_940671915.1 Paracentrotus lividus
ATAAATTCTTACATTGCTGTTGCCACTCCTACTCCTCGGAATCGATTGATAGCCTCTTCCCTATTGACTGTGAAACCTGTGAGAATGAATAAACAGACTGGAGTTCACAAAAAATACATAAATACAATTCAATTAGTAGTCTGTTTCATCTAATGTTCACCTACAATTAGTAAACTACCTTAACAAAATAAGTAGTGGTAGACTAATGTGAACAAGCCTATATACATACTTATACTTACATCAACTGTTCCTGTATGATGGCATTATCATTGTTAACTGATGTGGACTTTAGTTCTACCTGCTCAGAGGTCACATCACATTGCAGTTGATTTGATCGAACTCTGGACGCTCAGAGTATTTAGCCAGTGCCTGTAAAGCTACGACTGTATCCTGAATTCAACATATATTTAAGAAGAGGTAATAAACAAAACAAAATATTTGAAATAGTTTTTCTTATTTAAACCTTGGATATCAAGACATTTGATTAGTGCGTGGAATGAGAAGAAAATGTGTTGATTTGTTGAAGTGTGCAAAACGTGACCCTGTGATATATGCAAATTATTTTGTAAGTCAAGACATTTCAAAAATGGATTAACATTCTCATGTGGATGGCCCTTTCAAGTTACAAAGAAAAATACTAGATATCAGAGCTCAGGTATTTAGCCAGTGCCTGTAAAGCTACGACTGTATCTGAATTCACATATATTAAGAAGAGGTAATAAACAAAACAAAAATATTTGAATAGTTTTTCTTATTTTAAAACTTGGATATCAAGACATTTGATTAGTGCGTGGAATGAGAAGAAAATGTGTTGATTTGTTTGAAGTGTGCAAAACGTGACCCTGTATATATGCAAATTATTTTGTAAGTCAAGACATTTCAAAAATGGATTAACATTCTCATGTGGATGGCCTTTTCAAGTTACAAAGAAAAATACTAGATATCAGGCTTGTTGAATGCTGGCTACATGTAAGGCCACTTTAGCACAATGTCAATAATAATAATAACTTTTCTACAATGCAATCATTGTATAGGTATCACACAACAAGTATGCCATTTTTGACAACATATTCTGGATACTATCATGACTATAATATGCAAAAACAAATTACATTTAGATGCTTAGACAATGATGGTAATAATGACTTTTGAGTATCAAAAACTTGAAAAGGTTGGTTAATTTGTACCTACAAAATTGAAAATTGGGTTTTGCATCTACTCTGGTATACTGACTTGCCTGGCTAAATACCTTCACAACAAATGCTGTTAACCTGCACAAAAGATTATAATGAAAATGACAATTTTACACAAGTTCTTAATCCACCCCCTCCCTCATGTGTTTCAGAAAAAGCACTTATCAATGTAAGCTTAAAAAATACTGAATGGGGCCCACCATGGCCCCCTCAAATGAATCAGAAATGGAACAGAAGTTATGTCAGGCATTTTTGTAAAATTTTTCTTTAAAGTCTAACACTACAGTGTACTTTGTGACATACAGTTTAAGCACTTATCAATGTAAGCTTAAAAAATACTGAATGGGGCCCACCATGGCCCTCTCAAATGAATCAGAAATGAAACAGAAGTTATGTCAGGCATTTTTGTAAAATTTTTCTTTAAAGTCTAACACTACAGTGTACTTTGTGACATACAGTTATAGCATTACATTACAGCATATATCAACCGTTTTTGTTTTGTTTTGTTTTTATTGGACAAGCTCTCTCTCTCTCTCTCTCTCATTCAATGTTGACCAATGGGCTGGCAGGGAAAGCTATCTGGCTATTTTGAAACTAAGATTTTTATAAAAAATTATACAACTCCCTATTAAAATCTTGGTTTGCTTCAGTACGTTTGTTTCTGTCACTCAAACTTGTTTGCTCTCCACATGCAACATTGAGCTGAGTGCCATTGAATATGTTGATTCTATTAAAGTGATTTTTAAAAAGTCCAAATTTTCACTTCAATGGTCTGTGCCATATTCATTAATGCATGAATTGATATACTGTGGGAAAATAGCATTATAATTAATACTATTATCATTATTATTTTTATTTTTATTGTAATTATTACAACATAAATCATAACTCACCATGTACTGCCAGCTCGATGCTTCCAAGCTGCATATGCCCCATTATCCTGCCGATAAGTCAATTCGCGTGCAACTCCTACATATATATATAATGTGACAGAACAAAAAATAAAATGTAAATAGAATTTCAAAACTTCAATCAGCACTCAAGTATAAAGAAGTTAATACACAGGCAAGTCTAAGAGACCCTTTCACTCTATCAGGTTTTTTTTTTTTCAAGCAACATACCCTAAAAAGTTTTTTTTTTTTCCTCACAGCCAACAGGGGGGGGGGGATGATAACATAATGTTATGCAAATTTTTAAACATAAGCCCAATTCAAAGTTTGCGCAAGATGTGAGAGAAATAAAAAATGCATGATGAACAAATTTTTGATACAACAATCCAAAATGGTGAAATGGGGGGGGGGGGCATCGATTAGACCAAAGATGTAGGAAGTTATTTTGTCTACAATGCTTTTCACAAGACCTTTTGGCCTTTCGTTTTTGTCAAGTGTCACCCATATATTCACGATTGACAACAGACTTTATAGAATGTTCCACTGGAATAAATTTTATGATCCTACAAATGTTAGTCTAAGATTATAAAAAGTAATTGGGTGTATAAATTACAATACCATGACATTTGCTCAAATGACAAATCCATACATTAACCCTTGACTTAATATTAACGTGTTGTATACTAAGCCCGCATATATGCGGGCTGAAAAAACATAGAACATCCCTCTTATCATCCGTTTATTTCACTCATGATTGCATAAACATTATAAAGACCTTATATAATTTAAATTATTTGACACTGATCTAAACACAACACAAAAAGAAACTTCCCCCTATTTCAGATATCAATAATTTTTTAACCAGATGGAATTTTAAAAATCTAATTATATGTCCATGTAGGGAATTTAATTAGCCACAGTGGGAGCGAATTTTAGGAAAAATCATTAAGTCATGCTTCAGTGAGCAATGGTTGAATGCAAAAATATCATTTTTTGAAGTTCGCAAGCCTAAAATGGCAACCTTCATTCAATGAAAACGGACCCATTTTCAGATTTTTAAACATTTTACACGTCAGAATGTATGCAAAACGTGCTTCCCAATATACGGAAACAAAATTTGCGTCAAATTTTACGGTTGAGTGAGCATGTAGCAAAGATTGCCCAAACTGTGATTTTGATCAAACATGAGAGAATTCCTGTTGTGGAAGTGTATGAAACCAATATCCATTCATTCACGGTTGAATGAACCCATCAAACAACCAAAAAATAGGCCATTTTAGAATTACAAAAATGCATTGCAGTAGTTTTATACACTACAGAGCATCTCAATAACATATTTTGGGTTGTATTTATATTCTTTGTCAATGATCCTATGGCATTTATTTACAAATTCATGCTTCAGTGAGCATGTGAGACTGGAAAAGCCTTTTTCTAATGTATGTACTAAAATTCAAATTCTTACTTTGGTTGAATATAACAGTTCTTTTTGGGGAGTACTTTTGATTTTATTTCACAAAAATCCTGATGTTTCACGCGTCAGTGGGCACAGTACAAGAAAATCATGCAAATAAGAAGAAAGTTTGGGGGTTCAGTGACTTTTCGAATACGTAATTTGAATCAAAATCCTTTTAATTAGAAATCAGTTGAAGCTGTGTGCCAAGTTTCCTGACATAACTCACAGTAGAATTAACAATAATCATCAATGAAATAGGCCGAATTTGACAATTGTCAGGTATTGATTTCCTCATCCATTGACTTTATGTACAGAGGTTTAACAAAAGTTTAACAAAAGTGAAATTTAGCATATATTAATTGTAAGTTTTTGTCCATTTGACTGTGAATTATTTTATGAAACTTTGCACATAGCTTCAACTGGTCTCTAATTAAAAGGATCTTTAGTCAAATTACGAATTTGAAAAGTCACTGAACCATGACGAAGCCCCAAACTTTCTTCCATTTTCATGATTTTCTTGTATCTTGTGCCACTGAGGCGTGAAACATCGGGATTTTTGTGAAAATAAAATCAAAAGTACTCCCAAAAAGAATTTTTATATTCAATCAAAGTAAGATTTGAACTTTAGTCTATACGTGAGAAAAGAGCTTTTCCAGACTCAAGTGCTCACTGAAGCATGAATTTGTAAATAAATGCCATAGGATCACTGACACGTGCCAAAGAATATAATACAACCCCAAATATGTTATTGAGATGCTTTCTAGTGCATAAAATTACTACAATGCATTTTCGTAATTCTAATTTTTTGGTTGTTTGATGGTTCATTACCATGAATGAATGGATATTGGTTTCATACACTTCCACAACAGGAATCCCATCATATTTGTTGAATATACCATGGCAAAGAAGTAAAAATCACAGTTTGGGCAATTTTTGCTGCATGCTCACTCAACCATGAATTTGACGAAAATTTTGTTTCGGTATGTTGGAAAGCACGTTTTGCATACATTCTGACGTGTAAAATGTTTAAAATCTGAAAATGGGTCCGTTATCATTGAATCAAAATTGCCATATTAGGCTTGTGAACTTCAAAAAATGACATTTTGCATTCAACCATTGCTCACTGAAGCATGACTGGATGATTTTTCCTAAAATTCGCTCCCATTTTGGCTAATCAAATTCCGTATATAGACATATTATTAGATTTTTTACATTCCTCCTGGTTCAAAAATATTGATATCTGAATAGGGGAACTCTTCTTTGTGTTGTGTTTATTTAAAGCTGTCTTTGTTTCATCTCGAAATGAAAAGAATTTCTTGCAAGCCTGCTTGACAATCACGATCCATTTGGCTTTATGAAAAGTTATCAGTATATAACGGGTTAAACCCTATACTCTAAACTTAAATAATACCCTATTCTACCCTACATCTTAGATGAGATAAAGCCTGGAGCAGTTGTCACAAATGCAAATGTTGTGCACCCGAATTACAGCTTTGTGTGTCAATTCATGACCTTTTGACCTTGGTCAAACATGACTTTAAGATGGTGTACCAATGGTTTTTTTTTTCTAGCTTAAATTTTCTAGTTAAATTTTTGAAATTCTGTGTAAAAGTTTGGTAGATCTACCAGGTGGAACAAAACAAAGCTCCTCTGGCCCTAGGCAGATGAGCTAAAAACCTGAACCCTCTAAATATGTATTTTAAACCCCTAAAAAACAACAAGGGGAAATGTGGCATCAACAAAAATTGACATGCTACATATCATGGCTGAAAGATTACCATCAGAAATGAAGTCATAGATTCTCCCCTCCTGGTCAGCCGTATCTAATCTTGCATTTTGCAGGTACCGATACACGTAAAGCGTTGGAGCTAAACGGATCATGGTTTGTTCGCCACAGCCAGTTGGTCGCCTTACAAGACCCTCTAAACCATCAATAGGATCTGTAACTATAGTTCCAAGAAGTTTACCTGTTTGAAGAACAATGCATTATTACTAATAGAAATCAGAACATTTAGCCATCAACAGGTCCCTAAGAGTTATTTAAAGATAATATCAATTTTTGGAGATTACAGACAGCATTAACCCATAGACACAAACAAATCTGAATGTTTGAAAGTACAACAAAAGGATGACTTCAAAATAATGTCGGTGAAAATCTGTTTATATAGAAGATCTGAGTAACAAGCAAATTTTCTTTCAATTTTGGCCTGACATGCGATTACATGTTGCATAACGCGACAACGGAGTGCCTGATTTTTTCAAACATGATGTCAAAAGTTGCTGGACATTTGAAAGGAAAAAAAGGTTGCGATTTGCAGTGGTTCCGCGGCAGTCACAGATTTTGTACAGTCAGAATAGGGTTAAAATGGTATAGTACATAATATCCTTGCATTGAGAGTGTACAAAAGAAGTAAAAGTATAGTTTTATGCGGCGGTCACAACTCGTCGTAGGCTACGGGGCACGTGCCATCGACGTAGCCTGCGTTGCATGTGCAACGCACGCACAGGTCCTGGGTCAACTTCTGCGATTCCTGCGTTTCTATAGTAAGGGTATTGTAAAAACTTTCTGCACGTTCGTAATGCATCTGTACCTGCGATGTACCTCCGCTGCACACGAATTTTCTACAAAATCCATCGTAGGGAGTTGCACGTCGAAGGTACGGCGAGTTGTGGACCGCCGCATAACAAGCGAAACCTTTTCCAATTAATATGTATTCCATCCCAATGTGAATGGATGGTGACTGAGTAAAATTGGCAGTCCGCTGAATGTGCCTCGAGTCGAAGGAAGTGCATGGTCAAAGAGTTAATTTTTCTTTCGATTTATTTAACTATCATGACAAAAAATATATAGATACATGTATAAATATATACCACTCCCGATGGCAATATAATCCCTGGGAACTTGTCATGAAATAATAAAATTATATTTCACTATAGAAGAGAGAAATCAAATTAAAAACAGTAAGAATAGTAAAAGGAACATCTAAACACTCAGTTATCGAATAATAACAAGTAAAATTTGTATTTTTGTTGATGTAAAATTAAGTTTCTGAAAAGCCATCACACTAAAATTTCGCCCACAGTCCCAAAATGGTTTACTGCTAGCGTAGCAAAACCCCAGCTATTAAATAATGATAGGTTGAAAAATACTGGTTTTTAATATAAGAAAAGAGGTGTGCTTTTCTGAAATTCTTCTAATTAAATCGCCACATTTTATATCATTAGTCCTATATAACTTATTAGTTGCCTTTTGGTGATGGGAACGACATGATTAGAAGTATGTTACAACAAATATCAGTGACTCATTCTCGGACCTAAACTATTCCCAATTAGGAATATTAAATAATACTTTTTTATGTCCCTTATTGAAACAATTTCAGCCAGATCCTTGAGTACCAATGTACAGTCTGTCTCAAAAAATGGTACAGTCGGAAAAAGAATTTTAGGGTGTGAAATATTTCAAATAATGTTATATTTGGTACTAAAATAAAGCCAAATAATTTTCCTTGCTGATCGCTGCTTCTGATAATTTCTCTTCATTAAACGAAAGTTATGCTAAATTTGTGTTGACGAGGAACGCAAATTGAGCACTTCATAGCCATTATGCGAAACCTATACACAAAGGCATGGGACGGTGTGCAAAATGGATTTTTTCTTGATTGTAGAAAACTGGTCATATTCACAAACCAAATGTGATGAAAAAATTGCAGGTTAAAGCCTGATCTTCGTGCTCTTTTTGAAAATACCAAACAATAGCAGGCTGTGATTAATCTTCATACTATAAAAAATGTTTTCCACTTTTTACCATTTTATTGACACAGATGTACATTATAAACTAATACAAGCTTGTAAAATGTAGGATACTAACCGATAATTCTTAACACTGCAAGATTCTGTGTCTGGAATAGACGTCTTAGTAATGGATGGAGCATTTTTTTCCAAATGAGACGCGTTTTCTTGATTGTGTATCCATGCAAAAGAGTTTTTCATATTAAAACAAGTAACAATACATACAAGTGCATGCATGATATACAACATATATACATATATAACAGTTCTCCTGATGAAGCGGAGGTACTATCTCAAAATCTAATAAACTTGGGTTATGCACTTACTGGCTCTACATTTTTGTATTTTGTTATATACTAGTGGTTAGATTGAAATATTTCGGAAGGTTTGTTTTTGATTTCTTTGTCTCTCTCTAAGGAATAATAATTAGAGTCAGTGTTTATCTAGGGTATTCTAACTCCACAGAAGATAAATGCATAATCTACAGGAATATTACTCGGTGTCGACAATATAAGCATGTCCGCTCTCTATAAATTTTCAAAGTGTGATGTTATCATGGACAATGAAATTTTCTGCTACAATTGGAGAGATTCCGCCACTCTTTTCAAAATTGCAATTTTCATATTTCTGCATATTTGAGTGTAGATTGATGGTTGAAACCAGGTTGTTTCACAAAAGCTGGTTTGTTGCAATAGGAGCTATGCAGTGAATTGTCGCTTATGCCACTTTTGTTTTAAGTCCTGAAGTGCATATTTCTCTAGTAGTGTTCATCTTAAATGGTTCTTGAGTATCACAATAAGACCCCCAAAACTCATGACAACATTTTTCTGTAAATGATATCATTATTAACAATGTATAAAATGGTATACGAAATCTAAATGTCACATATAACTGTTTAATTTACATATCAAATATAAACATTAGGAAATGTTGATTCAAATTTAACTAATTTAATAAACACAAACAAAAAGAAAGTTCCCCCTATATCCATAATCCAATAATTTTCAACCAGGAGGAGTTGAAAAAAATCTAATAATATGTCATTTAGAGAATTTAATTAGCTACCATGGGAGTGATTTTGCATTTGCGGGAATTTGGATGTTTGGGCAATTTTTGCTGCATGATTCACCTGAAATTTGCGCGAAATTCCTGTATGTTGGCAGAAGTTTTGCATACATTCTGCGTGTAAAATGTTTAAAATATCTAAAAATGGGTCCGATATCATTGAATCAAAGTTTGGATTTTAGGCTTGTGAACTTCAAAAAATGAATTTTTGCATTCAACCATTAATCACTGAAGCATGACTTGATGATTCTCCCCTGTAGCTAATTAAATTCCTTTATGGACATATGATTAGATTTTTCCAAACTCCTTGGTTAAAAAAATATTGATATCTGAAATGAGGGACTATCTTTTTTGTGTGTGTTTATGTATACCTTCACAGGCTGTTGTTAGGGGACACTGTTGTTATCCAGCATCGTTCATGATCGAACATGACATTGTCAGGGTAAGGTCACAGACCTCTCTCTTCGCTGCAACTGTCCCTGAGGCTGTGAAGAATAAGATAAAAACTTGAAATCACTCCAGCCTGTGTATATTAAACCCTCCCAAAAAGTTTCGAGTGGACTTTGGGCATGATAACTTTTCAGGTACGCTTAGTTATTCTGATATTCATTCATTGAAAGATAATTTATTCCCTTTTTATTGATGTCCTATTTGTAATGATTTTGTCATGCTTCAATGCAGAGAATATCAGAATATGGAGAATGTAAAATATCAAATGTTGCAAAATCATTTTCAAAGTGAAGTTCCGCCACTCGACTTTAGGCCTGATAACTTTTTTGGGTATTTTCTAATTTGTATTGAATTTTATACCATTGTCAAGTAAATTATTTCCTTTTTTAATACACCCTAATTGTAACGAGAGTGTTTGTTCTTGCATGCACAAAGCACCTGAATGCCTAGAGACAAGTCAGAAGTTAAATGTTGTAAATTGAATGCCTATTGTCAGTATTACTGTCTGTTGCAGCAATAACAATGCATTTCACAATTTTTCAATTTTTACTTTGATTATATTCTGAGTTATGTCATTCAAACATGATGTTACTATTGCAAGTAGGGCATCAATTAAAAGAAGAATAAATGAACTTTTTAATGCTATGAAAATTGATAATGATTAAAAACCCACATTAAAATGTATCAAGGTTCAAAGAGTGTTACAGAAATTTTACTGAAAAATTATCTTTCGCTTTGCCATGTTTCAGGTGGTATTCAGGGTTTCTGTGGACGCAGGATGACATCACCATACAAATAAGTATCAATCAAGAGAGGAATAATTACTCGACAATGGTATAGAATTCAATAAAATTTAGAAATAATCCACAAAGTTATGAGGACTAAGTCAAGTTGCGGAATTCAATGTGATCAATAAAAGTGCATTTTACAACATTTGACTTTTTATTTTTCTCCATATTTTTATATCTTGTGCACTGAGCTGACGAGAATCATTACAATAAGGAATATCAATAGAAAGGGGATAAACTATCTTCCAAATGGTATGAATATCAGGAATAACTAAAGCGTACCTGAAAAGTTATCATGGCCCAAAGTCCATTTGCGAAACTTTTTTGGGAGGGGTTTAGTTTGCCATAGACTAGTAATTGATATATAAATGATTGATTGTATCTTTGATTTTACACAGCTAAGGTGTCATAAAATATGTACAGATTTGTTTATGATATATACAATTGGCCACCTCCTAAATGACCAATTACAAGTATTTCTGTATAATTATAAAGGCAGGGGCTATGAAAAAGGTCCCTAAAAATTACATTTTAGGAGGTGGGGATTATCAGCGAAAGGAATCATGAAGATGTTTCTCCCCAAACCATTTATACATATTTTATATATTATAAATAATGACCATATAGGATATGCCAAGAGAAGGGCGGAGCAACACAATTGGGCCCTTATACAAAGGGGGATTTCTTCCTGTTTGTAAAGGCATTCACCGATATGAAACAATAACAAAGAGTTGTTTTTTTTTAACTTTCGTCGCAATAGCTTGGTTGATGGTCCTTGAACATGAGTGGCACACACTACATTCGTGAAACAGCAGGAAGGACAAATTAATAATAATTACGTACCACAACAAGAAGAGTTTTCCTGACGCTGTCCCTGAAATGTCTGCTACCTCCAGCAGTCACGGTAATCTTAAATTCTC
>CALNVZ010000649.1:24636061-24652659 GCA_940671915.1 Paracentrotus lividus
CCCCCCCCCCCCAGGCCTTTTAGGGTTAAGTGCCATGGGAGAGATTGAAAGGTCCTGGATCCTTTGTATGAAACTCAACATTATTTGTAACTTCTGCAGAATCCTTGATGTTGATTGGCAGCATTACCATTTATTTTTTAACCATATTCTGACTGGGAGAACAAAATTTTCATTTTGCATGAATCTGTGTACAACATACTGTTTTTCCTTAATTGCTTTATGACACTGATAATTGTGCCTCCTGATTCTCTTTCTGCTCCACAAAGCAATGAAATACAAAAGAATTAATTTGGAATTTCTGCATTTTTTCAATAAATATGCATATAAATATAAATAGATAATTTGCATATATTATAATAAGTAAAAAAAAATTGAATAAAAAAAGCAATTAAAAAAACATATCAGTGATGCCCTTTACATGTGCAGCAACGTTTATGCAAAATTTAGCAGCGATCGGACCATCCTCGGCTGAGATATCAGGGTAGAAGTCAACTTGATCCCCCCAGTCAAAATCCCCTCTTGAGAAGCCCAGTCAGAATAGGGTTTACACTAGATAATATCAGCATTGATTGTCGTAATATAATTAATGACCTTCTTGTTTCGTCGTAAGCCGTGGTCCTTGTCTCTGTCAGGAGATAGACTGGCCTTGTCTAAACAGCTAAAAGGCCAACAGTAATGAGTCGTTTGACAGACGGTCATTCCAGACATTCCAATTATACATTCGTTTGTTAAACATCCTCGCGCCGCGGTGAACCACACGTTCTCTGGGCAAATCTCAGGGACAACGTTTAAAGTGAATTTAAAAAAAAGAAGATGCAATAATAACAAGAGGTCAAGTATCTATATAGCGATAAAAAGAACATGTACTGTGTTAATAACAGGACTATGGTGGTTATGTGTATATTATTCATTAATGAATGGGCAATAAATAACTAAGAACAAAAAAATTTGATTCACCTGTTTATGATACATTAAAATTACTGATATATAAGTGTAGAATTGTATGGAGTGCCTTATGTCAAAACATGACCCTTGTGCAACAATCTCATATCATACCACATTAGAAATATTTAGTTCAGTTAGTTTAAAATAAATTTAAAGATACTTTTTAATTAAAAAATTACAAGTGCTAGTTTCTGTGGGATGCTATTCGATATACAAGAATTTATAATACATAGAACTTCCACTGTGGAGTTTTGCCGGCACTTTTCTTTGACAGGACCTCGCCAAAGGGAGAGTCTGCAACCACATAACTGCCACCTCTTGACATAGTAGAGCTTCAGTTCTGCATTTGTGGTGCCAATGTTGGCAGTTGATTGTGAAGTACGTCACAGTGCCAACTATCTCCTAGGTTCTGTTGGTAACCTGAATGTAACAATCTTTTCCACTGTACATAATCAAATAAGCAACCTATCAAACTAATAGCAAAAAGTCCAATTAGAAATCGTGTAAAAGTGATTAGAACAAGTCATATCAACTGAATCTAATATGCTTTCCGGCCTAAAAAAAATCATTTGAATAGACAAATCAAATAATATTCTCATATTTTCCTGGCAATTGCAAGAAAAAGAGATACGTTGTGAATCATGTGACCAGTTCCTTTCCTTCTTGATTTCTTTATCAATGAATTTTAGTGTTAAATGTCTGAAGGGGACATGATCGTAAACGGCCAAACTAGTCGATTCGATTGATTTTATCTATCAATTATACTCATGTTGTGCTTTCATTCACAGGATGTCCCTCTGTTCTATCTTGGATTAAGATATGTGGTGCCTAACCACTGTATTCTGTAATTATATATAGTATTGTTCAACTACACTACCTTGTTTTAGCAGACGTACCTCAGAATGTTAATAACTAGTACAGATAGCATACGTATAAAGTATAGTGCGTTATTAATTTCTGTTTATACTATCAACGAGCATACACCGATGGTTCCTGCACATACTGGTTTGAACGATCTGTGGTTTCTCTTTGGCTTTTCAACAGAAACTCCACTTAAAAGCCAGCTTAAAAGGAGGAGTCTCCGGAGCTGAAATTAAAAAGTTTGTAAAGTAAAGTAGAAAATTTAAACATAGCACAACACAGAAATTCATCCAAAATCAGGATGAAAAATAAACAAAGTGTATCGCATTTTTAGGTAATTGAAAATTTTCGTAAACAGTTCTTCTTGGCATGTGTCTCATCGCTCCATTGAGATTATTTGAATATTCAATATTAGATAGCAAAATGATGATGTACGAGTCCCCTCTGGTCTTGTGTTATTGTTATTTATAGTGAAATCCTATTTTTTCTCATTTTTTTCATGATGTTGGTATACAGAAAATCTATCCCCGACATAGACTGAAATAGTGTAAATACAGGTAGTGACCGTTGAACATTCCAATAGGAGTAAAAATCCCTGTTTTTGTATGTCCTTGGGAGAAAATCTTGATAATTGGTATTTTTCATACAATAAAATACAAAGAAAGTAGGGGGACTGAGAGATCATCAGTTTGCCAATTTGAAGATGGCAAAAACTGTTTCCTAAAATAAATTCAAAACCTAACAAAATTCATAACTTTGCTATTTGTGATCCGATTTTGATGAAATTTTCAGTGTTGTGCTTTTTAGATTTTACTTTATTTTTCTAACAATGCAAATCTCCAGCCCGGAGGAGTCCTTTAAAGTTTAATTAAAGTGAAATGCACTTAAATGTGTGTTTTTATCACAATAATTTGAAGATGCATCGTTTATAATACCTGGTGAATAATATTTTTGTAGATCTCTCAAGAGTACACCTAAGCCTGCTGCATGGCATAATTTGTTTTTTTTTTATAAATTAAACGTCATCTTTACTTGCTATGGCTTCGAACTGTGTCAGTACCAGTTCATTGTTTGTCAATTAGTATCAGAAGGCAGTACAAAGTTCCTTTACATTACCAGCAATGAAATAAAAATAGAAGCCAAAATTGAAAATGGTATACATGAAGCAATATGTTATACAAACAATCATTTTACAGAATTTATTCAAAATTGAGTGTACTTTTAAAAAAAAACTTACAAAAAAATGCAAATCTAGGTCCTCTTGTATTGGTGAACCAACCCGCTGAATCTGGAAAGTAGTACTCTCACCAACCTAAATGAAAAGGAAGACAAGAGAAACGTATAAGATTTCTCAGACCATATATCCTTGAACCAAACCCCTCTTCTTTAATTTTCCCCAGACAGCTCACTTCAATTGATTTTCCCCTCTGAAACTGTTTGCTACAATTTGGCTAAGTGGGATCATTGATTTAAATCTATACTGGTGATATTTTAGCTAATATTTTCAATCAATTTTCAAAAGGCTTTCGCTTCACTCACTGCTTGCAGCTTCTTTTAAATCAACCAAAGTTGAATGCACAACAAACATACAAAACAATAAGAGAACAAACACCTGACTGTATAAGATTCCACAGTCCAAAATGGCAAGTTACAGAGATGGCCTTTGAGTCGACATGGAGGTGCCATTGAGGAACCAAGATAGAGCTGTATACATGCAATATTTTTACTTACAATCAGGTTGCGATCATCAACTTCTTGGGGCCGGATGACCAAGTACTCCCCACCAATAGCCTTTCCAACCTCAAAGGTGAGATTGAACTGGTTGTGTATCGGATATTCATTATCTGCAGTTGATGCCTGAAAATTGGGGAGACCAGAATTAAGCCATTTGCATAATCATGTGTATTATTTCCATAAATCAGCAAGTTTGGTTCTAAAACTCTTGGCTATTTTAACACTTTTATAAGAAGATTGGGGATGGGGAGTGGGGGGCTGATTCAGCCCCCCCCCCTTCTAAGATCAGCCCCCCTAAGATCTCGGCTGTTGACTGTGCGATTGCCCCCCAAATTGGCACGTGCATTACCTGTGGGATCATCTACAAAAGGTCGTATTCAATTTAAAGTGGACATTTACCTGAAATTTAAATTTGGCGCTGTACCTTTGAAAATGCAAATTAGGATCTACAATCAACACAGTGGCTTCTTTACTATACAACCAATTATTTAAGTTCAAACATTATTAGATCCATTTTTTTTACGCTGATTAATTGATCAAACAGGAATTTGCACATATGGGACTATGGTGCTTTAAATGCTTTTTATTCTTACAACGTATATCTAGTAACCTTTGTCAGATTTTTTTGGCTTAAAATAATTTTCATGGACTACTCTAACATGGCATATACACATAGGTGATTTGGATCTAGTTATTTACTGGTTGTGTCACTCACGTTTTGGATGCCGTGTCACGACACATAGAGGCGGACCATTTTCCACAGAGAGGGAATGATTGATAAGGACAATAAATGTCAGAGATGTACACTATTCATGTACATATACCAGCACTTATGGTACTCTTAGATATCTACTTGGGCACAAATCCACCATAACCAATAATGGTTTTTGTTGTGTCACTCACGCACTGTTTTTTAATCATAATTTCCAGGACTAATTGTAAAATTCAAATCCAACTGGTAATGACACATGCCACTTCTACATTATAATGATTATACATAATATTCACAACCTACAAGTGGGAAGATATGCGCCCTTCTGTGTGTCCAAATGACGTGTCACTTACGCTTGAATATGACCAATAACGAAGTTTCCATTATTACTTATATTTATTGATTATGCTAATTTATGCATGAAGTCAATGCTTTACTCTTATTAACTAAATAGAGCCCAAAACTTTTTTTTTTTTTGTTTTTTTTTTTTACACTCTTTGTAGGAGTTTTAATGAAATGTATTTTTGAAAAAAATGGTAAAGCATTTTCTTTTCTCACATATTTCATTTTTTTCGAAATTATTTCTGGACTGCTTTGTTTCTTGACTTTTATTTTTATTGTTTTTTCAATGGAAATCCTTAATGGCACATTCAACTTGAAATCGATTTTAATCAGTAAAAGAAAAAAATGGCTAGAAACACAAATTGCATTGGCTTTGTACATAAAATCACGTTTTCAAGCAGCTTCGGGTCTGACATGCACTTACATAATGTTACGTATTTTCCGCACCATGTACCCGGGTTTCACAAATTTGTTCTCAAAAGTTGCACAAGACTTTTTTTCCACATAGCAAAGTTTTGGAGAAAAATTTTGAAATATCTGAAATATCCTGAACTTTACAAAATCAGTTTGATACTTTAGTGATTAATGATTTACTAAATAAAGCTCCTACAATGCTAAATTTTGATCTAAATATTCTTTGTACCATTCCTAACAATTGTGTTTTAAAAAGAATTAGGTATCAAAATCATTTTCTTATGTATTTTATTGTTTTACAAATTTCTTATGTATTTCTCTGTTTTTCAACCTTTTTGAAGCATAATATGCTATAACAAATTAATTCTAACCATGAAAGTGAAAATAATCATATCATTATGAATTAGGTGAGAAAACTCAATTTGCATTGATTTTGTACACAAAATCACGTTTTTGAACGGTTTTCGGTCTGACGGATATTTTTTTAATTCTTGCAGCGTCGTTAACCTATTCCTGATTTTTGCGAAAATGGTTTCAAAAGATGCGCAAGACTTGAAACTAAAAAGTCAACGAGCGACGCAGTAAAAAAATTTTGCTTGCCGGTATGGTCGCGGAAAATGTTGAGGGGGGGTGATTCAATCCCCCCCCCCTTTTTTAGGGTTAAAATGCTCTTCTTACCTCGATTCGAAGTGACTGAACGTTGGACTGGATGTTTGGGATACGCATTGTTATCCCTCCTTGTTCATCTGTGTTTGAGATGTAAGTATCTTGATTGTTATCTATTACAGGGCCCAGTATTTGTTCACGATGCCCGTCAGCACGAAGGGCAGTCGTAATCACTTGCACAGGGATGCCAGGTGCTAAATCTCCATTTGCGAATGTTAAATCCAACTGCACAGTAAAGTGGCAATAAGAGAAAATAAATGTGTAATAATACTACATACATACATATTTTAATTTATCTATTATGTTTCCGTATATATAATGCCAAAAGCTCTTTACAGTATATGTAACTGAAAAACAAAAAATACTTCTGCTCTAAGTGCGAAATAAATTATTCATGCATGCAAAGATCCAAATGATGAGGGTACAAACATATGGTAAGAGGATGATGGCTCTTCTAAGACATGTCCTGAAATCCATCATTAAATCTTCATGCTTTTCACAAGACAACTCAAAATGATGGGACATTTTTATTGACTCACTCTACAGAGTGAGTCAATAAAAATGTCCCATCATTTTGAAGTTGTTTAGTGAAAAGTATGAATATTTAATCACAGGTTTCATAATATGCCTTGGTAGAGTCTTTATCCTAGCATATGTTGGAACCATTTTCATTTGGATCTTTGCACGCATGACTGAATAACAGACAATCTTAAAAAAAAGGTAACATCTCACTCGCGCCAAGTGGCTGGGTGCAGAACAAACAAATTCAGAATGTAATTTTTATTTGCACGCACAGAGACACACACCCACACGTACCCTCCTTTACATATACACAAAACACATACACACACATCCTCACCACGCACACACTAACAGACAGTTGTTAGTGAATTACTACATCCCAAACATTCAGTAATGGTCTTGGTAAACAAAACATCAAATAGGATTTTTATTGTGCATTGTTTACTGTGTGTGTGGGTGCATGTGTAACGATGTGCGCTTGTCTGATCAAGAATTGATGTATGTGTGTGGGTGTGTGTGTGTGTGTGTGTTTGAGAGAGAGAGGTTGTGTGGATAAGTGTGAACACATATTCTGTCAACATTTGCTTTAAATCTTCACCAAACCACTTGGCGCAGGTGAGATTTTACCGTCTTCAGATTATTGTCTGGTATTCAGTCGGTTACAGCCCGATAGTCCGCGGGTCCGATAGTCCGCGGGTCCTATAGTCCGCGGGTCCGATAGTCCGCGGGTCCGATAGACCGCGGGTCCGATAGTTTATTTATTTTTCACTCCTGAAAGCAGTACATTATAAGAACCTGTCACTTCTGCGCAACAACCCAAAAACAATGGAAAGCAAAGAAGCTTGCATGGGAATTATCATAGTCACACAAACTGTTTCATATTTCTCCAAAAATTGTTTAAAGTTTTCAATTAAACTTTTCACAATATAATAGTGGCAAACACCCAGGTAAGATAAATTTCTTCTCTTATCGACTTTTAATACAACTTTATCCCAGCGATATATTAAATTATAGTCAATTCTCGTAGTGTATATATTTTTAATTTGATATAGTAATTTGGTAAAGAATCATGACCTCTGATTTTGGCATGCTTAACTAAACAAAAAATCTTGCAGAGCAATAAAAAATGAAAAAAATATATATCCAAGAAAAAATCTGTAAGATCAGAAATATAAAATCTACCCTTTTAGGGTCAAAGAATCAACATTTACTATTTTACCTTTACTTGCATATTGAGGCCTGGCTTGAAGTATTCTACAGTGCGTTTTGCACTTAATTTGTATGGTGAGCTCACAAAGACTGCTTTCCTGTTAATGCTCGCTTCACTGAATGGAGTTCCTGATTCAAGGACAACTGCCTTTACATGGAAGTGGCGATCTTTGAAACGATCAAACCAGTTTGGACCAAATGTAACATCTAGATTACGCAAGGTGATTTCAGCCTTCCCGTTATCATCAATCTGAGTAAAGAATGAGTGGAAAATGTTATAAATATAAATAGTATAGATTACAGACAGAGAATTTGAGTATTTATTCTCTGCATGATAAAAATCTAAATTGACATTATAATAGCCAATCACTTAGTATCGGCCCATAGGCCCTACCATTTACCACATTATTAAACGTTACATGTAGCTCAGATTTCCAATATTTAGAAATACTTCCTATATATTTTGCAAGTTAAGACATTCAAACTTGCCTTCTAACTCCTATAACTGTTTAAGTATTTGATGGCAATTAATAGTTTTGGAACAAGGAAAATAGGCCTGGAACATGTGAATTATGAGAAAGATATAGAGCTCAGAAAAAATATTAGACCAAACTCTTTTTCATAAGGGTTTCACTGTGTGTTTCTCGCTTAAGAAAACATAAGAAAACGGTTCTAGGATATCTCCCCCGGAGGACATCTCCCCCGGGGACAACTCCCGGAGGACAGCTCCCCCGGAGGGCAACTCCCCCGGAGGACAGGTCCCCCGCAGGACATCTCCCCCGGAGGACAGGTCCCCCAAGGACGAGTCCCCCGGAGGACAGCTTCCCCCAGGGACAACTCCCACGGAGGACAACTTCCCCCTGGACAACTCCCCTGGAGGACAACTCCCCCGGAGGACAACACCCCCTGAGGACAGCTCCCCCGGAGGACAACTCCCCCGCAGGACAACTCCCCTGGAGGACAACTCCCCCAGGGGACATCTCCCCCAGAGGATAGGTCCCCCCAAGGACAACTCCCCGGATGACATCTTCCCTCACTTTAAATTCTTTATAACTATTGATTTTTCGCATGGAGTAACCCTTCTGTAATGACAAGCGAGGATGGGAATGGTTTTTTAATTGTTAATCATCCATTGGAACCACCCCTTCCAATCTATGAAGGGCTATACTCCTTCCCCCAAAAGGTTGTTAGGTTTGGCAGATTCAGAGGTACCCCAACGAAATGTGACCCTCAGAAAAGGAAAAATTAATGATAATGCAAGAAATAAAAGAAATGTTTAAAAAAGGAAGGATGCTAAATGGGGAAATATGAAGCTACAGGAGTAGAAAAGAGCACAAAGGGCGAGTTGGCCTACATATCTCTAGTCGTCTTTAGCAAGGGGGGGGGGGATGAGCCACGATAATTAAGCTTTAATTAATAATTAATCACACCCTAAACAAATTAGAAAGGGCGCAAAAGTTTAAACGAGAACACATTTTTTTTTTATCAAAAAAGAATTTCACAAAACTCAATTCCAACATCATCACTTGTTTTGTCATTTTTCAAGGAATAATGTAATACAATCATTGTCATTGGGTTTAAGATTTTACAGACAATTGTTATATCTGAATGGTGTGTGTTCATAAGAATGCACTTGCACAGCTTTGCATTCATGCCGTGTCATTGCTATCATAAGAGGGTGTTATTGCAACTAGTGTTGGTATGAAAATATCTCCAGAAGTAGATGACAATTAAAACATCTTGGTATATCAACCAATTTTTCAGTATTTCCGTCAACATATCCGATGAAATCATTTATAATTCTAGAACATTTGCTGAAACAAGCCAAAACAAAACAAAACAAAACCCTTGTATCAAATCATGTACATGTATTTTTGTATAATTAAAGAGGTGTGATATAAAATTTTCCACTTGACGATTCGCGCTTGAAAATCCTTTTTTTGGGGGGGGGCTAAAAGAAAGATGATCGTCACCATTTGTAAGAGAATAACAACAACAAAAATAGAACCATAAAAGTAAAAATATACTGCTTCGGGTCATTTTTAGTAAAAAAATATTCGGCTCGCGCTTCGCGCTCAAGAATCATCCCTTCAAAAGGTTCATTTTTTTTTCAGATTTCGAACCCCCGCAAAAATCCTAGTTACGGGCCTGACCATTGACCTACATACTCTCAAATCTAATCAGATCATCTTCCTATGGTGATTTAAGATTGAAGTTGATATCTCTCTCTCTCTCTCTTTTGACGATAAAATTTGGTTCCAATACCAGTACGCCTCTACAGCTGCCAAACTTTAACACCCTTCGTCGGAAAAAAAAAATTGCCAAAGATATTGTATTTCCATGAATGGCTATTTCGGTTAAAAAAAAAATAAAAAAAAATCGCAAATGGAGCAAAAATTACTGAGTGCATGTGGATCTGTTCCGGAATGGTTGAGTTGTCCTCCAGGGGACTTGTCCTGCGGGGTAGTTGTGCTGCGGGGGAGTTGTCCTCCGGGGGAGTCGTCCTCCGGGGGAGTTGTCCTCCAGGGGAGTTGTCCTCCGGGGGAGTTGTCCTCCAGGGGAGTTGTCCTCCGGGGGAGTTGTCCTCCGGGGGAGTTTTACTCGGGGGATATGTCCTCTGTGGGACTTGTCCTCCGGGGGAGTTTTCATCGGGGGAGATGTCCTCCGAGGGAGTTGTCCTTGGGGGGACCTGTCCTCCGGGGGAGATGTCCTGCGGGGGAGTTGTCCTCCAGGGGTGTTGTCCTCCGGGGGAGTTGTCCTCCGGGGGAGCTGTCCTCCGGGAGTTGTCCCCGGGGGAGTTGTCCTCCGGGGGAGATGTCCTGATACGAAGAAAACATATTAAACACAGACTAACTCTACTCCTACACTATTCTTCAGCAATTATCATTGACATGTGAGTGTACATGTACAATGTACATGCAGACATTTTGTTTCTAATGCAAATGGTGGTCTTATCCCAAGAAAAAAATGAGCTCGGTCTAAAAGCTTTTGCTGAGCTGTACATGTATGTTGTCTGTATACACAGAACCCATTCATAGATCCTCCAACTTTTTTTTCAGCGGACAATAACAGTTTTGTCTCCAATTCAATGTGGAAAATAAAAATCAATCAAGTTCCTTTCTCCATATCACCGTCAAGTAAATCGTGATTACGCAACGCTAACACTACATTACATTTCCACAACAACAATGCTTACGTGTCCCCTCTTCTGCCCTTCCAGCTCTTCAAGAGAACCATCAGCGCGAACAACTCCATATGTGACGACATAACGACCAATCACAGGCTTGCCAAATACATACCTGTGGAGACAAGGCAAACAATTTAATGGTAGGCCTAATAATAATATCAAGCATATGCATTGAGCTGCAGACTATGTAAAGTAAGACTATTTGGAGGCAAAGTGCTGTTATAATCTTATCACCATAGTTTTCATACATGACTCTTTTGACAATGACATGCCTCATATTCACAAAGGTGTCTTAAAGTTGAACCTAGCGTAAATCCGTGGTTTAACTATGGTCAGCAAAATGTGACATAATCTGGAACAGCACATGTTCAATTTATCAGAATTTTTGGTACTGAAACTCTTAAAGCTCATGTATAGTTTTGGGAGAACATATTTTTTGTTTTACTTCCATAGCAGAATAATATGAATTAATACCTCAAATAACCTGTGTGTTCAAAATTGTTTGTTATAAAATCCACTCTAAGACCTGAATTTAGCAACAAAACTGTGTAAATCGATTTGTTTCTGGGCCGTGCCTAAACAGGATCACACTGGGGAGAGTGCAATGTGCAGTGGTTTGTGTGCAAAGTATATGCTATTGATACACAGACTGATACACACAGAATGCCCACATGCCATACCAGTCAGCGTGGTGTGGCATCCCAGAGTTCTGGGGTGAGAGTGAAGGAAGTATGGCCTCATTTTGATGAATATCTCCCAGTTTATGCTAACTATAACATATCATGAAAAGACATGCATGGCACATGATTATATTACTTGCCCATGTATTGATGTGTTATTGGGACATATTAGGACAAGTTGAGTAAGTTTTTGAAAAATGCAATTTTCTCTACAACAACTATACTTGGGCTTTAACTAGCACATCAATGATCTATGGTGATCATCTGGATTTCACAAAGAAATAAAGCATTTTTAAAATTTTGCACAAATTAACATAAATAATATTCTGTCAAAATTTCAAAATTCTGTTTAGTATTTAGTGAACCTCATACCAGATGGTACCAAAAAAAAAAAAAAAAATTTTGAAAAATGTGCATAAATTAGCATATATAATGAGTTTCAAAAACTTGTGTAGCAGTTTTGAAGCCCCACCTAGTGCTATCATATAAAGCAAACAGAATTGAAATCGGATAAGAAATGAACTAGAAGATTTTTTTTTGGTGATTTATGAATAAATTTTGCAAAAATTAGCATAAATAATTTTCTGGTAAAAATTTCAAAATTCTGTGTAGAAGTTTGGTGAACCTCAGTCAATTCTCGTAGTGTATAATTTTTAATTTGATATAGTAATTTGGTAAAGAATCATGACTCTGATTTGGCATGCTTAACTAAACAAAAAATCTTGCAGAGCAATAAAAATGAAAAAAATATATATCCAAGAAAATCTGTAAGATCAGAAAATATAAAATCTACCCTTTTAGGGTCAAAGAATCAACATTTACATTTTACCTTTACTTGCATATGGGGCCTGGCTTGAAGTATTCTACAGTGCGTTTTGCACTTAATTATGTATGGTGAGCTCACAAAGACTGCTTTCCTGTTAATGCTCGCTTCACTGAATGGAGTTCCTGCATTCAAGGACAACTGCCTTTACATGGAAGTGGCGATCTTTGAAACGCATCAAACCAGTTTGACCAAATGTAACATCTAGATTACGCAAGGTGATTTCAGCCTTCCCGTTATCATCAATCTGAGTAAAGAATGAAGTGGAAAATGTTATCACAATATAACATAGTATAGATTACAGACAGAATTTGAGTATTTATTCTCTGCATGATAAAATCTAAATTGACATTATAATAGCCAATCACTTAGTATCGGCCCATAGGCCTACCATTACCACATTATTAAACGTTACATAGCTCAGATTTCCAATATTTAGAAATACTTCCTATATATTTTGCAAGATTAAGACATTCAAACTTGCCTTCTAACTCCTATAACTGTTTAAGTATTTGATGGCAATTAATAGTTTTGGAACAAGGAAAATAGGCCTGGAACATGTGAATTATGAGAAGATATAGAGCTCAGAAAAAATATTAAGACCAAACTCTTTTCATAAGGGTTTCACTGTTGTTTCTCGCTTAAGAAAACATAAGAAAACGGTTCTAGGATATCTCCCCCGGAGGACATCTCCCCCGGGGACAACTCCCGCGAGGACAGCTCCCCCGGAGGGCAACTCCCCGGAGGACAGGTCCCCCGCAGGACATCTCCCCGGAGGACAGGTCCCCCAAGGACGAGTCCCCGGAGGACAGCTTCCCCCAGGGACAACTCCACGGAGGACAACTTCCCCCTGGACAACTCCCCTGGAGGACAACTCCCCCGGAGGACAACACCCCCCTGAGACAGCTCCCCGGAGGACAAACTCCCCCGCAGACAAACTCCCCCTGGAGGACAACTCCCCCAGGGGACATCTCCCCCAGAGGATAGGTCCCCCCAAGGACAACTCCCCGGATGACATCTTCCCTCACTTTAAATTCTTTATAACTATTGATTTTTTCGCATGGATAACCCTTCTGTAATGACAAGCGAGGATGGGAATGGTTTTTTAATTGTTAATCATCATTGGAACCACCCCTTCCAATCTATGAAGGGCTATACTCCTTCCCCCAAAAGTTGTTAGGTTGGCAGATTCAGAGGTACCCAACGAAATGTGACCCTCAGAAAAGGAAAATTAATGATAATGCAAGAAATAAAAGAAAGTTTAAAAAAGGAAGGATGCTAAATGGGGAAATATGAAGCTACAGGAGTAGAAAAGAGCACAAAGGGCGAGTTGGCCTACATATCTCTAGTCGTCTTAGCAAGGGGGGGGGGATGAGCCACGATAATTAAGCTTTAATTAATAATTAATCACACCCTAAACAAATTAGAAAGGGCGCAAAAGTTTAAACGAGAACACATTTTTTTTATCAAAAAAGAATTTCACAAACTCAATTCCAACATCATCACTTGTTTTGTCATTTTTCAAAGGAATAATGTAATACAATCATTGTCATTGGGTTTAAGATTTTACAACAATTGTTATATCTGAATGGTGTGTGTTCATAAGAATGCACTTGCACAGCTTTGCATTCATGCCGTGTCATTGCTATCATAAGAGGGTGTTATTGCAACTAGTGTTGTATGAAAATATCTCCAGAAGTAGATGACAATTAAAACATCTTGGTATATCAACCAATTTTTCAGTATTTCCGTCAACATATCCGATGAAATCATTATAATTCTAGAACATTTGCTGAAACAAGCCAAAACAAAACAAAACAAAACCCTTGTATCAAATCATGTACATGTATTTTTGTATAATTAAAGAGGTGTGATAAAAAATTTTCCACTTGACGATTCGCGCTTGAAAATCCTTTTTTTGGGGGGGGCTAAAGAAAGATGATCGTCACCATTTGTAAGAGAATAACAACAACAAAAATAGAACCATAAAAGTAAAAATATACTGCTTCGGGTCATTTTTAGTAAAAAAATATTCGGCTCGCGCTTCGCGCTCAAGAATCATCCTTCAAAAGTTCATTTTTTTTTCAGATTTCGAACCCCGCAAAAATCCTAGTTACGGGCCTGACCATTGACCTACATACTCTCAAATCTAATCAGATCATCTTCCTATGGTGATTTAAGATTGAAGTTGATATCATCTCTCTCTCTCTTTTTGACGATAAAATTGGTTCCAATACCAGTACGCCTCTAAGCTGCCAAACTTTAACACCTTCGTCGTCGGAAAAAAAAAATTGCCAAAGATATTGTATTTCCATGAATGGCTATTTCGGTTAAAAAAAAAATAAAAAAAAATCGCAAATGGAGCAAAAATTACTGAGTGCATGTGGATCTGTTCCGGAATGGTTGAGTTGCTCCAGGGACTTGTCCTGCGGGTAGTTGTGCTGCGGGGAGTTGTCCTCCGGGGGAGTCGTCCTCGGGGGAGTTGTCCTCAGGGGAGTTGTCCTCCGGGGGAGTTGTCCTCCAGGGGAGTTGTCCTCGGGGAGTTGTCCTCCGGGGGAGTTTACTCGGGGGATATGTCCTCTGTGGGACTTGTCCTCCGGGGAGTTTCATCGGGGGAGATGTCCTCCGAGGGAGTTGTCCTTGGGGGACCTGTCCTCCGGGGGAGATGTCCTGCGGGAGTTGTTCAGGGCTGTTGTCCTCGAGGGGTGTTGTCCTCGGGCTCGGGGGAGTTGTCCTCCGGGGAGCTGTCCTCCGAGTTGTCCGGGGGTTTCCTCGGGGAGATGTCCTGATACGAAGAAAACATATTAAACACAGACTAACTCTACTCCTACACTATTCTTCAGCAATTATCATTGACAGTGATGTGTACATGTACAATGTACATGCAGACATTTTGTTTCTAATGCAAATGGTGGTCTTATCCCAGAAAAAAATGAGCTCGGTCTAAAGCTTTTGCTGACTGTACATGTATGTTGTCGTATACACAGAACCCATTCATAGATCCCCAACTTTTTTTCAGCGCGACAATAACAGTTTTGTCTCCAATTCAATGTGGAAAATAAAAAATCAATCAAGTTCCTTTCTCCATATTCACCGTCAAGTAAATCGTGATTACGCAACGCTAACACTACATTACATTCCACAACAACAATGCTACGTGTCCCCTCTTCTGCCCTTCCAGCTCTTCAAGAGAACCATCAGCGCGAACAACTCCATATGTGACGACAAACGACCAATCACAGGCTTGCCAAATACATACCTGTGAGAACAAGGCAAACAATTTAATGGTAGGCCTAATAATAATATCAAGCATATGCATTGAGCTGCAGACTAGTAAAGTAAGACTATTTGGAGGCAAAGTGCTGTTATAATCTTATCACCATAGTTTTCATACATGACTCTTTTGACAATGACATGCCTCATATTCACAAAGGTGTCTTAAAGTTGAACCTAGCGTAAATCCGTGGTTTAACTATGGTCAGCAAAATGTGACATAATCTGGAACAGCACATGTTCAATTATCAGAATTTTTGGTACTGAAACTCTTAAAGCTCATGTAAGTTTTGGGAGAACATATTTTTTGTTTTACTTCCATAGCAGAATAATATGAATTAATACCTCAAATAACCTGTGTGTTCAAAATTGTTTGTTATAAAATCCACTCTAAGACCTGAATTTAGCAACAAAACTGTGTAAATCGATTTGTTTCTGGGCCGTGCCTAAACAGGATCACACTGGGGAGAGTGCAATGTGCAGTGGTTTGTGTGCAAAGTATATGCTATTGATACACAGACTGATAACACACAGAATGCCCACATGCCATACCAGTCAGCAGTGGTGTGGCATGCCCAGAGTTCTGGGGTGAGAGTGAAGGAAGTATGGCCTCATTTTGATGAATATCTCCCATGTTTATGCTAACTATAACATATCATGAAAAGACATGCATGGCACATGATTATATTACTTGCCCATGTATTGATGTGTTATTTGGACATATTAGGACAAGTTGAGTAAGTTTTTGAAAAATGCAATTTCTTCTACAACAACTATACTTGGGCTTTAACTAGCACATCAATGATCTATGGTGATCATCTGGATTTCACAAAGAAATAAAGCAATTTTTAAAATTTTGCACAAATTAACATAAATAATATTCTGTCAAAATTTCAAAATTCTGTTTAGTTTAGTGAACCTCATACCAGATGGTACCAAAAAAAAAAAAAAATTTTGAAAAATGTGCATAAATTAGCATATATAATGAGTTTCAAAAACTTGTGTAGCAGTTTTGAAGCCCCACCTAGTGCTATCATATAAAGCAAACAGAATTGAAATCGGATAAGAAATGAACTAGAAGATTTTTTTTGGTGATTTATGAATAAATTTGCAAAAATTAGCATAAATAATTTTCTGGTAAAAATTTCAAAATTCTGTGTAGAAGTTTGGTGAACCTCAAGTAGCTCTACCAGATGGAACAAAAAAAAATCAAAATGGGTCAACAAAAAA
>CALNVZ010000649.1:24652684-24691357 GCA_940671915.1 Paracentrotus lividus
GAAGAAGAAGCATTTTTTGCCAATTTTGAAAATGCACATAAATTAGCAAATGAGTTTCAAATTTCTGTGTACAAGTTTCAAATCCCCCACCTAGTGCTATCATATAAAGCAAACAGAATTTAAATCATACAAGAAATGACGAAGAAGAAGCATTTCAAATTGTGGACGACGGACAACAGAATGGAACCATATGGAATATAAATCAAATAAGATTTGATATATTAAATAGAATAAAATATGATCTTACTGAGCATCTAGTTTGATGACGACTGAGGCAGCTCCTGCAAGAATGTACTTTGGTGTTTCAATGCTAACTGAAAATGTTGGTAGAACTATAAAGTAAGGAAATAAAAAAAAACAGTTAAATACAATAAGCATTTTCTGATTTGCCCATGAAATGTACAGGTTCTTAAAGCAACCCACACATTTTTATAGTGTTTTATAGTGGGGAGAATGATTACACCAAAATATCAAGATAAAGTATATTTTGTAGATGATAAAAGTCTTACTTCTTTTATTATGAGAATATTTAAATAACACTATTTCTGTGCTTTGTATAAAACTTTATGAATTTTATATCATCTTCAGTTGTAAAGATATTATCAAAGTCATATTGACAAAGGCATAGTTTGAAGGTGATTCTTTCATTAAAGTACAGATTGTGCACACTTTTTGATTATGAGCGCATTTACAACTGGTAATGTTGCAGCGATGCACAACGTCACATCAACACATGTCGTAGAGTGATCGTATATGCGTGTGTGCTTGGGGAAGGGGCAGATGAAGGATTTATTGGGGAGGGGGCCAATATTGAAATAATGCTCATAATTGGTTTGTTGAAATCTGCTCAAAACTCTGCTCAACATGTTTATTTGATCACTAACAGATATCAAAACTAGATGTATAAAATTGAACTGTCTCAATTGTCTCTCTGACACACAATTATATTCGATTTTTTTTCAGGTTCTATTAAACAAGGAATTAGACTCACCATACTCTTTAACTTCAAAAGTCACAGTCGACTTCACAGCGAACTAGATATCATTGAAAATGAAAAGTAAAGTGAGCAAATAGTCTTTAAAAAATTTATCATTAAATGCAAAACAGGATAATATACAAATGAAACAGTGACACCCACCTGAAAAAGGGCATTTTTGTAAGTTGTGCACATCTACAAGTTTCCTTGTACTGAATATACTCTCTTAACATTTATTTTGCAGTGGGTTTATCTTCTTCTTTTTCTTCTTCGTGAGTCAGTCATCACAAATTGAGAGAGAAGAATGTCATGTTAGAAAACAGACAGAAATTCTGCCATCTAACGCTGTTGTAATGATCTGACGCCAGCCCAATTTTTGTTAAAGTCCCAGACCGGACCGAGAAATGAAAACCCAAATTACATATAAAACGAAAGCTACATGTAATATTTCTTCATAATACAACAATTCCCAATTTAAGCATTTTTATCTTCCATCTAGAAAGCATTTCATTAAAAAGGTGATCGAACCTCAACCAGGCCATCCCTCCCAAGTACTCGAAAAAGTACCCCTATTATAGTGGCACGGCTGATGACGTCAAAAAATGTTAACGGAATGCTACATGCTAAATGCTGAATGAATTTGCCCTTTCATTTCATAACAATAGAATTCTAGCACACATGGGGTCTATTGTTCTGACATAGCAATACAAACGTGTTTTCTAAAGGCTAAACCCAATCATGCCTGGCAGTAGCATTCCCTTAACCCTAATCAGACTGGGGGGGGGCCATCATGGCCCCCCCCTCGACATTTTCCGCGACCACTCCGCCGCACGAAATTTTTTGATCGGGCCGCTTGCTGACTTTTTACTTTCAAGTCTCGCGCATCTTTTGAAACCATTTTCGCAAAAATCGGTCGTACCGTTAAGAGGGTGCACGATTTTCAAAAATATCCGTCAGACCGAAAATGGCTCAAAAACGTGATTTTGTGTACAAAGTCAATGCAAATTGAGTTTTCTCACCTAATTCATAAAGATATGATTATTTTCACTTTCATTGGCTGAAATCAATTTATTTTAGCATATTTATGCTTAAAAATGGTTCTTAAATGATTTTTGCGTTAAAAAAAAAGAAAAACAAAAGGTCGAAAAAACAAAGAAATACATAAGAAATTCATAAAACAATAAAATAAATAAGAAATTAATTTTGAAACAAGAATTTTTTCTAGTGCAATTGTTAGGAATGCTATAAGGAATAATAATACACAAATTTAGCATTATAGGAGCTTTATTTTTTCAATTAGAGCAAAAAGTATGATTTCATGCATAAATTAGCATAATTAATTCATATTAAAAAAATTCATATTATTTTGGAAAAATTAACAGCGCTGTCTTGTAGATTACATGGCTCACTACCATCGTGCAAATTTTTGGCGCGGTCGCGCAATCGGCGGCCGAGATCTTAGGGATCTTAGAGATCCCCCCCCCCCCAGTCTTGACAGCTACCAAAACACCCCAGTCTGATTAGGGTTAAACTTCTTTGACGTCATCAACCGCGCCATTAAAATAGGGGTAACTTTTTGAGTCTTTGGGAGGGATTGCCTGGTTGAGGTTCGATCATCTTTTTATGAATACTGTTATGAAAATTTAATTTATTTGGGGGGTATTTATGTTATACGCCTCCTTAGCTTTCAATCGATGTAAGGTTGTATTTACTCCGTCAACGGTCTTTAATCTTGAATCTGTGGTAATTCATCTTGGTCATAAAGTGCTGAATCAATACAAAATATATTAGCCTGGTTTGTCATAATTACCCCAGGGCCGTAGAATGCCGAAACAGACCAGTTGCCGGTGGTAGGATGTTGATGAAATTTATAGTCCCCCGATATGAATCCATTCTTGGCTTGAGTCTCACTCAGTCTTTTCACACTGATCCGCCTTGGATTGATTATTTCAACATGGACCTGAAGTAAAAGAGAGTTGATAGAATGGCATAGCTTAAATACATATTTAAAAAATAAATCATGTCTTGATTGTGTTTCTTTTTATTATTATTAATTTCAAACAAAAAGGGGAACTATCAAGAATAATGTGAAAAGTGAGCAAAGAAAAGGATTCCAATGACATTCAAAGTCAAGATGTCACTCTTACCAACTGAGCTATGGTAATCCTACATTGTCCATCCCAGAACCCCTTAAAATTTAGTGAAAGTTTGAAACAAATATCTCTTTGTTTAATGTATTAAACACTAAATAACAAATATTGATGTTACCAATTTGCAGAAGAGAAACTGATCATAAAAGCCCTTAAAATGGTCCTGTCTTGAAAAGGTTAATATATATTTACCGTTCTATCGGAAGGAAGCATATCCTGATCCAGAGACATGACCTTGATCTTAACTATAAAAGAAAATATGAAGAGATCAGAGATATTATAACTAGACATACAACAGGGGTGATATTCACTTTTGTAAAAAAATAGACATACTAGGGAGCGAAGCGACCAAGGGGAAGAGGGTGTGGGAGGTTGTATTCCCCCTCCCACAGTAGGGACTTTTTGCATTTTGGGACTTTAAATTGTGCAATTTTGTGCATACCTGGAGGGAAAAAAAGTTAACAAAAAAAAAAAATCGAAATTCCGATTTAAATCGCAGGAATATCACCCCTGATACAAAGTATTGTGAGCCTCAAATTACTTTGCGACAAACCTCTTTTTATTGGTGCTCCTAAAATTGAAAAAAAAATCAAACAGACATGCAAATAGAAGATTCTCAGGTTATTTGGGTACCCCTTTTGTTATGCACCTCTCTTTATTCTTAATAGTCCCAGAGTATTTTTAGTCTCGTCAGTCCAGGGAGGGGGGGGGGGGGGGGGCAATTATGCCTCCAGACTATTAGCATTATATAGACATCCATCAGACGATAGTAAAAAAAATCAAAATGAAACTAGAACTCTGAATTTTCACATTATATTTATGCTCCAAAAATGCTCCAAATTTTATTGTCCGAAATGGATATTTGTTTTGCCCTTTTTTCTCATGGGCCCGGCAGCCGCTGAGCAGCGCCAGATGGACGTTGCTCTATCCCATTCTTGTTGAACGCCAAACAGGGAAGCAGCAACTACCATTTTTTAACGTCTTTTGGTACGACGCGGCCAGGATCGAACCCACGACCTCCTGATTATGAGGCGGACGCTCTATCCACTGAGCCAACACACCGGTTTATGAAATAGCATGCCATTTTGAAGTTTTGAGAGGCATGAAAATTGCAAATACTTCCTAACACACGATAGAACCAGCATTGTTTCAAATGAGTCATTATTTCATATTATATCTTGTGTATTCGAACTTTGTACAAAATCATATGTATTTAGCCATGTGGCTACGATTTTGATTTTTGAATGAAAAAACATTATTATCATTATTATTATATCCAGAGAAAATGAAATATAAGAATGCCATAATAAATACAAATCTGCAAAATGCTACTCTGGCAAAAAAAATATAGTTTACAGTTAAAATCATATGATCCCGACTTGCTCAACCAGACTTTAATATTAAAGGCTTACCGCTTTGGTTGGGAGTGTAGATTGGTTTGTCGGTCTGCACAAAGACATATCCAGACTGTATTGTGACCAGGATTTCTGTTTCATCTTCAAATGGATAGGTAGGGCTAAGAGATGTCGCCTTTAGGACCATGTGCTGAAAACTTCCCTCATTCCTTGCCAGGTGCTCAGCTTCAATTGTGACCATAAATGGTACAGGTGAACCTATATCAAAGAGGAAAAAATAGACAATAATAATTCACAATGTAGGAAATCTATGTTCTACTAAGCATTTAAACATCTACATGGATTTCCATTCAAAAACTGCAAGCAATATTGATTTTATGTAGTTATGTTGCAGGCAGCCATTCATCGTGTATGGTTCAAGGACTATAATTTTGAATGAAAGGTGGAGGGTTAGGGTTAAAACCTTGCCCAAAATTATCTAACCGACTTACAGTAACCTTTGGAAAGACATCAGTCTTTGTGTATTTCATTATGATTATTCACTCTCAAGATGTACACTACATTAATTTTATAGGCATATTACAAATTACCTAACACACACTGGAGTCCAGCACATTAAATTTTGTGAGATAAATAAAGTAAGTCACCTGTAGACCTATGTATATAATTATGCCTATACTAACAAATAAGAAATCATCATCATATAATGGTTGGCTTCAACATGGTAACAGTTTTAATAAAATCAAACCTCTATATAAAGCAGCTGGATCTATTTCAATTACTAATTTGTTATTTTCTTCGGTGATAATTTTTGTAAAATTTAGACCATGAAATAACCAGAAAGTAAACCAGGAAATATTCTATTGTATACCTTTGCGAACATCGTTCGTAGTTTCCAAGAACGCCACATTTGAACCTTGCAGCATGAGGGACACTTTCACAGGTACAGCAACATCATTGTTGATCCTGATAATGGCTACATCGACTCTTTCGGGGACACCTACCCGGAACACGTTTGGAGAGGTCACAAAAAAGGTGCTGTATAAGGAACAACAGGGAGAGAAAAGAAATTAGTTATGTGGTATATATACGTACATATACAGGGTGCCCTAGATAAAGCAGAACCCATATGGTCAGTCATATTTCTCTATGAATTCAAGCCAACAACGAATATAAAATACACCATTTGAAAGTACAATCTTCCTTCTTTCTTTTGACACCGAATACAACACATGCACATGTCCGAGCAATGGGTTTTTGGGGTTTTTGCCTGAAAAATTCAAGAGTAGGTCCTCCCCCCCCCCCCCCCCGAAAAAAAATGGTAGGTTACATTTAATCCCCATTTTGGAGTCCTAAATGTACCCCCTAAAAATCAAAATTTGATAGATTTACTGGAAACACATCATTCAACTTACATAACTAGCTTAAGAAGAAAAATTAATGCCTTAGTTTTTACCAGCTAGAATGTAAAAAAAAATGTAATTAAACTGTGACAAAACTAATTAATTTGTTCATGATGGAATAGGAAATGGACTAGAAATTAAGAAATTTCTTAAAATGTGTGCATTATTTAGAAAGAGCTTATTTGCTGAAAGTCTGTTATGTCACTGATATTTGATAAATGTTATTTTTGCTTTCTCTTACTTATTTATTATTATACAAATTTACCATTATAGGAATTTCAGAAACATGGCTTCGTAACAATATTTTAATTGATATGTTTAATATTGACGGATACTCACTTGTTCATATTGATAGACTCAACAAACATGGAGGAGTAGCTTTTTATGTTAGAGATGATATTGATTATAATATTTTCTCTAATCTATCATTTAGTCGTAATCATTGTGACACTATTTTTATAGAAATACATCATAAGAAAAAGAAACCTATAGATAATAGTTGGCTGTGTTTACAGAGTACCCAATACTGATATTAATGTCTTTAACGAAACTCTCACAAGTCTGTTGGATGAAATTAATACTTCAAATAAAGATGTATACATAGCAGGTGATAACAATATTAATTTACTTAATCAAGATATTGATAACAAGACAAAAGATTTTCTAAATGTTATGTGTTCACATGGATTATTTCCTACTGTCAGTAAACCACTCGTGTAACAAGATATTCTGCTACCTTAATTGACAACAATATTTCCAATTGTATTTATATGCATAATAATTGCGGTATAATTATTCTGATTTCACAGATCATTTTCCGATATTCTGTAAAGCCACAGTGTACATGTAGATGTTCCTATCAAGCCACATTGTGTCAAATCACGTGAAATCAAAACGATAAAATTTTATTATTCAAAAATAGGGTACGGTTAATTGACTGGTCTGTATTTACAGTACACTGATATTGACATGTCTTATGATCTTTTTGTTAATGAGCTTAGCTCCTTATATTTGAATGTTTTCCCCTTGTTAAGATCAAACCCAAAAAACATGTTAAACCTTGGATCACTCCTGGAATCCTTAAATCTATTAAAAAGAAACAAAGGTTATATTATCGATATGTGAAGAAAGGTAACAACACCACAAGGAAAAATATGTTGATTATAAAAATAACTTAACTACTATTATTCGTCGAAGCAAGAAAATGCATTACGAAAACTTATTTAAAAAAGTGAAAGGTGATATGAAAAAAAACCTGGTCTCAAATTAATAATATTTTAGGTAAAAGAAAAATGCATTACCTTCACATATGTATTATAATAATGACAAAATACTGGGTAAAGCATCAATTGCTGATGCATTTAATAAATATTTTGTTAATATTGGCAAGATTACACAAGAGAAGGTGCCATCTCTTGTTCTCATTTTCAAGATTATTTATCCAACCGTGCTGCAAATTCACTTTTCTTTAATCCGACATCCATACTGAAATAATCAATGTTCTCTATCCATGAAAACCTCTGCTGCACGGGTTCGGACTCTATTGCTGCTCGTGTGATTAAAGAATGCATTCATTTATTGTTAAACCACTTTGTTATATCTTCAATGAATCAATTCACAAGGTATTGTTCCCAACAAACTAAAGACAACTAAAGTAATCCCAGTTTACAAAAGGTGACAAACATGATATTATTAATTATAGGCTATGCCCTACTACCATTTTTCTCCGAAAATGTTTAAGAAAAAATAATTTACAATAGGTTGCTTAAATTTCTTTCACTTAACAATATTTTTAATAACCCCAACAATTTGGATTTCGCAAGAATTTTTTCCACTGATCTTGGTGTATTGAATTTGATTAATTTTATATCAAATGCAATAGTACAAGTAATTATTGTCTCAGTGTATTTATGGATCTTCCAAAGCATTTGACACCATTGATCACACACTCTTATTAAAAAATTGGAATATTACGGAATTAGAGGGGTTCCTCTTCATTGGTTCAGAAGTTAATTTATTGCATCGGAAAACAAATATGTGTTGATCAATGGTGTCAAATCTGATCAAAAATAATGTATCTTGTGGAATTCACAAGGCTCGGTGCTAGGGCCGCTCCTTTTTCCTCTTTTACATAAATGAATAATTAATTGTTTCCGATTCTAAACTTTTCTTTGTTTGCTGATCATACCACGGTTTCATTATCGCATAAAAATATAGAAAAACTTATATCACAGCAAAACATGAACTGGATAAATAAATAAATGGTTCTCCTTCATAAATTATTTTTTAAATTTGACAAACCTAAATAATAATATTTGTACTAAAGGTAAGAAGGTCCCGTTAAATCTTTGTAATTACCTTATTATAGGAGGAAAGGTTATAACAAGTGATTAATATTCAGTTTTAGGTGTAATTTGAAATGAAACTTTCTTGGAAGCGCCTCATTCTTTCTTCGAATGACAAAATATCAAGGTCCATTGTGAGTTCTATACAAATTAAATGCAATTTATGCCTCAGTCGATTCTTATTACTATTTACAACAGCATTATACTCCTCACTTAATTATTGGCATATACTGTCTGGGGCACCACATTAAAACACATATATAAATACGTATTTTGCAAAAGAAAGCAATACGAATATATGTAATGCTCCCTTTAATAGTCACGTCGAGGCTTTGTATTTTCACAAACAAATATTTTCCAACTAAAGACTTAATAACCTTAAACTCCGTTGTTTTTTATGTTCAACTTCATGCCAAATCTTGCCTCCTCTATTTGCCGACATCTTTGTTTTAAAATTCCACAATTCACAGTTACAAATACCCGCCAAAGAAATATTAATACACGACGTCGGGTACGCACTCTGTTGCCATCAAAACTTTTCAAAACTAATTTCCTAAATTATGAATAAACTTCCAAACGAATTAAAAAAATGTTCAACCCTCAGATTTAGAAAGCGAGTACAAATGAAACATTCTTTTTTGATAAACTTGTTTTTGATGTTATTCTCGTAATTCATTTATTCACTCTCCTCTCTCTCTCTCTCTCTCTCTCTCTCCACCCCCACCCCCCCCCCCCCCCTTCCCCGCTGCATTAGTGTACTTCTTTTGTTCATATTTTGGATTGTTTGTTTTTTTGTCTGTACTTATTTCAGATAATTTTCTAAGTATTTTTTTCTTGTTTATTTGTCATTGATTCATTATGTGTATTGTAATTTGGTGGCCCTTTTTATAAGCTCTGCTTCCTCCGGGGTCACCAAACCAATCAATTGTATTTCTTCTTGTAAAATGTAATTTTAACTGTAATTTTATATTGATGATGGTTGAAATAAATGAATTGAATTGAATTGATTGAATTGAACTGAATTATTTACAATTGTCATTTTAATCATTGAGAATATTAGCTTCTCGATGTGTATTAAATGGTCTTGTCTCGGAGTGGGCAGCTTCGTGGCAGCTGTCCCGGGGCTACATGTAAATGTGAACATCCAACAGATATTACGTGTTGAGGGTAAATCAATGATATAACACGCCCACCAACCAGCTTTTTTATTTTTAAAAAGGGTGCCCAATATGATAGCCTACTGCCCCCCCCCCACAAGTAACAAATTGTGAGCTTAGGCTCAATACACCAATAAGGTAGGGAGGTGGGCTCATTGATATCGTAGCCGCCCCCCACCATAATTTCCACAGACTTAATATTTTTTCCCCTCTCAACATATGTTCCCTCTCTCTCTCTCTCTCTCTCACACACACACTCTAAATCACATATTTGGATGGGTTATGGTATAACAGTTTCATTATCATCATTAAAGATGTAACTTGGCCATATATAAAGAGTGAGTCAATAAAAGTGTCCCATCATTTTGAAGTTGTCTTGTGAAAATTATTCAATCATGGGTTTCATGATAAGTCTTGGTAGAGACATCCTTCTAGCATATGTTGACACCTTTTCATTTAGATCTTTGCACGCATGACTGCAGGAATAATAGACAAAGATGGTAAAATCTTAGTTGCGCCAAGTTGCTGGGTGAAGAATAACAAATTGAGATTTTATATTGCACGGATAAAGTCAAACACCCACACGTACCCTCATCTTCACGTCCAAACCCACATACACACACACACACACACCAAAACCCTTGACAAACACACCCACACCCATACACCCACTCTCGCTCACACTCACAATTGTTACAGAATTACTACGTCCCAAACATTCAGTGATGGTCCTGATGGTTAGCGTTATTGTAATTTATTTACAATTGTAATTTATTTACTGTGTGTATGGCTGCGTGAGTGATAACAAGCATGTGTGTGAGGGAGGGAGGGTGTGTGTCTGGTGAGAGGGTGTGTGTGTGGTTTATATCCATTTGGTCTAACAGCAATCGGCCCAAATTCTCTGATTTGGGTCTACCACATGGGATAAACCCATATGACGTCTACTAACAGACTGGTTTAACTTCCATTTGGTCTCATACATACTTGGTCTAATCATCACAAGGTCTAATGACCGCTTGGTTTAATTGCTGATTCATCTATAGCCAAATGGTATAATTGTCTTTTTGTCTAATTCCCAAATGAATATTTGTTATATTTCCAGTCAGTTACAGAAATTGACCAAATCATAATATAGGCCGAGTGGACATTAGGCGAAACGGACATAAAACCAAATGGATTTAGACAAAATGGTAAATACGCGAAGTGACAATAAGACCTAAACGTATATAATTAGACAAACTGGTTGTAGACGAAATGGAATAAGACTATATGGGATGAGGCTAAATGGTCATTAGTCAAAGTGGGTTTATAGACCAATTGGCAGTTACCTTGTGTGTGTATGTGGGTACGTATATTCTGTCAACATTTGTTTTTTCTTTATTATTTGGCACAGTGGAGATTCTGCTAATGCTATTGTCTGAAGATCGTCTGTTACATGCATGCAAAGATATTTTTTTTTTAAACACATTATTACCCCGGTCACAGCTGAGCAGGCCAAGTATGTAGCGCTCAAGCATATCGGGTACCCAATTTGCACCTAGGTGGGGAGGAGCATTGTAGACAAAACGCCCATGCCCTAGGACGCCCATGCCCTAGGACGTAAGTGTCATACCGGGGTTTGAACCCACGGTCCTAGCTTGCTTTCTCAGTCCAGTGATATGACCACTAGACTATGACACATGTACATTATTTATATATATATATATATATATATCTTACTAAAACGGGCCTTAAGGGGAACTGAGAAGAATAGCTTTATTCAGTCACGATTCCCCTTAGCGACTTTCTATAGGCGAAAAATTCCCCTTAACGCCAATTCTATAGGGTTAGGGATAGGGTTAGTTGGGGCGATATAAAAGGACGAAACAAAGAAATTCGCCTTAAGGACGAAAATAGGTAGATATATATATATATATATATAAGGGGGAAAACAAAAGAACAAAGGCCCTTGGAATGAATTTTGAGGTGGGGATCATCCTACTACCTACCTACCAGGTCGGCTAAACTGCCGAGACCTAGTACGAATCCTCCAGTTATCCCTGGGATCATCAGTGAAATAAATCACGAAACTGTTTCTATTTCTCCCCCAATTTTTGTTCCCCAAATTATTTATAATATGACTGGATAAACATGTCCTCTGACTTTTGTGGAAATAACCCAAGTAACAGAGCTAACAGACATCATTTCACTCTCTCTGGGTCCCCCATTTTTTTGGAGAATTCTGCCATTCTTTATAAAAAGAAATAAAAATAAAAATTTACATAAATCATTTAGCCTTCCTTATAAAATAATAATTTCCCTCATCCCCTCTACGAAAAAAAACCCATCATAATACAACCCCGAAAGCAATATGACAATATTATTTTATCTTAAAGGGATTTAGTAACTTCCAAAAACAAGTGCAAAAGAGATCGAAATGAATAGAATTTTATCGCTCTGACCGTAAAAACAAACTACTGTAAGTTTCAGATCAAATACAAGTCATTTACTATCTTTAAACAGTGAAATTTTAAACGCGACTGAGGATACGGCCGCACATGATTAATTTATACTGCTCTGTTGCAAGCTTAGCCGCCTGGTAGGCACTGGGACTCGACAACAGGAAATGCGGTGAAAACCATGTGCGTTGAAATGCACACGGTTTTGTAAAGCGCCAAGGAACGGGTTAGAAAATTTGAGTATAAAATCGAAGATATCTCGAAAGTAAAGCAAGCAAGTAGACTGCTATTTTTAAGGAATACCAGACTGACCTAGATGTGTTCATAATCATGATGGCAAAATGAGCTAAATCCAATAAATTGCAATTTGAATATCGTTCAATGTTACTGCATCCCTTTAATAATAATAATAGGCCTAATAATAATAATAATCATAAAAATAGTAATGATAATAGCACTTCATAATGTTGAAACATGATATTCTATAATTCAATGTTCTTCCTGAAAACTATTGCATCACCATGGCAACAGCAGGTTAGGGGCTGAATTTCTTAGCATGTTGGAGACGAGCAGATTTGGCTATATTTCACACATTTCCCATACCTCAGCCGAATTCAGGCTCGGTCCTCAATGGGTAAATGTGATTAGCCTAGCTTAGCTAATAGGACCTTATTTTGCTACATATACTCCATAGAGCTTTCTCGTTTTGTCATATTTTAATGGGGGAAAAATGGCCACCATTTTTAAAGCATTATTATACATGTAAAGTTAGGCCTTCCCTTCCAAGAAGGATGTTGGTCACATCGTTACTGGTGCCCTGGCAATGGGATGGACAGGCCGACAGGTATAAAGATGATATCAACTTCCGAATTCATATTATTAGTTTTATTTTGCTTACCCAAATGCCGGTGATCATGATTGAAATGCCATTCGTACTATTAGGGTCTGAGGAACCGGAGCCCTCGACTCACAGTCACACATAACCATTCTCTTGAACAACTTTTCTTCTAATCCGAAACGGAGCTTTGTAAAGTTTCACATTTTATTTACCTTATTAATCACGGCGACCGAGGCCTGGCTCAAAGAACAATCCTTCTGCGACAATGAACAAAGTTGGCATGCTTTGATATGCACTGATCTCGTCTCAGAAAGTTTTTGTCTCTTCCTATTAGTCCTATTGCCATCCTCTCTCCAATTCCTCCCACCACGGGACGGACGGGGTGAAGAGGATGACCCTTTGATACGATTACAGAGATTCAAGATTGCCGACCGCTATGGAAGGCAAAATGTTGCAAAATAATCCGAAACCACCGACCAGTGTTTTTTCCAGCACTAGGATCATGGGTTAGGTTCTATGGGCCTATTTGCTGATGCTCTTATCCCTGATATGACCACAAAATCTGGATATCGGTCAATTATCTCCTCCACGGGATCTGTACATACCCCAATGCGCTTTTGTGGAACGTGATCCCGGGGGGGTCACTCACCATATGATGTGCTACGCATGCGTGTCCCCAAAAAGCGTCGAAAAGGGTCTGTTTTCAGCCTTACGACGGCGTCGACGCTTTCCTTAAAATAGGGGTGTTTTTTTCATTTCAGTCGCCATTTTCATAAAAATAGGGGTATTTTCAGCGAAAATTGCTGTTTTAGGGTGAAATTTTGTCGGTGTTTACGCCATTTAGGGGGTGTTTTCAGCAAAAATTGCTGTTTTGGGGGCAAAATTTCACGGTGTTTACGCCATTTAGGGGTGTTTTTTCCAGTCTTACGTCGAAAAGGGGTGCAAATTTGACTTCATGCAATGAGACGTTTAGGGTCCATTTTCAGGGTGCGGGGACACGCATGGGTAGCACTTTTTTCTTTGAGTGACGTGCCATAATCTTGGTTTATTGTTTTGCATATATTTGCACGAATTGCAACAATTATAAGCACTCGAGTTTGCTTATGAAAGTCCAAACTCTACGAATCCTTTTCCTTCAACTATATATGTTCAACAAAAATATATATTTAAAAAAAAAATGATCAGGAATTCTAACTACGCAGAGCAATGGTCAGAGCAATGGTTTCTCTTTTTATTTTTTGCGCACCTTTTTTTAAATATTTATTTTATTACTTGTTTTGTTTTGTTTTTGTTTGTTTTTTGTTTTTTGTTTTTTGTTTTTTGTTTTTTGTTTTTTGTTGTTTTTTTTTTTTGGTTCCACACGCAGCAGGCCTGTGAATGGGGGCCCTAGGCTATGAATGCATTTTACATCCGACCCCCACCAACTTCATATCGTCTTAGTTATATAAAAATTTGTTCATATGCTTGGCCATATATATTATCAATGGTTCAAAAAATTGTAATTAGTGACCAGAAATATTATTGGTTCCAGTAGCCTAGATCTTTTTTCTCTTTTGTTTAATTGCTTTTTTTTTTTTTTTTTTTTTTTTTTTTTTTTTTTTTTTTTTTTTTTTTTTTTTTTTTTTTTTTTTTTTTTATTGTTATTATTATTTAACTGTTTATTCTTTGTTGCTCAATTAAGGCTTCAAGGTGTTCCCAATTAAAGTCAACTTGCATATTCTCTCACTGTAGCCCCAGTTTCTTAACAAATACAGTGAAAAGTTATCATCAAAACAATATAGATAATGTTGCCAATTTGGTATTATAGTGATCAATTTTGTATGCACCATAAAGATATATAACTTTCTTACTATTAGTCCGATTTTCTTCAAACCTTTTTATTCTGTTTTTCTAATTTTTCAGCCTTTTATAAAAGCAACTTATTTTGGGTCCAGACCTTCTCTTTAAGTAGGTACTGATAACCCCCTCAGTTTACCAAAGATTTGACAGCTCTCCCCTATACATGTAGTTGCACGTACATACGCACGGCACTCGCCTAGTAAAGTCTGAAGTTAAATACTTTATTGACTTGCATACACAGACAGTGGGTTTGGATGCTAGCCTCTACCCTAGACAGTAATTTGTTATTAAAGTGTCGAATTTGAGTCTGTGGCACAGTGCTCCACAAATTAAATATTTACAAGCAATCCCTTTCAAGGACCCCAAAATTGATCACTAATGCTTATGTTATATATAAGCTTATATGATTATTATTATTAATAATATCATAAATAACCATGTCATTAAACCCATAACTTTCAGGGTGAACTCTGAACATAGAAAGCATTTTCAATTATTATTATTATTATTATTATTATTATTATTATTATTATTATTATTATTGTTATTATTATTATTATTATTATTATTATTATTATTATTATTATTATTATTATTATTATTATTATCATCATCATCATTTGTTTTGTTTAAGATGAAGTGTAAATATATAAATGAGAGTGGAAGAAAGTTCTGAAGTAAAGACGGTCTGGCAGAATCCAGGATCACCAAAGACAAAATAATGCAGACTTACGCAGGTGGGTCTTGAGCTAGTCCTCCTGGTGCCAGTGATGCTGTCATCGCAAGCATGAAGATGAAAATCATCGTAGCCATGCTGATCGACACACCAGTCTTCAACAACTTCTTTGAAAATTATGTTGTTTTCACCACGCAAAGAACCGAGTAAGGTATGTAGCCGTGTCATCAGCGGCTAAGACACAAATGATATTCTGACCCTGATAAGAATGTTTTATATTTACATCAGAGGAGTTTGTAGCGAATGCAACGGTTTCAGGTGCTAATGGTCCCGGATTTCCGGCACCTGTTTCCTGGAAAAGTAGGAAATAACAACCACTTTCTCTGCCAAATTGTTGGAGATAGGGAATAGTCTAGCTCAGACCTTTTCAATTGGTTCAGTACGGACAATAAGAGTTTTAGAAAACCGTGAATTAATATGTAATTGTAATTATTTTTTAATAATAATTGAATTTATAAAGCGCCTTTTCCATGGGATACAAAGCGTTTAAATCCTCTCAAAACATACAATATTATTGTTCGTTGTAAAAGGGAAATATTTTATTTTCCAACAATTTCATTTTTTTTTTTTTTTTTTTTGGCCTGTAGAAGGCCTATCCCAATTTCCACAACACAGGCCAACCCCCACTCAGGAGGTTAACCATATTCTCTTTGCTCATGATTCATAGAGATACCCCTTCTAGGCAACGGTGTCGATTTGTTTGGGCGATTGGGGGGATGATCGTCGATATTTCCTCTTTTCCTCAATGTGACACATAATACAATGTATATATGATCGCAGTGCAATTGGGGGATGGGGTAATGTTTGTATGCACATATGCATATACATATGAAAACAAAATTCCAGTAGGTTTTTATAATGCGAGCGCGAAGCGCGAGCTGAAAAATTTCTCAATAATAGTGACATAAAATGTGGCATTTGTAGCATAATGCGAGCGCAAAACGAGGAAGGGGCCAGCTTTAACCGGTTTGTTTAAAGGGGAACCATCATGATGTAATGGCTAGATATACACACATGCATGCATATGAGTATCTATTAGTACATATTCATAAATTCATAGCCATTATGCGAGCGCGAAGCGCGAGCCGAAATTTCTCAGTAATAGTAACATGAAATGGGACATTTATTGTAGAATAGTTAATGCGAACGCGAAACATTATCTGGTTGATTAAAGGGGGACCATCATGATGTAATGCCTATAGATACACACGCATGCACATTATTATGCATATGAATATCGTGGAATCCATTGGGCTGTAATAATGCGAGCGCGAAGCGCGAGCTTAAAATTTTCACAATAATATTGAACTGAAACATAGTATTTGTTGCGTTACACGTAAGCGCGAAATTGATGAAAGTGATTAGAAGCATACCGTCATTACGTAATGCCAACAAACGCAAATCTATATAAATATTGTGCGAGCGCGAAGCGGTAGCTGAAAAATTTCCTAATAATATTGACCTAATGAAACAACATAAATAGAGAATTTCTGTGGATGAAACAGTATACTTGTAGCGAAACCGTTGGGAATTGTGTTTAAAACGTACCGTTGTGACGGTAATATCTATATACACGCATAAAAGCTGAACGAATTCAAGTACAGTTTGCAATAGCCTATATTATGCGAGCGCGAAAGCGCGAGCTGAAAATTTTCATGCATTTCAACAGTTATCTGAAATGGATTTGAAGCATAATGCAATCATGAATTGAAAGTGGATTATATGATCAATGGTCCGAGTCCCAAAAGTACCTTGTCGATGAAGAGCCGAGATAGGCCTAAGTGTTACAGACTCTTCAATATTTATTATGTATTTTATCAAAACCATTGAGGGGGGAGAAGAATAGGCCTACTATGCACCCTGGGATCGGGGCCCTGATTATCATCTATTTGAATGGTATTTTTTCCAATTGTGAATAGTGGAACATCTGCGCTTCATTATCTACACGGTGTATTGTGTTTTACTTGGTTACTAAAGTATATCATGCACATACGAGGAAGATTAACGATTAAGTGAGAAATTTAGGATTTTTGAATGTCAGAAATATGCATTTAGACTGCTAAAATAATATAATAATGTTCATAAAAGTGTTTTTATGATAACGAATTTGTAATGGGTAGATTTATATACATAATATGATACTTTTCATTTTCTTGATATCAATATTGGGGGATGATTGTACACACCATCCCCCCCCACCGAAATTATTGGGGGATGCATCCCCCCTCCCCCCCCCCGAACAATCGACAACCCATGCTTCTAGGAATGAAAAGTTTAGGGTTTTGACCCCCTATTACGGTCTTTTGGAAGGAAAGCAACAAAATTACCCTTATCACTTTGAAACTAACCATATTCGAGAAATCAGTATATATAGGATCGTGCGGAATTACCCAGAGAGATTGAAACTAACCCTTGTTATGAACATTGGCCCGGGCTCCCCCGCCCCACATTTGATAGACCTAATCTTGTCAACCATAAGCTCAGATTGAAATACAATAAAACCCTAGCTACCGCACCTTAAGCGCGTTTCCAGGGGATTTAGGGAGCATTGGTCAGCCGGTAAAAAAAGGCCCTTACAATGGGGAAAAGGGGTATAATGGGTATTGTCTGTGTGTGTGTGGGGAGGGGGGTGTGAGTGTGAGTGTGTGTGTGTGCGTGTGTGTGTGTGTGATGGAGATTATTATTTTATTTTTTATTTTTTCTAATTCACCCCGGGAAGGGTTAGGGGAGTGTCTCTAAGACTCATAATCAATTCTACTCTATGTAAAATGTAAAGTTTAACATATACCAATGTCGGCATTAAATCGTAATTAAACAAGCGCATCCATTCTAAGACGCCAGCGCAACAAAGGTGACGTTGAAATACGGCTGAGAAGCGCAGAAATCTATACAGCTGGCTGCAATAATAAATTAGCTCACAAAACTCGCATAAGAAGACTTCCCTCCGTGAAATGGTATTGTCTGTTCGGTTGAGCAATCTACTTGTGGAGATGAAAGAATGGATGAACTTTTATCATGTTGTTAGTTAAAATTTCCAGACCAGATGAGGAAATACACATTTGGGCAAGCTTATAACAATTTTCATATAAATTTGATGCTCAAAACAATGACATAGATTGTGAACTTGTCACGCCGTTCACATGTTTCTATGCGATATGCATGTGATAAGCGTAAATATTGACTAGTCGAGGAAAGAACCTCTTATGATTATGTTCAAAGTGACAGGACTTTTTTTAATCAATTAAAATGAATGTACCATCCGGAAAGCTAAGAATTCAAGCTTTTAATTGCCCTGTGAACAATAAGCTATAATGATATAATGCGGCATCGAGGATCAAAACTATGCAGCGCGATGAGCTATTTTGAGAGCAAAATATACCATATTGTACAGGAATTAGAACTGACTAGGCTTTCCTTTGCAATAAGTTATTCCTATTTTTTAAAAATTCAGACTCTTAGCGTACTTATTCAAGATGAACATTTCTTTGAAAAGGTAGTTGCTCGCCACAATAAAAAACAAAAAACAAAGTGAAAAACTATCTAAAAACAAAAAAAGTCAATGGGCACGTTCGCTTTGAGTAGAATGGTAGCGCCCTCTATCTCTTAAGTTTACAACTAGAATTGATATGCAAAAATAAAAATGGGGACAAATGATAAACAGCCGAAGCCCAAACGGTGTCGCTACCACCCTAAAGAATAAATAGGCCTAAATACACACACACACACACACAAGAAATAATAATAAATGAATAACTACACAAAGAAACAAATAGGTAAATGCATACTATTCCACCTTTATGACGAAAAGTGTTATTACTAGGTATTATTGTTATGTTACGCTTTTCCTAACTTCAGTTTTCCACGAAAAGGCTGACGAAATGTATATGCTTGACTAAAGGCAGTTTTAAAACCCTGGTCCGGTATAAATGCATTTTAAAAAGCTACCCCTTCACAATCACTAGTATGGCTATACATTTGGCTTGTTTTGAAGACTATACGATATAAAACGGGTATTTCCCTAAATCAGCCCGGGATTTTCAGTTTTATTTCGGAATCTTGTTTTTGATCTCTAACGACTTCTCCACATGTCACGAAATCCTAGGCAAATCCGGAAGATCCAGGTCAGAATCGGGCCGGATCTGTTTACAATTAGCCAATTTGATTTTTATCAAAACACTCTCCAAATGTAAGGGAATGGAAAAAAAATTACAAAGGGAAGTTAGGATCCATTAGTTCAACTCTCAGGGCCAGCAGAACGTTATTGAAAGTGAGGATCCAAGTAGTAGCTAAATTATTTCATGTGAACATATTTAAAGGGAGCACTAGCGCGAACTAGCTCATTTTTACGCGACCAGGAAATTTAATGAAGCTCTAGATCTATAAGGAGGGAGTTCGGACTTTGTGAGCATGCCACATAGTTATCACCGCCTTATATGTTAAACCCTGGGAGCGCGAAGCGCGGGCAGAAATTCTACACTGTAATGGCTTGAAAGCATGAAATTAACGCAGTTTGTCGCTGAACTATTTTTGGTTAAATTCCTACTGAAAATGATGACCTCCCTTGAAATAAAAACCTTGTGTGACACCCGAATTTGCCCACAAATGTATCGCCTCAATATACCACTACCTCCTCCCCCACGCCCAAATGATCGATGTAATACCTTATCTTTTTTCACGGTTTACTGTGTTTATCAAAATGAATTGTTGGGGATTATGCAAACGCGCGAAACTTTTTGTCAATAGTTCAATATAAACCACAAAACAAAATATTTTGAGCCCATAATTTTCACTCCCTTTTCGTATTATCACCTTGAATGATGATTTTAAACCTACCATATAGAGAGAGAGAGAGAGAGAGAGAGAGAGAGAGAGAGAGAGAGCCAATGACAGGTTGGCCGTAGCGTACTTTATTCCGAGCTTTCGACTATGTAAAGGATTCATTTTCCTCCATCTCTTTTTCTTTTTGGTCAAGCGAACCCTGCTCACAGTATTGGCCTGCATCTTATGAAATTCTCCTTGTCCAACAAAATAATAACATTTACCATGCGAACGTCAAGCGTGAGCCGAATTGTTCTCCTCACCCCCCCGCTACCCATCGTTATTCATAAAAGAATCGCTTCAGGTCTTCCAGGCTATTTGCAACCTTACCTAAAGAAGCAACCGAGACGGGTTCGAGGAAGTTTGAAAAATAAATGTATAAGGTATTACTTTCGGAATGACAAGGCCGGAGTGAATTTGCATTCTACGTTTGGAGTGATGGGACTTTCACTTCACATCAAATAGTAGCCTATGCACTCGGATTTGAGTGAAATTGAGACTTTGGGTTCACTCGCGGATAGAGTGAACCAAATTCCGGTCAAAAATAAATCTATTGCAGGCTGGATAATAATCACTCGTTTTAAACGAGGGGACAGGAGTAAACAATTTTTGTCTATTCAAGTCACTCGGAGCAGGCCATTATCAAGTGATTAACTCCGGCGCGGATCCAGTGGGCCAGCGCACCCCCCCCCCAAAAAAAAAAAAAGAAGGGAGAAATGACGGCCGTCCCGATTTACAAACTGAAACTTACCCTATGGCTGACACTGATGCCTTAAGAATGTAGAATGGGCCAAAGACCGAACAAAAATTAACTACACCTACTCCACCCCCCCCCCCCCTCACTGCACGTAACGGTATTTTATTAATTGTTTTATTACCTTTGCTCCTCGGTGTGACAGGAAAAAAATGTGGGTGTACCAAATGAAACCCAATGTTCCCCCCCCCCCCACCCTTGATTGAAATCCTTGATCCGCACTGGACCTGTGCAACGGTACGTTGTGGCCTGCGCCTTTATTTCATGTAACAGAGTCAATGTCTTCTCCAAAAAGGTCCGTGACATTAAAGGGGAAGTTCACCCTGGGTTTAAATTGGTTTTAAAAAATGTAGAAAAATAAAAGAAAAATATGAGTGAAGGTTTGGTGAAAATCGACCAAAAAATGATTAAGTTATGAATATTCAAAGTTTTGATTCTGTGACGTCACATGCGAGCAGATCTCCTATGTGTTATGTACATGTAGTGTAAATTCCATAAAATGTCATTTTTTTCATAAGAAATTAATTATGTCACATTTGCGTTAGATATACCATCAAACATATGTTCATGTACATGACTATATCAAATTCACCCATTCCTTTATCGAGAACCATGACAAAAAGACAAATTTATGGAATTTGCATACACAACCAATGGGAGAGCTGCTCGCATGTGACGTCACAGAATCAAAACTTTAATTATCCATAACTTTTCAATTTTTTGGTTGATTTTCTTTAAACTTTCACTAATATTTTTATATTATTTCTCTTCATTTGTTAAAACCAATAAAATTCCTGGGTGAACTTCCCCTTTAAACTTTTGATTTGAATCAAAAGGTGACTGACCAGGAGGTGTTCCTCATATAACTACTTGAAAGAGTGGAAAATTGGAACATTCAAAACAAACCCTTACCTTTGACCCGGACCTTCGGGGGGGGGGGAGGGATAGGTTTCCCTTGCAGATGGAGAAGTTGTGAAAAATAAAAAACAGGAAATAAAAAAAAACCGTAGTCCAAGAAAGTAGAAAGGATATACTGAGGAAATGAAGAGTCACATGTCTTTGAGAGGATATGTTTTTCTTCTTGATTTTATTTTTTTACAAATAACATTCGGAAATTGTTTCACATTTCAGATTCAATGTTAGAGGTATCAAAATATACATCATCATGAAGTAGCACACACTCATTTGTTCCAGAATTTGTAAAACTAGGGAGAAAAAAAAACAGAAAATAAAAATTTATTTGAAAAATAATGAAAGTTACAGGATTCTAGAAAAGAATAATTAAGCACATTACGAGAAATTCAGGAAAAGTGATTATGTTTACTCGCACTACATGTACATGTATCTATCTGACTAGCTTTATTTTTAAACCATTTTAAACCTCAGTACCATTTACTGTGTCCACTAGCTTTTGTGGATGATGCTTAGTTTAGAAAGTTTGGACATTCAAGTACAATTTTCGGTTGAAAACTGTGAAAATTGATTTAAAAAGTCAACTATAAACACAGACTGGCCAGAGTTTTTAAAAATCTTCTGTAAGAGAATAAAAATTGGACAAATGTGACCAGGTTTTTCCTATGCCTCTGTCCTTATAACCATTATTTAAAAAAAAAAAAAAAAAGCCTATGACTTTTGACCTAGCTATTCTGATCTTATCTAACTAGATTGCCTTCCTGTGGTAATACATACAACAATAAACTTTGCCTTTACATTAAACTGGTTCTTTAGATACTTACTACAAATATATTTTTGTATACTTGGAAAACCATTGGTAGTTCACACAGTAATTCAGTTTGAAAAGTAGTTCTAATTCTAATTACAATTTCACAAGTTGACCTCTGTGACCCTTGACCTACCTCCTCCACAGTCTATTCAGATCATCTTACTATCTATGGTGATAGAATCAAGTTTAAATTCATATCTGAAGTGGACACAGACAAACCAAAAACATGATGGCTCCGGCACCACCTTTGGTAGCATAAAAAAAAATGTAAACATGATATCTGCTTTCTACATCATTTTTCATGTCTGTTTAGCCTGTTTAATAATTTATACAGTCTGTGTAAAAAAAAATGGTACAGTCGGGAAAAAATTATTTAGGTATGAAATCTTCTCAAATGGTGTGTGTATGTGGTACCAACTAAAAGCCAAAAGATTCTTCTTGCTGATGCACTTTGTTTTGTATGATTTGCTTTTGTAAAACAAAAGTTATGCTAAATTGCACACATCCCTTGTTTCGGTGCGCTGGATTCATGGCTATTATGTGCGAAACCCATAGAAAAGCATGCGCAAATTATTTTTCTTTCTGATAATAGAAAACTGGTCATATCTCAAGATCTACAGCACCAAATGGGAAGAAAAAATTGCAGAAGAGAGTCTGATTTTCCTACTTTGTGGAAATATCAAACACTTGTAGAATGCGATTAATTTTCATACTTTAAAAAATTGTTTTCCACTAGTACCATTTTATTTGACACAGACTGTATTGTCTGTTATACTTGGATTCTATTCATATTCATGTGTATACTCCTGTACATTATGCTTTATTTTGGTATAAATCAAACTTCAAACTTTAATTGATTAAATAATAATTAAATGCTCTACTTTGTATGATGTCCCTTCCAAGCCCATAGTTAATTAAAAATGCACTCAGTGGAAGATTGACTTAAAAATACATGCAAGTTTCTTGCTTTATTCATTATATAACATGATTTAAAGTTCACAAAATTTCTTTTCAAAATTTCTAAAAAATTTAGATAACTATGTGTGACAGAAATAAAACAGTTGCTAATGTGTGTATAACTATATACAAACATACATGTATCCTATATTCTTTCTAATGTTTAGAAGCTTTAATTGGTCTCTTTTAGCTCCTTTGATCGAACCAACTAATTAACCAACTAATTATTCATTTAATACTTAGTATCCAGAAATATTTCAAAAACTCCACATTGGTATTGCAATCACATAAAGCACTTTGTGAACTAATCATTCCTGAAAGACTATCAAACATCTCTGATATTCATCCTCTAATTATATAATTTTTATTTTCACAAAACAAACTTTTCCCACTTCATCTCAACTACAATGTACAAGAGCACTCAAGGAACTTAACAAATATAATTGCATTCACTAATATACTACAATTCCCTACTTAAGTAGAATGAAACAACTGACAAATTGCACAAATTATTATCGTTTCGTGGGAAATTTCTCGTACACTATGTGTACAAATGTACATGTGTGTCATGTATTTTAGAAATAGATAAAAAAAAGTACAAGCATGAGTTACTCTTGAAATGATAAGTATCTCTTTCAGTGCCGCCCCGCCCACACCCCTCTGCCTCATCCCTACATGCCAGGGTCTATATCCCCCACTGCCAAGTTTTTTCCCCTTTTAGGTGATACTCCATACTATCTCATAACTTTTTTTAGAGAACTTTCGAGAACAATGTTATACTTACAATATGTGGCACTCTTATTTGTCTCTAAAGTAATGTAATTCTTTTTGAAAAAATAAGAAGGCTTACTTGTGATGATTCCAGGGAATAAAATTGAGTGATTTTTTTATTTATTGTGTGTGTGTTTGTGTACTAGGGCCTATTCGAACAGTATCATAATGTTGACAAACACATCATATTTCTGAAAACAAGTTGAATGTAAACTGTGCAAAAAGAAAATTGGCTAATTAAAAGCCGGATTTGCCCTCCACAGAATAAAGTGGATTAGTGCGAGTGTGGAGTGCTCAGAACGATAGAATTGGCGTAAACAATCAACGTTATTCCGAATGTGCGCAGTCATGCACGAAGCAGGGGAGGGTAAGAAACAAGGCATGGATTAAGCAGTCAATACTAGGCTAGCAAGCATGAGTATGCCACATAAACAGTAGGCTATGTATCATGCATCCGGCACTTAATGAGATGTAATTGATTTATCCAGATTTTTTTTTTATTTCAAGACTTTTCCCATTCATTTTTGACAAATTTCAAATGTCAGTTGTTTCATACAATTTCTGGCTTTCAAATCTTATATGGCCCTACAATAAGGAATCAGTGCAACCTTCTATGACAGATTCTGGAGAAACATTCTTCGTCACACATACATTTTTTTTCAAACACTCACGAAGCAGGTAAGACAGACAGGAGATTTCTCTAATACCTTTCCTACAGATTTTTTTGGAATCACAGAACTTGGCCCATGACAGCTACATGCAACACAAGCTAAGTTGCAATACCACCTGAAATCAACATCACAGTTGATCGCAATCAAAAGACATCATCCCCATTTACAACTTTACTCAATCAATTGCAATCAGCTTTGATGTTGATCTTAGGCGATACTGTACATGCAGAGTAGTCAACGATCAGTTGTGACTCCACTGCATTTAACAACCTTGGGGATGGGAAGGTTAAGCTATTCTCTTGGTTTATATTACCTTGGTCTATCAGCATATGGTTAATTCTCTGATTGTCTATTACCACATTGCCTATATCAATTTGGTCTATTATTAATTTTGTCTTACTGCCGTTTGGTCCAATTATCATATAGTCTAATTAGTCTAATGTCCAATAGGTCGAATTGCGCTTTCGTCCAACAGTACTTTAATACTTTTCCCATTTCATCAAATGAAAATTCGGGTCAATACCAATTAATCTAAACATAAGACAGAGTGGTATTAGACCAAGTGAATATTAGACTAAATGAGTAAAGCCTAACTGGAACTGGCAGTGGCAATTCAATCAAATGGTTAGTACATGTAGACAAACTGGTTGTAGATGAATAGGGATTTGACCATCTCGGATGGACCCAAACAGGCATTAGACAAAATGTGATTCATCATATCACAATGAGACACAAGTCGTCGAGCAAACTCAGCAAATGGTCGAGGAAATCAGCAAAATATTAAAAAATATCAAATTTGGAGGAAAACATTTTCTGATTTCTAAATCTTCAATGTTCCATGTGTGCTCTGTAAAAACTCTGAGTAAAAATGATAAGGCAAAAGTATTCAAAAATGAATTTTTTAAATCGATATCCCGTACGGGCCCGCACAGAAATATTGTTAGCACTATGAGTAGCCCTGTTACAACCAGTAATGTCACAGTGACGCATAATGTCACAACAACGCATTATTTACATCTGGGATCAACCTTTGACATCACCATCCAAAATATGTGACGGGGCTCTGTTAGCACTAACAACGTTTCTGTGCACCCGGTACTCGACTATTTCCTGGCGACTTGTTTCTCATTCTGATATGATTAACCCTTTAGCACCTAAACCGCCCGAGACGGCCCCTCAGCTTACTCACTGAAACACCTGAAATCGCCCCTCATTTAAGAACACTATAGTCATGATACTATAAAAAATAATGTGAAATCAAACATGCCCATACTTGTTTTGCATTACCCATTGGACGTGTGCTGTCCAATTATGCACAAAAAAATTATGTTCTACAAGGATTTTTCATTGAAACACCCTGATGCAAACACAGCAAAACCCTTTCCATTAGGGAGTAAGCTGACACTTTTTACGCAGTCTCTAGGTGCTAAAGGGTTAATCACAAATGGTTATAGACCAAGTGGCAATTAACTCGGCTTCTCTCTTCATCATAACCTGATCTTGCCAGTCTCGATGTCTTGGTGGATGGCAGGGGTAATCTCCTCATAACACCTTGCTCTAGGGTTCAGGTAGTAAAGTTTATCCTTGACGACGTTGATATCAAAAGCCTCCTTTCTGATCTCCACTTTCTTGAGTTTGTACGTTCCTGAATGTGAGATTGAAATTGAAATGATATTTATGGCACAAGCACTTTGTACACTGCGGACATAGATGCCACCCTTTACCAACCAAAAAGAAGGAATTTCAGGGGTAAAAAAGTGGTTTTGACAAAAGAGGAGGGAAAAAATAAGATTTTGTTAGAAAAAAAAAAGAAGAAATAAACAAATAACGATGAAAGATAACAAGACACAGCGGGAAAAAAATGTTGTCTTGATTATTGCGTTTGAAAAATGTGCCTGACCCTAAAAATATCACCAATCCAAAATGTTTCTTTTTCAGAGTCAGAGAAACTCTACTAAGATATGGTGATTTTCACGGTAAAGGGTGTAAATTTTTTCTAACAGGGTCAAAATATCAAAATGAGTATCAATGAAAATTTCTACTAAAATTAGTACCAGAGATGTCTAAATTATTGAAATTCTTTGGTTTTGGAGCTTAAACTGAATGAAAAACCAGAAAAAATAATGAACAACTGTAACAAATATGATAAACTTGAAGAAAAACAACATTTTAATTCTACTTCTTAAATGACAAAATTTGTTCGGCAAAGAGAAAAAATTGGCACTTTTCATTTGCCATAATAATGTACTTGAAGGTCTTAAAAGCTTTTTTTGTCAAACTTATTTGTTCTTTTAAAAAAATCATTGCCGTTTTCAAATTGAAGACAAAATATGATATTGACATTTAAATTCTAAAATCTACTTATCTTCCAAGAGGTAGAGGAAAGTAGAAATTATTATACAAATATAGTTCAGTGGGAGCTAACTACTCACGCAAATTCCAAAGAAATCACATTACGAATAAAAAAGTTAAAAAATCTTCAATGTGTGTGTTTCGGAGGCTTCAGTTAACAATATCGTGTGTTTTGGAGACTTTATTCAGGTTAACAATTGTATAAGTCCCTCTATTCAGTAAAACTTGATGCAATATAAATTCATTCTAAATGGCACGATGAATTATGAAATTGAAACTAATGACATATTTGAAAAACAGTAAACCATCTCATTTCTCCGTGAAATGTCATTACCTGTAATGACTCTAAATTAGTGGCTCCATGATTAAACAAAGACATCGATTTCCTACATTTACATGTATTTTGGACTGTCCTTGAATGGTCATTAAACTATACAGTAACATAGCTCTAAAAAATCAAAGTAAGATTCAATAATAAGACACAGATGAAATATTCAAACACATGTTTCAGAGGATTCAGTTTAGGCGGCAGAGATTTAAGTTGACGGAAGTTCCGAAGCGTTCGGAACTCGTAATTAAAAAATGAGTTCGTTAACGTACCGAACGCACTCCTTATTTTAGAGCAAAGTTGAAGGGGTTGAACGTCCATTGTTCTCCCAAACAATGAGGATTGACCCGAACGCACTAGCGAACGTGCCAATTATCGATCGGTGAGTGCGTTCAAACGGAAACGAACGTAGCGATTATCTTTATCCCTCTTTTTTGATTTCCTGTTGGCAAATGATAGAATTGAACGATGCAACGTGGCAAATAGTGGAAGCATGGAGAGTAATCCTGTTCTGAAACTTTTACTTCCAACTTACAACGCATATATCGCCTTATCTTTGTTTTCTTTTTCGTTGTTAAGTTTATTTTTCCTAACCTTTTCATGATTCTCTAGTCCGGGAAATGTAATAATTTTTTATTATTATTTTTTTTTAAAATAAGTTTTCATACAAATCTTCGTTAATCCTTTCAATTCATGATGTTATTTAAACAATACATAAATCATGGAGTTACTCTTTAAACTTCCGCCATATTGTACTTCAAGGATCAAGGAACTATCATCGGGTGTTTTTGTTTCTTTCATCGGAGACGTCTCTAATACTATTTATACGTGCGATCCGTCGCGGAGACGTCTCGCGAAGTGTGATACACCCTAAACATGCTAAAGTTTTGGCCTTCTGTCTTGTGATACAATTTATTACTGATAATTCTTCATCATGAACCTACTAAGAATTTTCGCATAATATGTTTTATAATTTTCGGAAACAAGTAAGTTTGTAAATTTCAATATTTAGACCTACGTTAATAACATCTGTCTGAAAATGGTTATGATTCGGAAACTTATGCTTTCGTTATTTCGATACATTAACAAGTACTTTGTTGGGAATTTAGAGCGCATGTTCATTTTGCGTTGAAAAAAAAATGTCTCGGAATTTCTCTTCTGTCCTGTTTGTTGATACATTAAATTTTATTCTATAATCACGATCGGCCTATATTCCACTATTTCGTTATTTCTAGCTGAAACAAGTCTTCGGTTGCGATGCCTTTAACCCTTTTGGAAAATAATCTGATTTACGCCTTTCATTCTAATTACACTTCTTTTTTTTTTTTTTTGGGGGGCAAAATTGAAACACCAGAAATGACCGAGCGGACAAAGCAACTCTTTTTAATAACCTTAGCACGCGCCGCTTCTCCAACAGTAAGCCCATGTCTGGCTTTCAAGTTTCATCAATCCTACAAAAGGGCTGCCTATGGAAAACAAAAATGGCCATTTCGGGAGAATAGAAAGGCTTTGTCGGGGGGCGCGCGCGCGCTGTGAGGGCTATTGAAAGTATAAGTGCGCGGAGGTTAGCTCTATTACTCCCAATTATGTGTTACTTACTTCTCGCCGCTATTGTGCCCGTCACATTGCGGGACCTCCTTTCAGATTAACTTAACTTTTAAATCTTAAAGTATTCATCTTAGCGATTAAAACTTGTTTGTCGGATGTCGTTGTCCAAGAACGATTTAGATTTGAATAATAATTCCAAATATGAGAGGGGTTTCACTATTCAAAGTTTTATTTGGACCAAGAAATAATTATGGTTCCAAATGGGTTTTAGGGAAAACAAAAACACACTCCATATTTTGTTTTATGAACCAAAGATATTGGAGTAAGATATAATGTATGTGTTTAGGCAAACGAAACCTTTTGGAGCGACGTACTCTTTTTTCAGACGTCAAAAACAAAACCTAGGAAATAACGCATCTTTTTCTTTGCTTTTTTTTCATATTTACAGCGCCTAAATATTACGTTCTTTTCTTTCTTTCTTTTTGTTGTTGATGTTGCTTGTTTCTTTTTGTCAGAGATAACACTTCACTTTGTTTAACGTGATGTAGGGCTGGCTAACTTAGCAATTAATAAAAAGAATTTTATAAAACATAACATAATATTGTAAGCTTATTTTCCCCTTTAATCCTAAGGTATTTTAAAAAACGAACATTATAAAAGATGATTCATGAAAGAGAATTTTAAAACCAAACAGAGAATGAGACGAGTGAGAGAAGAGAGAGAGAGAAAATTTTCGAATTCGCGCTTCGGCCCTCGTACCGTTATAAAATGGTCATATTCAGAAAGGGATTAAAAACATATATATTTTATAACCTGCTTAATTTAATGGGAAATTTCACTCGCGCTTCGCACTCTGCATGACTTGTTATATTCTTCAATGGTATTAGTGATTTTTCAGCTAGTGAGTACAACGATTAATGTTATTTATAAACCAAAAATTTCGCTCCAGCTTTCATGCTCGCAAACAAATAACAATGCAATGAATTAACCGAAATACTCTTTCTTTAGGTCGCTATTATGTATTCGTGGAAATTATGTTTTATTTTGTGCCAACCTATATTCTTAAAATTGTCATTAGTTTCTGCATAAGTTTGCCGAAGTAGGTCTTCTATTTCGATTTTAGTATACAAATATAAGTATATTTCGTTTTTATTCCGCTTTATTCCTTACGCCACAGTCGTCACATGAAATTACCGCCCTGGTTGTGGGTTTTTATTTTGCTGAATATTGATTGTTTTATTTTAAAAAAAATAACAATGATTGTTGTCTTTATCTGTCTTTATCACGGGATTTGCAAACTGGATTGAGGCAGTGCAAGCGATCCGCGATTTGCAAACTTGATCAGAATTGATACGCTCAATTTTTTTCAAATTATTAATGCTTCGCAAAATATATATGTAAAAACGGTTTACCTGATGTCCATAATTTGGGATTTATTAAATCTACATAAAGCTGCAAAAAAAAAAAAAATAAATAAAAAAAAAAAAAAATACCCAGAAAAAAATGAACACGATACATGTATTTTATATAGGTTTATCACTTGTGTCATCCGTCTGCAACCATGGCAATTGATTCCCAACAATGCCCTGAAAATGTTTTCTTTTTGGGAAATTTTTAATTGGCTACTTCAGGAAACAAAGCGTACTTGGCTAAAGTCGATTTGCGCGAACTTTTTGTGAGCGGGAATATATTTCTCAAAAAGACGCATTATTTTACATGCCGCCATAGTTTAATGATTTCAAGGCCTGAAATAATTAAAAATCTGCATGGATTCCCCCATGAACCATATTATCAAAGAAAGTCTTGCTGTAAAACAAATCGATGAGAACTTGTGCGCCAATAGCCAATAATAAATTGCCTTTCTTGGGAGCGTTTGATTACAAACAAAAAATAGTATTTCCTGCCAATGGAAATGCGCAGCGTGCAGTATCAAAAGCTCTGCATTCAACATACAAAATGGCTTCCGTTAATATGTTCGTGATAATTAGCCATGCTTTGGTCAGGTATGATTTAGGAAATACGAACGCGTTCGTGCACAGACGTTTAACTCACGCCATTGTTACGATGGTGCGAACTCGTTTCTGAACGTGGTTGATTAATCCGCCCTTTGTTCCGATTTTCCAAGCCTCAGGTGAATGGAAAACGAACGCGTTCGTTTTAGGGATTAAAATTTAAGCTACAACGTTCGGAACATAACGAACCTTTTCGTGATTATTTATTCTCTTGCGCCTTAACAATCAATGCCTGTTTCGGAGACTTTCAATCAGGTTAGCATAATTTTTTTTTTGAAGTCTTTTGTTTTTGTAAGTCACAAAAGACATGTACATTATGGGACATTTTGTCCCCATTTGATCCATTTATTTTAAAACCGAATTCGTGTCAGATGTGGAAATAGCCAAAAAAAGGTTCTTTCTGTTAAAAAGTTGTATTGAAAATATTTAAAAGGATTGAACAGTAATTAGGTATTCCCACTATTGGTTCCTATGTTTTTTTTTATTGTTGCATATTTTTCTTAAGTTCATATTTTTATTCATTTTTTTTTTATAGACAGTTATCCATTATCTCAACTTTTTTAGTTTTATTCTTTTCATGGACCAAGTTCCATAACAAAGCAAATTTTAAAAAAATCCAGAAAATGTGAATAAATCACTTTTTGAAACCACTCTTAAAAAATTTAATTCTCTTATCACCTTGTACACAAACTTCCTCTCTGGCATAAAATTTACAAATGTCCCATACACAATTCTCCATATTATATACGTAACATTATTTAGTTAAAGTAAAAAGTAAATTAAATTTTAAAACTTTCATTTGAAGTAATGTTAGAAGTTCTGGGGAAAATTCATTAAAAATGCCTTAAATTGCACGTACATTTTGTCCTTGAACATGAGCGATTTGCTTTTTTGTAGATGACCATGTTGACACCAAGTTGTTTTTAACCAAAAAAGCAGTGAATGTTGGGGGGCGTCTATGTCCCACCTTTCGATTAAATGTCCAATTATTGTTTTGATATTTTATACATTTTCATTAATTAGTCCTATACGTAACGCTTATATTTACCACTTGTGCAAATTAGTGCCCAAAATGCAGGTTTGTGGCTAGCACATGTTGTTGTACTGTCAGTGTTAGGATTTTATAACCTTCAGATTTATTTCTATTGTCATACAGGGGTGGTAAGCACTATTCCTCTAGGTTTTAGAGGGTCGATCTCTTACCCACAAAACTTCTCTCATTACTGTTACAAATGTCCCTTGGATCAGGTTATAGCATGGTTGCATGTATTTGATCCTCATGTTTTGCAAAAGAGCATGAACATTGTTGTTAACACTAAGTAAGTCTCTGAACATGCTAACGAACATCAAGATTTCTTTGCATTTTGGCAAAAACATAATTATTCATTACTATTGTATATACTTAAATATTCATAGATCACAATAAGTCATGACTATTAACTTTCTTTTATTTTGTTGAATCATCGTAGAATCATCAAAGTTTGAAAGAACAGAATTCTCATAGCACTGGTTGCATTTTTTTTCTAAAAAATACTGACTACTTGTTAAAAATTTAAACAATATTGAAAGCCAGTGGACATTGGATTATCTAACTCATTCCTGTTCTTCACTAGGATCAACAACCAATCATAGATAGGAATACTGTCAACATTCTCCTTATCTGTGCATATCACCAGTAAGGAAAAACATGGTTGTAACAAGAGTGTTGAAGCCTCCGAACATGTTTTTGGGGTATTTGTTAATTCTTGAAAAATTTAATTGAATCTATGACTTTCGCTCAAGGAAGTCTAACATCCTCATATATGACTACAATGAAAGATTTACATTGAAACACACTGTCTAATATTAAAATTGAAAAAATATGATTTCTGCTGTTTCGAGCTTCACGTGTTTCGGACGGCTTCATGCTAACGGAAGTCTGAATTGTCTCTTATTTCTAAACAGCTGAATATTAATGGATCAGAAAATTTATGTACCATTTGTGAAAGTATCAGATGCTTAAGTGTTTATCAAGTAGAAATGAGATGAATAAAGCACTTTCCAGACAAGAGATTTTTTCATGGGTTTGTTAGCAAATGTTAACGGAAAATAAAGTCTCCGAAACGACAACTGCAACGGCCCGTTTGTTCTCAAAAATAAAGAAGACTCACAGTTTAAAGTTAGGTATGGGCAATTCCACGGGTAACGGAATTAACAAATCAGAGAATTTTAGCTGTTTCATTTGCTTACCATCATCCAGATATTACAATATTTTCCTATTTTCTCTACCTAATACTATGTACGACCACTCATGCCTATGCTTCTTAAAAAGAAACTAACTTAAAAACTCTCACCCATTCAGGTGTTAATGACGGATATGTGCATTTGGGTAACGGAGATTACCAGAAGAATTGGTCACTTTGCAACACAAAGTTTAGGGAAAGTTTCTCTTGAATCTACAAACACATTAGCTCCAGGCTGATGCCTAATTCAGTTACATAATGTCAACTTTATTGGAAATAAGTTTTTCACTCATATCATCAATCAACGTTTTTCATGATCATCTTTTCTTCAATAGAAGTAATGGTAACGGAATTACAGAATCGGGGTAACGGAGATTAGCCTCTGACATTTACAGTGATTAAATGTAAGTCCAGGCCGTTCATGACTTCAGAGATGCCTCAATAATTAATTCTCTCTAATTACTAAACACATTGCTAAGTACTTCACAGCTATAATTTTCAAAAATTCAAGTATAAAAGTGTAAAAGGTGTCTCCGCTTGCGATAAAACCTAATTTTTCAGGCTACAAATGGTTTAATGGCAAGCTGAAATTTTAGTTCTTCATTTACAGGATTATATAGGACCAGCTTGTCACTATTTTGCCCACTGTAATGATGAAAGAAACACACACAGACTGAGAATCATTCTTATTCAATTGGTAACAGAATTCGCTACCTAAGCCACAAATGGATTTTTAACCAAAATTGAGGACACCATTTGAATCATATGCATATTTAGTCAATATTTGTGCAGTGCAATCCAACATAACTTTACCAATGAAATATTCACTTAAACATGCTGAAAAAACAGGTTTTAATATATTTTTGATGGGTGTAAAATTCAGCCATTATCAAAACTAATTCTATGCTATTCAACCAGTGCTAATGCATTGTTCAACTTCAACCAAGAATGTAGCTAATGTACTCTCATTATTCCATAATGGAAGTTCATGAAAAGGAAAAGAAACATCTTTAGAAATTAATGCAAAACAATAAATGTTTAAAAATCAACTGTCTTATTGCCCTATTACCCATTTACTGTTATTCAGTTTACTGGTGAGTGACTGAGTAGCAAGTGGGGGGGGGTGGGGTGGGGTGGGGGGCAGCCATGTAGGCTTGATTCTCGTACATGTTATGGAGGGATACCTTTATACTTTTTCACAATCTCCAGTAAGCAGAACGTGCCTGTCCTCCCCCCCCCCCCCCCCCCGATAAAAAACAAGCAAACAAACAATTACTCAATCTATCCTTTGTTCTTGGCCAACGCTTTATTTATTTTTTCATTCAATGCCATCAACCTGGTCCCTTCTTGTGGCAGTGGCAAAAAAAATTATAAATGATCTCCAACAGAGGATAGGACAGCTTTTTTTTTAAGATGGTATCTTTGTATACCGTTATTTCTCTATAATTGTCCATTTCAGTACCCACTAAATTCAATTCATATAAGACAGGATATTATTGCTCTGCGTCATTGGATTTCGATTGCGATTCAGCATTCATGTAACCATTGCACGCACTCTCCATCCCCGGGATTGTCCAGCTGTGTGACTCAAAATTTGCCACAATGGCTTTCTAAACCAGGATGATGGTCACCATGTTTCCAGTTTTGTTACATTTGTAAATGAAGGGAAAGAGCATTTGATGTTCTGCAATTGCCCAGGACAGTTGGTGCATGTCAGGGATCTGAGCCAGCAATGTTTAGTCCTAAGTTGGGTGATTAGACTGCGCTGACTCTGATGCTGTTTGTTAATGCTGGCATCACCCTCTTGGTTTTCGGGGGTCTGATTATCAACTTTGACTAGAATAATTTCCAACCAATGATACATTTTACAAGGGTCTGAACTGTTTCTTTAGATAATTCATCACCTATACACATATGCAGCAAACAAAACACGCTACCTCACGCTCCATCAAAGACTATGGTAACGGTTAATTCCGTTCACCATGTAATTCCCGTTACTTGCATTTCAGCTTAATTAGAGAGGTATCTTGGGGAAAATGTTATCGGTTTTAGTGAGTCACCTGTATGCAGAGAATTCAGAGAACATGCAATTAAGTGAGGAGTTAGCCCTATGGGAAAAACTTTTCCAGTTTTATAGGTACGGAATTACATCCGTTTGTGCAGTAGATTTTGAAAACTTCTCAAAAAAATTATGATCATACCCATGAAAAAAAATACTTTCTAAGTTCAATTGTTACACCTTGACAAACTCAATAAGGAAATATTTGACCCTAATGTGAAGCTTTATTTTATAAATTCTGAAACTTATTCATAAATCAAGTCATATAGAGTTCCGATGATTGGAAAATAGTGATCTGATTTCAAAAAGAGAGTATTCGTCAAAAACCGTAAAAGATATTTCAAACGGTTTTTTGTTCCTTAAAATACATAATTCCTTTTAATGGATCGTTGACATTATAGCATATTCTTAATTATGAAATTTGCTGTTTTTACCCTCTCCCATGTGGAATTGCCAATGGCACTTCTCAATTGAAATCCTACTTCACTATTTCTGCATAACGAAAACAATTCTCACTGTTCCTGTATGCCATGGAGTTTGTTAGCAAATGTTAACGGAAAATAAGTTCTCCGAAAACGACAATTGGCCAACGGCCGTTGTCAAAATAAAAGAAAGCACTCACAGTTTAAAGTATATATTGGCACTTCTTATGAAACATCCTACTTCACATTCTGCATAACGAAAACTAAATTTCACTGTTCCTGGAAAAGTACAGGGCCCGCTAATTTCCATATAATGTTGGTACCTTAAGCATGAAAACTTAAGAATTTTTTCTAAAACTAAATTTTGGTTTTAATTAATAGTATTTTTTGTTTAGGCCTATTTGAACAGCATTGAGCATTAAATTCTTTGATTGGGCTTAGTAACGTCTTTAAATTGAGTGCTCCTACAAATACGCACAATAGAAGCAAATTTTATCCTAATTTAAGCTTAACTATCTTATGGGATTAACTTGGATGTTGATTATATGGCAAGCTCATTTTGAGGCCACAAATTAAACATGACAATATTTAAAAGAATTAAACTTTGGCTAAATGCTTTCTGAGCTCAGACAAAGTGCTTTACGTGTTTGCAATAGAAGCCTAAGATTTTTTTTTCGTGGACAAAATCTTATGAAAAATACTTAGACTTAGCAAAATTGCTTAAGTAAAGTTTATGGAATACGGGCCCAGGGCTTACAAAAAAAAGTCTATATATTTCATGTACACCGAAAAGGTTCATATTTGGGTACTTATGTGCCTGCCAAATTTGAACAAAAGAAGTTTCCCTGACAGATGTTTATGCTACCCAAGGTAGCCCCCATGTAGGTAACTCATTGAATATCTTTGGAATTCTGTGCTTAATGAGAATTACTAGAGAAGAAAATGTTCCAAATTCAGAGTTAACACCTTTACCGTGAAATCACCATATAGAATACATACCGTCAGATTCTGACATGATTAATTTTGATTAATTTTGATCCTATACACTATTTGTATGCATTAAATTGCATTAACTCATGACACTCGATGTCTTTGCTTTCACGGTTTGAAAATACGACAAAATTAAATATAATTTCCTACAGAAAGGTTTTTCCATGTTCCTAGACATAATTCTAAATGGAAAACAAGTGGACTGTAAATACGCGATGCGTAAATATATGTCCCCGCGATATGTAAATTCCCCATTATATTCACGATCAGTGCTATCACATAAGGCAAACGGATCGAAATCAGATAAAAAATGGCAAAGGAGTAGCATTTTTGTAGCAATTACACAATATATGGGTCAAAATATCAAGGTCAAAGGTCAAAGGTTCAAAATTCTGTGAAGAGTTTTGTAGTCCTCACCTAGTGCTATCACATTAAAGCAAACGGGGAATCGGAAATCGGCATTGAAAATGGCGAAGGAGTAGGATTGTAGCACAATTAACAATAATAGGTCAAATCAAGGTCAAAAGTTTCAAGGTCAAAATTCCTGTGAAGAAGTATTTGTAGCTATACCTTGTTCTATCAATAAAGCCAAAGCGGAATTTGAAATCAGATAAAAATTGGTGAAGGAGTAGCATTTTGTAGCCATTTACATAAAGTCGAAAATCAAGGTCAATCAAAGGGTCAAAAGTCAAAATTCTTGTGAAGACATGAAGTTTTTGTGCCCTCAAAACCTAGTGCTTATCATATTAAAGCAAAAACAGGATCGAAATCGGTGGGTTGAAAAATGGTTGACGAGGAGTAGTCATTTTGTAGCCCAACTAACAATTTAGTCAAAGGTCAAAGGTCAAAATTCTGTGAAGAAGGTTTTGTAACTATTACCTAGTGCTATCACATTTAAAAGCAAGCGGAATTGAATTGGATGAAAATTGAGCGATCAGGAGTAGCATTTTGTAGCCAATTAACAATATAGGTTAAAAAATAAAGGTCAAAGGTTAAAGGTCAAAATTCGCCGTGAAGAAATTTTGAGCCATCACCTAGTGCTATCACTAAAAGCAAACAGGAATCCGAAATCGAAGAAAAATGGTGAGGCAGTAGCATTTTGTAGCAAATGTAAATATAAGTTATAATCAAGGTCACAAAGAGTCAAAGGGGTCAAAAGTCAAAAATTCCAGAAGAAGTTTTGTCCAGCCCTCACTAGTGCTATCATATAAGCAACGGAAATTCGAAAGTTCGGAATGAAAAAATTGCGAAGGAGTAGCATTTTGTAGCAATTAACAATATAGGTCAAAAATGCAAGATCAAAGGTCAAAGGGGTCAAAGTCAAAATTCGTGAAGAAGTTTTGTAGCCCTCACCTAGTGCTATCATATAAAGCAAACAGAATCGAAACGGATGAAAAATTGGCGAAAGGAGTAGCTTTTGTAGCAATTAACAATATAGGTCAAAAATCAGGGTCAAGGTCAAAGGTCAATATTCTGATTAAGAAGTTGGTAGCCATCACCTAGTGCTATCATATAAAGCAAACGGAATCGAAATCGGCATGAAAATGGCGAAGGAGTAGCAAATTGAAGATTTGTCACATACGGACGCACGGACGGACGGACGGTACGGACGGTATGACGGCACGGAAATGGACGGCGACGGTGGACGGACGGACGGACACACTACGTACCGGAGCCCGTTTTCATGTCCCCTGCTTCGAAACTCGTTCGGCGGGGACCAAAAAATAGAAAATAGCGTACTGATCTGTATTAGTGATCTTTCCCATCATACCCTAAATCTATGGTGAAATATATAGGTACATCTCTCTT
>CALNVZ010000649.1:24693248-24730322 GCA_940671915.1 Paracentrotus lividus
ATCAGAAGAAGTCTTGCTGTAAAACAAATCATGAGAACTTGTGCGCCAATAGCAATAATAATTGCCTTTCTTGGGAGCGTGATTACAGAACCAAAAATAGTATTCCTGCAATGGAAATGCGCAGCGGCAGTATCAAAAGCGCTTGCATCAACATTACAAATGCTCCGTATATGTTCGTGGTATAATAGCCCATGCTTTGGTCAGGTATTGGAATTTAGGAAATACGAACGCGTTCGTGCACAGACGTTTAACTCACGCCATTGTTACGAGGTGCGAACTCGTTCTGAACGTGGTGATTAATCCGCCCTTTGTTCCGATTTCAAGCCTCAGTTGAATGGGGAAACGAACGCGTTCGTTTTAGGGATTAAAATTTAAGTACAACGTTCGGAACATAACCGAACCTTCGTGATATTTTATCTCTTGCGCCTTAACAACAATGCCTGTTTCGGAGACTTCAATCAGGTTAGCATAATTTTTTTTTTTGAAGTCTTTGTTTTTGTAAGTCACAAAAGACATGTTACATATGGGACATTTTGTCCCCATTTGATCCATAATTTTAAAACCGAATTCGTGTCAGATGTGGAAATAGCCAAAAAAAGGTTCTTTCTGTTAAAATGTTGTATTGAAACATATTTAAAAGGATTAGAACAGTAATTAGGTATTCCCACTATTGGTTCCTATGTTTTTTTTTATTGTTGCATAATTTTTCTTAAGTTCATATTTTTATTTCATTTTTTTTTATAGACATGTATCCATTATCTCCAACTTTTTTAGTTTTTATTCTTTTCATGGACCAAGTTCCATAACAAAGCAAAATTTAAAAAAAATCCAGAAAATGTGAATAAATCACTTTTTGAACCACTCTTAAAAAATTTAATTCTCTTATCACCTTGTACACAAACTTCCTCTCTGGCATAAAATTTACAAATGTCCCATACACAATTCTCCATATTATATACGTAACATTATTTAGTTAAAGTAAAAAGTAAATTAAATTTTAAAACTTATCATTCTGAGTAAGTTAGAAGTTCTGGGAAATTCATTTAAAAATGTCCTTAAATTGCTACGTACATTTTGTCCTTGAACATGAGCGAATTTGCATTTTTTGTTAGATGACCATGATGACACCAATTGTTTTTAACCAAAAAAGGTGAATGTTGGGGGGGGGGTCTATGTCCCACCTTTGATTAAATGTCACCATTATTGTTTTGATATTTTATACATTTTCATAATTGTCCTATACGTAACGCTATATTTACCACTTGTGCAAATTAGGTGCCCAAAATGCAGGTTTGTGGCTAGCACATGTTGTTGTACCTTGTCAGTGTTAGGATTTATAACCTTCATGATTTATTCTATTGTCATACAAGGGGTGGTAAGCACTATTCCTCTAAGGTTTTAGAGGGTCGATCTTTACCCACAAAACTTCTCTCATTACTGTTACAAATGGCCCTTGGATCAGGTTATAGCATGGTGCATGCTATTTGATCCTCATGGTTTTGCAAAGAGCATGATACATGTTGTTAACACTAAGTGAAGTCTCTGAAACATGCTAGGTAACATCAAAGATTTCTTTGCATTTGGCAAAACATAATTATTCATTTTACTATTGTATATACTTAAATATTCATAGATCTACAATAAGTCATGACATATTAACTTTCTTTTATTTTGTGAATCATTCGTAGAATCATCAAAGTTTGAAAGAACAGAATTCTCATAGCACTGGTGCATTTTTTTTCTAAAAAAATACTGACTACTTGTAAAATTTTAACAATATGAAAAGCCAGTGACATTGGATTATCTAACTCATTCCTGTTCTTCACTAGATCAAAACCAATCATAAGATAGGAATACTGTCAACATTCTCCTATCTGTGATATCACAGTAAGGAAAAACATGGTGTTAACAAGAGTTTGAAGCCTCCGAAACATGTTTTTGGGGTATTTGTTAATTCTTGAAAAATTTTAATTGAATATCTATTGACTTTCAGCTTCAAGGAAGTCTAAACATCCTCATATATGACTACAATGAAGATTTAACATGAAACACACTGGTCTAAATATTTAAAAATTGAAAAATATGATTTCTGCTGTTTCGGAGGCTTCACGTGTTTCGGAGGCTTCAAATGCTAACGGAAAGTCTGAATTGTCTCTTATTTTCTAACAGCTGGAAATATGTAATGTGATCAGAAAATTTGTACCATTAGTTGAAAGTATAGATGTTAAGTGTTATATCAAGTAGAAATGAGATGATAGAAAGCACTTTTCAGACAAGAGATTTTTCCATGGAGTTTGTTAGCAAATGTTAACGGAAAATAAAGTCTCCGAAACGACAATTGGCAACGGCCCGTTGTCAAAAATAAAGAAGCACTCACAGTTTAAAGTTATATGGGCAATTCCACGGTAACGGAATTACAAATCAGAGAATTTTAGCTGTTTCATTTGCTTACATCATCCAGATATTACAATATTTTCCTATTTTCTCTACCTAATACTATGTACAGCCACTCATGCTATGTTCTGAAAAAGAAACTAATTAAAAACTCTCACCCATTCAGGTGTTAATGACGGATATGTGCATTGGTAACGGAATTACCAGAGAATTGAGTCACTTTGCAACACAAAGTTTAGGGAAAGTTTCTCTGAAATCTACAACACATTAGCTCCAGGCTGATGCCTAATTCAGTACATTATAATGTCAACTTTATTTGGGAAATAAGTTTTTCACTCATATCATCAATACTTTTTCATGATCAATCTTTCTTCAATAGAAGTACATGGTAACGGAATTACAGATTTCGGTAACGGAATTACGCCTCTGACATTTACAGTGATAAATGTAAGTTCCAGGCCTTCATGACTTCAGAGATGCCTCAATAATACATTCTTCTCTAATACTAAACACATGCTAAGTACTTCACAGCTATGAATTTTCAAAAAATTCAAGTATAAAAGTGTAAAAGGTGTCTCCGCTGCGAATAAACCTAATTTTTCAGGCTACAAATGGTTTAATGGCAACTGAATTTTAGTTCATCTTCATTTACAGGATTATTAGGACCAGCTTGTCACTATTTGCCCACTGTAATGATGAAAAGAAACACACACAGACTGAGAATCATTTCTTATTCAAGTGGTAACAGAATTACGCTACCTAAGCCACAAATGGATTTTAACCAAAATTGGAGGACACCATTGAATCATATTTGCATATTTAGTCAATATTTGTGCAGTGCTAATCACATATATCCTTTACCAATGAAATATTCACTTAAAACATGTGAAAACAGGTTTTTAATTATTTTGATGTGTAAAATTCAGCCATTTCAAACTAATTCTAATGCTATTCAACCATGTAATGCATTGTTTCAACTTCAACCAAAATGTATGTACATGTACTCTCATTATCCATAAATGGAAAGTTCATGAAAAGGAAAAGAAACATCTTTTAGAAATTAATGCAACAATTAAATGTTAAAAATCAACTGTTATTTGGCCCTATACCCATTTACTGTTATTCAGTTTACTGGTGAGTGAGCTAGAGTGGGGGGGGGTGGGGTGGGGTGGGGCAGCCATGTTAGGCTTGATTCTCTAATGTTATGGGAGGATACTTTATAACTTTTACAATCTCCAGTAAGCAGAACGTGCCTGTCCTCCCCCCCCCCCCCCCCCCGATAACAAACAAGCAAACAAAACAATTACTCAATCTATCCTTTTGTTCTTGGCCACAGCTTTATTTATTTTTCATTCAATGCCATCAACCGGTCCCTTCTTGTGGCATGTGGCAAAAAAAATTATAAATGATCTCCTAACAGAGGATAGTGACAGCTTTTTAAAGATGGTATCTTTTATACCTTATTTCTCTATAATTGTCCATTTACAGTACCACTAAATCAATTCATATAAGACAGGATATTATTGCTCTGGTCATTGGATTCGATTGCGATTCAGCATACATGTAACATTGCACGCACTCTCCACTCCCCGGGGATTGTCCAGCTGGGTGCTCAAAATTTGCCACAATGGCTTGTCTAACCAGGATGATGGTCACCATGTTTCCAGATTTTTGTTACATTGTAAATGAAGGGGAAAGAGGCATTTGGATGGCTGCATTGCCCAGGGACAGTGGTGCCATGTCAGGGATTGAGCCAGCAATGTTTTTAGTCCTAAGTTGGGTGATTAGACTGCTAGACTCTGATGCTTGTTTGTTAATTGCTGGGCATCACCCTCTGGTCTTATCAGGGGGTCTGATATCAACTTTGACTAGAATAATTTCCACCAATGATACATTTTACCCAAGGGCTGAACTTTCTTTAGATAATTCATCAACACTATACACATATGCAGCAAACAAAACACGCTACCTCACGCTCCATCAAAGATATGGTAACGGTAATTCCGTTACCATGTAATTCCGTTACTGCATTTCCAGCTTAATTAGAGAAGGTATTTTGGGAAAATGTTATCGAGTCTTTAGTGAGTCACCTGTAAGCAGAGAATTCAGAAGAACATGCAATTTAAGTGAGGAGTTAGCCCATGGGAAAAACTTTTCCAGTTTTATGGTAACGGAATTACATCCGTTTTGCAGTAGATTTTGAAAACTTCTCAAAAAAATATGATCATACCCATGAAAAAATACTTTTCTAGTTGCAATTGTTACACCTTGACAAACTCAATAAGGAAATATTTGACCCTAATGTGAAGCTTTTTTTATAAATTCTGAAACTTATCATAAATCAAGTCATATATGAGTTCCGATATTGGAAATAGTGATCTGATTTCAAAAGAGTATTCGTCAAAAACCGTAAAAGATATTTCAAAACGGTTTTTTGTTCCTTAAAATACAATAATTCCTTTTAATGGATCGTTGACATTTATATGCATATTCTTAATTATGAAATTTGCTGTTTTTACCCTCTCCCATGTGGAATTGCCCAAATGGCACTTCTCATTGAACATCCTACTTCACATTCTGCATAACGAAAACAATTCTCACTGTTCCTGTATGCATGGAGTTTGTTAGCAAATGTTAACGGAAAATAAAGTCTCCGAAACGACAATTGGCAACGGCCCGTTGTCAAAAATAAAGAAGCACTCACAGTTTAAAGTTATATGGCACTTCTTATTGAACATCCTACTTCACATTCTGCATAACGAAAACAATTCTCACTGTTCCTGGAAAAGTACAGGGCCCGTATTCCATAAATGTTGGACTTAAGCATGAAACTTAAGAATTTTTTTTCTAAACTAAATTTTGGTTTTAATTAATAGTATTTTTGTTTAGCCTATTTTTGACAGTTGAGCATAAATTCTTTGATTTGGGCTTAGTAAAACGTCTTAAATTGAGTTGCTCCTACAAATACGCACAATAGAAAAGCAAATTTTATCCTAAATTTAAGCCTAACTATCTAGTGGCTTAACTTGGATGTTGATTATATGGCAAGCTCATTTGAGGCCACAAATTAAACATGACAATATTAACAGAATTAAAGCTTTTGCTAAATGCTTTCTGAGCTCAGACAAAGTGCTTTACGTGTTTGGAATAGAAGCTAAGATTTTTTTTTCGTGGACAAAATCTTAGAAAAGATACTTAGACTTAAGCAAAATTGCTTAAGTAAAGTTTATGGAATACGGGCCCAGGGCTTTACAAAAAAAGGTCTATATATTTCATGTACACCGAAAAGGTCATATTTGGGTACTTATGTGCCTGCCAAATTTGAACAAAGAAGTCCCTGAAGATGTTTATGCTACCCAAGGTAGCCCCCATGTAGGTAACTCATATGCCAAAATATCTTTGAATTCTGTTGCTTAATGAGAATACTAGAGAAGAAAATGTTCAAAATTCAGAGTTACACCCTTTACCGTGAAAATCACCATATAGAATACATACCGTCAGATTCAGGACATGATTAATTTTGATTAATTTGATCCATATACACTATTTGTATGCATTAAAATTGCATAACTCATGACACTCGATGTCTTTGTTTCACGGTTGAAAAATACGGACAAATAAATATTATATTTCCTACAGAAAGGTTTTTCCATGTTTCCATAGACATAATTCTAAATGGAAACAAGTGGACTAGTAAATTACGCGATGCGTAATATATGTCCCCGCCGATAATGTAAAATTCCCATTATATCACGATCAGTGCTATCACATAAGGCAAACGGATCGAAATCAGATAAAAAATGGCAAAGGAGTAGCATTTTGTAGCCAATTAACAATATAGGTCAAAAATCAAGGTCAAAGGTCAAAGGTCAAAATTCTGTGAAGAAGTTTTGTAGTCCTCACCTAGTGTATCACATAAAGCAACGGAATCGAAACGGATGAAAATGGCGAAGGAGTAGGATTTTGTAGCAATAACAATATAGGTCAAAAATCAAGGTCAAGGTCAAAGGTCAAATTCTGTGAAGAAGTATTGTAGCTATCACTAGTTCTATCACATAAAGCAAGCGGAATTGAATCAGATGAAAAATGGTGAAGGAGTAGCATTTTGTAGCCATTAACAATAAAGGTCGAAAATCAAGGTCAATCAAAGGGTCAAAGTCAAATTCTGTGAAAGATTTGTAGCCTCACCTAGTGCTATCATATAAAGCAAACAGAATCGAAATCGGATGAAAAATTGAAGGAGTAGCATTTTGTAGCCAATTAACTAATATAAGGTCAAAGTCAAAGGTCAAATTCTGTGAGAAGTTTGTAACTATTACCTAGTGCTATCACATAAAGCAAGCGGAATTGAAATTGATGAAAATTGGCGAAGGAGTAGCATTTGTAGCAATTAACAATATAGGTAAAAATAAAGGTCAAAGGTTAAAGGTCCAAAATTCGGTGAAGAAATTTTGTAGCCATCACCAGTGCTATCACATAAAGCAAACGGAATCGAATCGGAAGAAAAATGTGAAGGAGTAGCATTTTGTAGCCAATGTACAATATAAGTATAAATCAAGTCAAAGGTCAAAGGGGTCAAAAGTCAAAATTCCATGAGAAGTTTGAGCCTCACTAGTGCTATCATATAAAGCAAACGGATCGAAATCGGATGAAAAATGGGAGGAGTAGCATTTTGTAGCCAATTAACAATATAGGTCAAAAATGAGGGTCAAGTCAAAGGGGTCAAAAGTCAAAATTCCGTGAAGAAGTTTGTAGCCCTCACCTAGTGCTATCATAAAAGCAACAGAATCGAAATCGGAATGAAAAAAATGGCGAAGGAGTGCCTTTTGTAGCCAATTAAACAATATAGGTCAAAAATCAGAGGTCAAAGTCAAAGGTCAAAATTCTGTGAAGAAGTTTGGTAGCCATCACCTAGTGCTATCATATAAAGCAAACGGAATCGAAATCGGAGAAAAATGGCGAAAGTAGCAAATTGAAGATTTTGGTCACATACGGACGCACGACGCACGGACGGCGGCAGGACGGACGGATGACGACGACGGATGGACGGACGGACGGACACACATACGTACGGAGCCCGTTTCATAGTCCCCTGCTCGAACTCGTTCGGCGGGGACAAAAAAATAGAAAATAGCGTACTGATCTGTATTTAGTGATCTTTCCCCATCATACCCTAAAATCTATGGTGAAATATATAGGTACCAAGATCAAGTGTAAATTTTGTACCTTAATTGGTTCTTTAGGTATTGCAATAACCATGCCAATATATGGAATTTTATAAGTAGACTTGAATAAGTCTTGACCTTTGACCACATACTGCAAGATCTAATTGGATTGTTGTTCTATGGTGATTATACTATCAGCAAGTTTGAAGTTCATACCTCAAGTCCAGTACCAAGGATTTCAAAAAGGCGACCTTTATTACCCTAGACCTTTGACCTACATACTCCAAAATCTGATCAGGTTTTCTTTTTAGGGTGATACATGTTATCATTGAGGTTTCGCTTTCCTGAGAACGATATCGGGACCGCAAGTCGGTCCATCAGAACGCCCAAAACAAATTTACATGTATTGCTTGACCAGAGGCATAGAACAACAAGTAACAAGAGAGATATACAGGTCTGATCAATAATTTCTGTAACATCCAAACATTTCACGTATGGACTTATTTACTCACACAATTACAGAAACTCTTTGTGACAACAAATGTTATGGTAACGCTTGCCCGACGACTTTATCTCCGTGCTCCAATGCACCAATGCACTCTTAACCTGTTGGAGACGAGCTGATTTGGCTACAACACACATTTCCCATAGATCTCAACCCGAATATATTCGGGCTCAGTCCTCAATGGGTTAATTACATTCCGCGGGAGCTTCGAACCCTTAACAACCATACATCCCTGTGATGTATACGAACATTAACGAAACAAACAACATGTACCTCCTATACAAACGTAACGCAGGTAAATAATATTCATGTGGACAAGTAGGAGAAAAGAGAAAGAGTAAACGTACCTGTGGTGTCTACTTTGGTGACAATTCTGATGAACAAGGGAACAGCATATGCAGGCAGGTTGGCTTTGAGCTTCATATAGAGCTCTGGAATGTTAAGAGTACCACTTGGGTCTACTATGGCTGCCATGCCCGCACGGCCCTCGGCACCTGAATAGGGAGCAACATTATTAATCTACAGTTACATGTAGTTTTCCCTTGGACGAGAGGAGAAGGAAGGGGGGAGGGCAAACCGCTATATGATTGTAAAAGATGTATTCTCATACTGCAAGCTTGATAGGACATTATAACCTCATGTCTTGAGCCTATAATAATGCATTGTTGATTAAATTGTAACCTCAGTCTAGTGTATAATGGGGATACTCACAATAACTAGAACTAGAACATTGAGCACAAGTATCCCCCGAACTTGTTCTTCATCCCCCATATACTATAAAATAATAAAGTCATGCATAGTTGAATTCTTGGTAAATTCATTCTCCACAATCAGCATGGAGCCTCGATAAGGAATTAACATATTTTCATAATTTTATGCAAAGTGGGGGATGCTACACCAGCAAAAAAAATATTGCTTATGAAGATAATAATAATAAATTACAGTTGTATAGCGCTTACTACAGCATGTTTCTAAGCGAGAAGATTGTCGGCCTTATGCTAAAAGGGCACTATTATTTTTGTTATGTGTACAATATAAATTCATGACATTGTCGACATACCTGGAACTTCTACACCATAAACTACAGTGTCGTTGAGTCCTATCGTCTTACTGATGATCGTCTCCACTTCTGTGGTTGAAACGTTCTCTCCCTTCCATCGAAACGTATCTCCAGAACGATCACGGAAGTAGAAATAGCCGAACTTGTCCATCACTAGTACATCCCCTGTCAACAGAAAATGTGAGGTTTGAAACTCAATTTCATGGTCAACCTTATTTATTTCTTTCTCATTTTCTTATCATCAGTACGATTTGCATAGCTCTATGTAGCTCTAAATACAAAATTTAGTATACATGGATGACAAGAAAATATGTTGGTACAAGCCATTGGCTTATAGTAGGGTTGGGCAAATAATGACTTTTTTCTGAAAAGTTATTTCAAACAAGTTGTTTCTATAGTCAAATTTGATGTAGAATCCAAAAATGACAATGATTTTTGTGTACGATGATGTCTGACGTCGCTAAAGTGCAAAAAACCAAAATAGTGTATTTTGCCCATTCATCACACACTTTATAGGTATCATCCCGGTTTTATTTTGTTTCTTTATGGATTTTGATGGTTTAAAAGCTCAAATCTGACAATTTTATCATGACCAAATGTACCTAGTATGGTTATAGGTGTTAATTAGTGATTTTGATATGAGGTGATTTTTGCTCGATATTGACTGAAACTAACTACCAAACTACACAAACAGTCAACTTAGGTAGGATTAATCATGTTGGATTAATCATGTTGGGTTCCCAGACACCCGAAAGCCATATAAAAACGCAATAAAAGTGGTTTATACGTATAAAAAGTGTGATAATTGGGCATAATACGCTATTTTGGCGGCCATTTTGGTTTTTCGCACTTTAGCGACGTAAGACGTCATCGTATGCAAAAATAATTGTCATTTTCAGTTTCTACGTCGAATTTTACTATAGAAACAACTTGTTTGAAAAAAAAAGTTGAGATTCGCCCAACCCTACTTATAGTATGAAATAATCACTGATTGAGATTAAAAAGATTACAATACTTAGTAATTGAGCAAACATTTTTGAAATTTTGGAAAACTAAGTCTTGCACATCTCTTGAGATCAAATTTGTGATTGCCCGTATATCCATTTCTAGAGTAGCATTTGATTTTGTACCTAAGCCTAATACCAAAAATTGCACACAAATTCCATGTAAAGTTTCAATACAACTTGTGTTTTAAGCTAAAATTCATAAATGTATTTTTGCTTTTATTGATGAACTCAAACAATTTCATGCTATTATTGATAAAAAATATGTACATGTATTTGACAAAAAAACAACAAAAAAAAAAAAACACAAAAGAAAAAAAACAAAAACAAAGAAATTCAGAAGAAAATCATATTGATATCAACATTTTTGTCAAGTCAATTTGTCTAGAGTTAAAAAAAAAAAAAAAGTCGGGCATAATGATAACATTTACGTGTAGCATAAACAAGGAAATTACATTGGTTTTTAGAAAAATCAATGGTGATACATTAGTACCCTTAGAGCCAAGGGCATTAATCAGATTTTTTTTTGCTAGGGAAGCAAAATGTCAGTTTTATTTACCATGCCCGTGAGATTTCGGCCATCACAAGTTCTGACACAAAAATAGTAAAATTTCAATGTTGAGAGTTATGCTAAAAAATTAAGACTTGATGTACAAACATACCTGAAAGGAATGCAGAGTCTCCTTTCTTCAGTACGTCATATACAACCTTCTTGCTATTAGCCTGTCTATCAGCATAGCCATGGAACTCCCTCACTGGATCTCCCTTCCTTATCTTCCCAACCAACTGCCCAGGTTCACCTACATCAAATAAAATGTTTAATTTTCATCAAAAGCGGTTTTATTCCCTTTTCCAAATGAAACATTTAACATAAGAACAGAGTTCCAAGCATTTCAAGAAAAAATAATTCCCTGATTTTTCCCTGATGAAGTTTAAAAATTCTCTGATAATTATCTGAACCCATTTTCAGTTCTCGCATGCTCTGCTACACTTTAAAAAAAAAACCACTGTCGTCGGTCATTTAATGGATGTTGTTTTGTTGTGAAAGAAATTAACAATCTGACTGACTACCCTACTTTTGATTTTTGGGCCAATCAAAATTCCCCGATTTTAAGCATTTTTTAATGAAATTCCCTGACTTTTCCCTGACTAGAAAAAAGTAAATTAATTTCCCCGGATTTCCCTGATGGGCTGGAAACCCTGAAGAATCTGATGTTCCTTGCTTACCTGGTTTGGCCCTCATACACAGTCCTTTGGAGTTCCTGATGATGTCTCCCGTCTCTGGATCAATCTTGATTAGGAAGACTGGATAGGCCCAGGGAACAATGATAGAGTTGAAGCCCACAGCACCGGGTTGCCCTGTCATGTTTGCAATGTTACCATTACCCTCAGTGGCACCATAGAACTCACCAATCTGAGGAATAATCACATAATTATGTTCTTCATAAAAAAAAAAAAAATATCTTAGCAATACAATATGCATTTCGGTAAGAAATAGTTTCACAGTATTTATAACTATTCATCAAGTTTTATATACAGTTGTCCTCGAAATTGTTCAAATATTTAATTTTTCCTGTAAACAGAGACTACAACTCTCCTGCTTGAGTTTGAATTTTTCATGCCAAAGCTGTACATTTCCTTTTTCTCACGCCTTAAAGGGATGCAGTAACATTGAATGATATTCAAATCCATTTTATTCAATTTAGCGTATTTTGCCAACATAATTATAAACACTTAGGTCAGTCTGGTATCTCTTCAAAATTGCACGCTAATTGCTTGATTTACCTCCGAGATATCAATGATTTCATACTCAAATTTTATAAACCAACACTGGATGGTTTATAAAACCATGTGCTTTTGCACATAGCGCAAAATACACCTATTTCCTGTTGTATAGTACCTGTCTCTAGCGGCCTGGTGAGCTAGCAGCAGAGGGTACTGGTGTTCGGCTGTATGCTTGGCATTCTTTGTTACACTGTTTTAAGGTAGTAAATGACTTCCATTTGATCTGAAACTTTCAGTAATTTGTTTTTATTGTTGGAACAATATAATTTTATTAATCTTGATCTGATTGCTCTTGTTTTTGAAAGTTACCAAATCCCTTTAACTGTATTTTTCTTGTTTTTCTCTGCCCAACAACCTCTGTGCCCCCAAAAGCCTCTGAATTACTGTCTTTTAACTAATTCATTGTTGTTATAAATATTAAATGACAGCACCAGATAAATTTTACAATCCTAAAAGAAGACTATGGCCACAAGGAATTGTGTGCTTTGCCCTGGCAATGTGGTAACGCGACTATTAAGATAGACTCTTCCCATTATTGGGGGTCTCTGCAGGAGAAGCTCACACATAACATGTGCTTGGGGTTATGGTAGTCATGGAAAGGGACCATCAACTAGACCTACCCTAGCAATATTGAATCTATCCTTGAATTCATTCCATAGTTCTGGTCTGAGTCCATTGCCCATCGCCAATCTGATTTGATGTTGGGTTTCCTCAGGCCGGTGGGGCTGGGCATACAGGTACCTACAGATCTCTCCAATGTATTGCGTTACCTGAATCACAGGAAAATCACAAAATACAATAAGATATATGAATGATAAATACATTATGATGAACAATATGTTTTGGGGGACAGACATCGACATAATGGCTTGCCATAGCTCAGTCGGTAGAGCACCTGTCTAGCAATCAGGAGGTCTCAGGGTCTAAATCCTGATGGAAACCCATTTTCTTTGCTCATTTTTTATACTTTTTATTTTCTAATCGTTTCACTCTTTGTTCAAACATTTTGTTATGGTAAAATAGAACACGTCAAAATACCAATGTAATTCATTGTTCACATATATAGAATAACTTCACTATAGACTACCATCAATATGCAGATGATTTTAACTCATTACGCTACAGGGCCCGGATTTCATAGGCTGTGAATACATAAAAGTACAAAAAGGCTGACAAACAAATGAATACTTGGGAAATTCAAAAACCATAAAATACATTAGAAATTAAATTTGATACTGAAATTTTTTCACACACAAATCTGATTCATATAAAAATGAGACAAAAGATGCCAGGAGAGAGAATCAAAGATTTCAGCAAAATAATCAATTTTTAATTACTTTTCCCTCATCATTTTTACTCATTTTTTTTTTTTTACAGTGCACACATGAAATATTGGGGATTCAGAAAATCAATTTTAAAATAATTACAAAAATTAATTTTTTTATTTATATTGCTGATTTCCATGACCCTTTGCTGAGTTGGCAAAGCCACTCATTTAATTTTTATATGATGAATCACAAACGTCAGAAATGCTAACCGTTGCATTGTATCTAATGCAGTCCTTCCAGAAATTGGTGGCAGAGAACTTTTTCCTCATTGACATAGTAGTTCCATTGATGATGAGTTGGCCGACACCCAGGCATCCTGCAGCGGAGTGGTAGAGGGGAAGGGCACAGTAGATGGTGTCATCAGTGGTGATATTAAAGGATTCAGCAACGCTCTTGGCCATGAAGAGCAATCTGGAAAGAAAACCAGTTGGACATTTATTTCAAAATATGAACTAAAGATATACATATATGAATAATTAACAGAAGACAAATGCGACTCATCACATCAAAATGAGACACAAGTCACCAGAAAAGAGTAAAAGATATTGGTAAAACGATCATTTTTTTAATTCTTTCCCTTTGCTATTCTTACTCAATTATTTTACAGTGTGCACATGAAACATTGAAGATTCAGAAAATCCAAAAATATTTTCCCTCAAATTAGAAATATTTTAATATTTTACTGATTTTCTCAACCAGTTGCTGAGTCGGCTCAGTGACTTATGTCTCATTTTGATGTAATGCATACAAAATGTGACTGCATCACCTTAGTCTGCTTAGTGTTGTTCCATTTGCATAGCAACCCTTAAGAGCGATAGAAACAGTTTACTAGAAGATGGCTTTCCATGAGCCCTGATGTAGTGCAAGTTTAAGGAACTTGGTTTCAATGGTTGCCAAAATAGACTTACTGTCAATGATCTTTGTACAAAAGTACCAGTACCCAGATTTCCATGCCAACCTATATGCCCCTAAGACAAATGACGCAGTCACAGTCATTTTCATTATCAGCTAAAAAGTCAACAATGGAATATAACGAGCATGCATTTACCTGGAATGTGTGATTACAGCTGCTTTTGGCAGTCCCGTTGTTCCCGATGTGTAGACATAAAAGACAGTATCTGCCATAGAAAAAAAAAGAAAAGAATATTGTTCAAATAGATGTCAGTCATGATGCTAAACATACATGTAAGCACAATGACCTGTAGTCTGAGGCGTGTTTTAGAATAAAACCAAATCCAGGTATAATCGGACATTAGATCATACAATAGGATCTCACAAATTCGATGCAGTGATTATATGTCTGATTAAACCTGGTATGAGGTTTGATAATGAAATGTGTTTCAGAATACAAGCCAATACAATTACATACATACATGTACGTTAAAGAAGCCACTGCACTTTCCGTATACATGTACCGGTACATGTATTAAAGTGAAGAGGGAATAATGTGACTGAATTTTCATATTAATCAAATATTGCATTAAAAAGTTGATGCACCACAGTTTTTATTTGATTTAAATTCATTTTTTGTATCAATGCAATGTAGTGATTTCTACCAGATTACATGAAGTAATCAAATTACAAGAAACAATGGTTTGTAATTCCTTCAAATTGCTTGTTTTTTAATCTGTTAAAGAAATTAAGTACAAATATTGCATTACATCGCAAGTATCAAAGGTGCATGAACTCCAAGGACTCTGGAACCTCTACCATACTTATGTCTTTAAGGCGCAGATCCAGGATTTGCAATTTCAATAGATTGCGCAGGTTCTATTATGTCTGGCCAAGGGCCAATACTTTCAAATGTGTGATGTAAGGCTTGATCCACTTCTGTTTTTTATCACTGATTAGTATTTGACTGGTCTGCAACATGAGGAAACAAAAATGAACATGTAGCATGATAAGAAGGCTGCTTTGTAAATTAATATATTTTGATATTATAATCATATTTCTCACCCTTTAAACTTCTACCGGATATAATTGGGGGAGGAAGACTGGAAGTGGCTTTGATCAATGAGTCTACATTCTGACTGCTGAAAGAAGCTGTCTGCGTTACTTCACCGGTACAGAAGCATTCCACATTCTTCAGTGATGGAAGAACTTCTGCTACAGCTAGATCCAAAAAAAAATAAAATAAAATATGTTATTAATTATATCTATTTTATGAATATGGGCAATTCCACGGTTAGTCGAATTACACTTTTAGGTGTCAATTTTGTAACTTGATGGTACCAGTCTTACGAGAATGAGTCTTTCTTTAAAGTTTATACTTTGATTTAAACCTGCCTACCATAGATTTAAAATAACAATATAAGAAATGTTGCAGGCTTTGTCCTGTGAATGTCCCAACAGGGTAAAAATCGGTTAGTCGCATGACACAAAATGGACAAGGAAAAAAATCCACTTGTTACAAAAAAATATTTTTCTCAAATCATAGTACTTTTGCCGATTTTATTCCTTGCACCACCTACATGTAACCAACATATTCAAGTCTCAAGTCAGCAATTTAGATTTGGTACACAATTCAAAGTATTCTTTAAAGATAAAAAAATGTCAGTTAGTCGCATTACAGTATTTTCGATGTGACTATTGGGGTTATTTCACCCCGTCATTATTGCCCCTTAAATACAGAAAGTGAAAGTTTCAAGAAAAAATATGAAAAGAATCTTGTGTAATTTGCATTTTAGTGAAATTTTTTTCATGTAGTCCCACACATTGAATTTTAATGATGGTTCTAGATCTTGAGGAACTGAACGAAATTGAAAAATAATTTTTATTGATTTTGAAAGACTTTTATGATACATTAACACCCATGGCATTAGATAAGTGATAGCTCATAGAATAAACATCAGAGAGACATTTTTAATTTTTGACAAATGTTCTAGTTGGCATGGAATTGCCCATATTCATGAATATCTTAAAAAATGATCAGTCAACTTAATAGCGAGCTTTTAATAAAAGATCATTTCTCTAGGAAAAACTAATCTCTGTCATAGTTTCAACTATTTTTCCTCTGCTGAGTTGCACATGCTCTAAAAAGTATTTTGAGCCTACATAACTGGACATGATCACTCCCACTTCCTGTCAACTAGATTATGTGTGGTGGAGTCATCCCTTTGAGGAATTTCCCTTTTATCTGATAATGATGACTGAACAAGATTCCTAATGTTGATAAGGCTATTAAAAGGGTGTGTTCAATGTCCATTTTCAAATTTTAAACGCCAACATGAATCATGATACAAAACCCAATTACAAAACGCTGATACAGAAACAAAGTGGGTGTTCATTGTCCCCATTCCCGGTCATTAAAGTAAACCTTGAGCATCGCGAATGCCACGAAAAGCAACATTGAACACAATCGAGTTTTCAAACGGTATACCGCTGATCGCATTTGTGTTCTGTTGTTTGTAATTGCGTTTTGTATCATGATTCATGTTACTGTTTAAATTTGAAAATAGAAATTGAACACACACTCAATTGTCTTGTCTTGAATTTGATAAACAATTTGGTAAATGCTACATGTTTCATTAAAGAAAGAACCAAATGAAATATGCACTCATACCATAGGTGTTGAATAATTTTTCATGCCACTGTAGATGAAGCTTCTTGGATGCAAGTGCATGTACATGGAGCCGGGACATGGAGTCACTGTCCTTTATATACAGATAGTGTAATCTCAATTGATATAACCTTGACACACAGCCAACATTTCATTTAAAGGTGTACGTTCCCCATAGTGTAGAGGGAGTTCAAAATACGTACGCAGTAACGAAATGTGCAAGCTGCCCATTCACACCAACGATGCGCGACTCTTACGCAGTGGTCCAAAAACCGAAAGCTAGAACGCCCGAACGATTGCCGAAGACATGAGCCAATTTGTTATCGGCAATGATTCGACCGCTCGGATGTCCCCGCCTGTTGTGCAAGCGAGAAGTATTATGCACGTGATACAGTAATCTCGAGATCCGAACACTGTGTATATGCATTCACTGATAGTGCACTGATACAATGCTTATACACAAACAGAGTAACTCTATGGTATCCACACACGCTGTACGCCTCGCACTCACAGCGCGATCGCGATTGGCTGGCGTGTGTTTGCACTAATTTTGATTGACAACCGGCCGTATGCAAATTAAGTCATGCTCTCGATCGTGAACAATATGGCGGCGACCACACAGATCGTATCTTGAGTCCTCGTTTTAGCTTAGCGATGCTCGGGCAGGACCGCCTTTAAGAGCTAAAATGAATTTTATATCATACCATACACAAAGGTCAAAGTTTGGAAGAGTTGTACAGTGCATGTACATGTAAATGAATGTAGATCTCTTTGCATAGAATCTGGGCAATAGGTTAATTACCTTGGGCTCAGCAAATATATTGTTTAATCAGACGCTTATGAGACAAAGTAAACAAGATTGACCAGAAGTATCAATTGACACAAATCACATGTGTTCATTCTCCCATATACAGCAAACCAGTAAAGATGAATGATTTATCAAATAAAATTTGTGCATTGAAATACAAATTAACCTGTTAGAGACTAGCTGATTTGGCTTTAACCCGTTGTGTACAAAGCCCGCATATATGCGGGCTGACAAAATAGAAAACATCCCTCGTGTCAATTTATTTCACTAATTTATTTTATTTCACTAATTACTGCATGAAATACATGAAAACTTTGTATAATTCAAATTATTAGATATTGATATATTGACGTGTGTTTTTTGTTTCACCTTTAAATGAAAACAGTTTGTTGCAACCATGCTTGACAACCACGATTCATTCAACTTTGTAAAAAGTTCTCAGTATTTAACGGGTTAACACACATTTCCCATTGACCTAAGCCCGAATGTATTTGGCCAAAGTCCTCAACGGGTTAAATGTCTTAATCTAGAGTAAAAAAAAATAAATAATAAAATAATAAATGTGGTTATGTTTCCTACATCAGGGTTCCCAGCATGTTAAGAAAACAAATTTCCCAGATTTTTCCCTGATGAAATCTAAAGATTCCCTATTAATTCGTCCGTTTTCACGAAGTGACGGATACGGCACGCAACTTAAAAAAGTTAGTTTTGAGTTAATCACTTTTAAAGGTTCAGACCTTAATATCAACCTCTTTGATTTATTGCTTGCATTGTCGCCATAGTAACGTAATTAAACATTTTTGTGATCTGAAACTTGGTGAAATTGAAGATGTGATTGAAAGAGGTCCAAAAAGTTAAAAAACTCAAAATTGAAAAATTTGGAAATTTTCTCGCATCCGTCACTTCGTGAAAACAGGGACGAATTATTTAAACCCATGTCCAGTTTTGCATGTTTTCTTTGTCATAGTGAACTATTTGCAGTATAAAAAACGTCTGACTGACCACCCAACTTTCAATTTTGGGGTCAATCAAAATTCCCTGACTTTTCCCTGATTTTAAAGCATTATTTTCAATTCTCTGACTTTTCCCTGAATGGAAAAAAAAAGTAAAATAATACTCCCTGATTTCCCTAATGGTCCCTGTACATGTATGAATGCATGTTTTTGCTGTCGCTCTTGACCCTGTTCTGACTGGGATTTTTAAAAAGACAATCATCTGTTACAAGAAAAGCACAGGACCACATACATGTATATACACACATGTGCAACAATAGTTACCGTCTGAAAGCTCTGAAGCGTAAATGATAGCCTTTGAATTGGCAACGTTGACACAGTGCGCCAGGCCATCCCTTCTGAGGTTGTGATTGATGAAGGCTGATATGACACCAATCTTTGACAGTCCCAGCCACAGACCCACAAACTCTGGGCGGTTGTCCATAAGAAGGGCAACGGTGTCCCCTTTCTGGTAGCCCCTCTCAAAGAAAAGGTTGGCCACTGCATTGCTGTACCTTTCCAGGTCCCTCAAAGTCCATTTCTGTTCATCCAACACCAAGGCAAGCTGTACAGAAATAAAACAATGACCCCTGTTACATCTATTTCAAATCTTACAGTACTTCTCACATTTCTGAGTGTTTACATGTACTTCTGACCTTGACATATGGGGTGCAAAAAATAATTTCCGATCACATACCCAGTACAGTATGTTGAGCCCAGAAGGAGGCAAGATACACTTTGAAACTTTATGGGGATATATATATCTGAAAATGTGCGTACAAGGCAAAAAGAGAGTTGTCCACCATTTTGAAGAAATTTTGCCAATTTGAGGATCCCTCAAAAAAGTACAAGACTTAAATCAAACTTCCATAACTGTCTTATTTTATAACATATTTTGATGAAATTTTTTATTTTTGATTGAGATCTCCGTCATTTAAGATTGATGATATTCTTGGGTTTTTGGTTTCTTTGAGTGGAATATCAGGGTTCAATGTAGCCTGTTTCACCTAGTTATGGATAACTGGAAAATGTTCTTGAGTGCATATTTATGACATTCTCAATTATTTAGGGCAAAAACTGATCGCCAGTCGTCAGTAAAGTTGTTCTAAATACAAATCATTTGGTGAAATTTCCAGATACAATGTAAGCCTGAATTTACTTTTCAGAAGAGCAATGCTATCATGTAATAACCCTGTAGATTGGATAGTTGTACTCGCAGCTATTTTGAATCATATAAAGACAATGTGTCACATTACAGCCAACAAAATCAGCTCACCCTTAACTCTTTGCCCGCTTTCTTCGACTTGCGGCACATTCAGCGGACTGCCAAGTTCGACTACAGTCACAATCCATTATAATAATAATAATATAATAATAATATGGTTTTATTTACCCAGGGTAGCCACTTCAGTTCTGACAACTGTTCTCCCAGCGGGCCCTGCATGTTATTATTACCCCCAAGCTCCTTGTAAAAAGGCAACTTTAGGTACCATTTTTGTAAGTCTTTGGTATGACTCGGCCGGGTTTCGAATTCACGACCTCCCGTTCATGAAAGCAAGGTGGGCTACCTTTTTACGGGTGCTCTATTACCGATTGCGCTATCATGTCCATTCACAATAGAAACGGAGCACATTTTAATTCGCTGTTCGCACACACAAACAATAGCAATGAATGTATTGTGTTGTGTTCGGTTCCTCGTTTAATGTATTCACCGACATTGCTTACATTAAAAATTCCGTATTAAATGGGAAATTTAAAAATCATTGACAGGAAGTCTATTCAGACAGAGTAAGCCAGGTTGATTTAATGTGGCAGAGGGGGGACTATGTACATGGCGGGTAAAGAGTTAAGCGATGGTCAGAGCTTGTCATATTTTTGAGATACAATGTACGCAATGCAAGCAAACTTGCCAAAATTTCAATTATTACTTCTTTTTTTTTTCAAAATCCAGGCAAATGACAAAACATAAACTAAAAAGAAAGGAACATGAGATGGAAATGGACACTGACTAGGGCTTGAGGATAAGAAAAATAAAAACAGACTTCTGTTGAAAGGCTTTCCTCACTAGTTGGTGGTAACACACATACATGTAAGAAGTAGACCAATGCACTTCAATTCATTTTTTTTTTTCTTTCTAATGCAATATGAGCACCTGACCTGCACAGCAGCACAGCCTACGATAATTTTAAGTTCAAGGGAAGGATGTACACGTACCAAATAGAATGCAATTCAAATACATTTCTAAAATACACTATTCATAGCAAAACTTTTATAAATTGCTTAATCTTCTTGCTACTAATAAGACGGTCCATAAGGCCCCTTACCAACAGATAAAGCCGCTGCCCCTGCGTGAACGCAGCACAGCAAGATTATACTGTTCCCCTATAGTCCATCCGGTTTAAAGTGCCGTTGTGCAGCGTTCACGCAGAAGGCGGCAGCTTTATCTTTTGGTAAGTCGCCTAATTATCATCATAGTAAAAGATATTTTTTGAGATGCCCTTTATAAATATTGAAATCGCTCACCTTGTCTGGATGGCGTTCAGCACTGTTTCGAAAGACATCGTGGGTCATGTGATTCTTCCGTAGTTTACTGCGAAGGTAGATATTCAATTTTACCAAAGTGATCAGGCCCCTAGAAGAAAAAAAAACATGCAAAGAAACAAGTCAATGTATAAAAAAAAAAGAATGAAGTGGGATGAAGAATTTGCCTACCACATCAATTCATGCATTTCACAATGCAAATGCCACAAACGTTCATTATCAGAAGTCTTTGATAAGGGCAGTTCCAAGGTAACGGAGTGACATTCAGAAGCAACATTTCAGCATTCAAACACATTTATCATACATACTTTAATCTTAAATACAAAGAAATGGTTCATGACAATAGCTGATGGTACCCTCTTTTCAAAATGATAAAATTTGTTATAATGATCTGCATAATTAATGAGATATGAATATTCATAATCATGGTTACGGAGTGACGCAAAATGGACATGCATATTTGAGCAAAAAACATTTTGCTTAAACTCTGTGAACTTTAAATGGCTATCACAATTTTGAGTAATTGATTGGATTCTATGTTATACTAGGTATAATATGCCACCTTGCATAAAAAAATCGGTTGAATATTTTGTTAATTATAACTTAAAACTTGAACCCATGTCCGGTTACGGAGTGACGGTTACGGAGTGACCTCTGAATCATCCACACAATGGCAATGTAAATGGACTATGTCTCCCTTGCTAAATAAAAAAAACACTCTTGATTGTTTCAATTTTAATATTGCTTGCTCTGTATGATAGCTCTAGGTGGGGGATTAAAAACTTCTACACAGAATTTTGAAACTCATTAAGTATGCTAATTTATGCGCATTTTTTCAAATTCATCAAATAATGGATTTTCCTTATTTGTCAACCGATTTTGATTTTCTTCCTTTTTTTTTTGTTCCATCTAGTAGAGCTACATGAGGTTTACCAAACTTCTACACAGAATTATGAAATTTTGACTTGAAAATTGTCTACATTATATATGCTATTTATGCAAAATTCTTACAAAATAACAATAAATGCTTCTTCTCCTCTATTTGTCGATCATTTTCAATTCCATTTGCTTTATATGATAGCACTAGGTGGGAGATACAAGAATTTTACACAAAATTTCAAAACTCATTAAGTATGCTAATTTATGCAAATTGTTCAAAATTCACAAACAATTTTTTTGTTGAAATCTTTTGACAGATTTTTTTTTTTCCTAATCTGGTAAAGCTCCATGATGTTCACTAAACTTCTACACAGAATTTTGAAATTTTGTACAAAATAATCTATGCTAAATTAATTTTGCTTCTTCTCCTTCATTTGTAGATGAATTTCAATTCTGTCATGCTTTATATGATAGCACTAGGTAGGGTAATTTTCAAACCATTGTCTTACTTTTATTATATGTACAGGTCAGTGTCTTCTTTAAACTACTATTTAAGCATACTTAAATTGTATACATGTAACCAAATGATTGAGTTCACAGCCTCATCCACTTTCTTCCAAAATAATCTGCTGCAAAGTCCTCAAAGGAGCTCATATCAGACCTCACACAAATGCCTGAGTGTGCAATTAATTGCTGACAAAGAGCTCATTTGCTAATTATGATCTCATATCCTCAAAGCATGACACCCCGATGTCTTTCTTGGGCACTTCACTAAAAGAATTCTGAACTTAAAAAATTCTAGTGTAGAGTGAGCTTTGATCAAATTGTACATGTACATTGTACATGCAATGCAATGGGATGTCACTCCGTAACCATAATGGTTACGGAGTGACACATTTTTATGAGGCCGTATTTCTCAAGCAAAATCCATTCAAATATAAAAAGTTTATGTAATTGATAGGTAGGGTGTCCAGATTTGCAAATAAATTTTTGTTGCATTAAACCCAATTTTCTAAAAAAATTTAAAAATATGTGTTTTTTGTGGTTACGATTGACATTTTGAGGTAACTTCATGTTTGTGTTCACTGAAGGGGAACAAAGATCGCGAAGCAAAGTTTTATGTGAAAACTTTATTTTTTATATACAATGTATCCTGCTTTCATAATAAAATATGATCAAAGTATATTTTCATTTTCTAGGTACATTTATCTTACATGAAATTTAAATAAAAAAAGATATAAATTTGACAATTTTAGTAATATTGCATATTAATGCCATTTTTAATCCCAAAATGCCCTAAAAAGGCTAAACCATCCACAGATATTGAAAATTTGGACTTTTAGCTGTCATATGATACCAAATTTGTCATGGAACCATGAATTTGAAATTTGGGGGGTCATGTCCTGTTTTGCTTAGAACTGCCCATAAGATGCCTAAATTTTCCTTGTGGGTCAACAACTTTCTTTTAATAGCAATCTCTGCGAGTGAAAATTAAAAAATTAACCCATTGAGGACTGAGCCCGAATACTCGGGCTGAGGTCGATGGGAAATGTGTGTTATACATGTAGCCATATCGGCTCATCTCCGACAAGTTAACCCTTTACAATGTAGCACCTAAATCGCCCAAGACCGCCCCTCAGCTTACTCACTAAACCGCCCCAACCCGCAACTGTCATAAGCACGCTATAGTCAAGATAGTATAAAAAATATGAGATGAAACATACCCATACTTGTTGTGGATTTAATACTCATTGGATGTGTGCTGTCCGATTCTGCACAAAAAAGTATGTATTAATAGCAATTCTTATTGCAAAAACCTGATTGAAACACAGCATAACCCTTTCCACGAGTGAGTAAACCAACACTTTTCACGTAGTCTCTAGTTGCTAAAGGGTTAAAGAGCAGGAAGATGAATCCCAGGCGCATGAATAAAAAATCAATTGGTATACATACAAATATGATGCCAGGAAATCTGTAACCAAAAGTTTTATTTACGTTTGTTATCACTTTGAAACATTCTTTTTTACCAGGGCAAGTCCAAGCTATTTGATCACTCATGAGTGTAATTTCAAAATGGTTCAAATGAGACAAACTTGGTGTCATTTAAAAGCCAAGATAAAAGTACATGAATTTTATAATGAGAATAAAAAAAATGTTCATGAATGACTAATAATAAATGAATACATTTGCATAAATTAAAAATTTGAGTAATGCGTGGGACATTAAGAATTTGGGCTTTTATAAAAGATATCTTTAAAGTTTGATGCATTTCTAAACCAATAGTAGTGGGACCCTTAAGTCTGAATGACAAGTTATCATGACTATGATTTCCAGTTTCTCAACTAATTAAATATGCAAATGAGGGATGGTACGAAATTGGCATGTCCCACGCGTTACTTTTTTAGGTCATTATTTCTCATTTGCAGAAAAAATAATGATTGAATTTTTATGAGACTTTCAAAAGACCAAATTTACAGTAGGCTCCATCATAATTAGAAGAAAAAAGTTTAGTCTGATTCATCTAATTAACACAATCTTTAATTAGATTTGGTAACGCGTGGGACAACGTGTGTAAAACATATGGAAGTACAAGCAGTTTTGCCACAAGGAAGTGGAAATTCCCTAGATAAACTTTTTTAACATTTAAAGTCAGTTAACATGATTAATGCGTCCATTTGCCATCACCAAGACCTTTAATTAAACTAAAAGTAACGAAAAATTACTTTTTCCCCCAAGGGAAACAATGGGAAAACAATGCTCTTTTGCATGTGATGAAAAATGTGCACAAAATCAAAAAAGAAAAATTTTAAGTCCTCAAATCTATCAAACAATAATGTTTTTCTCGGCATAGAAGGCTGCACAATATAATTTCCTTTTATAGCAACAGTCTCGGGGTCACACCCCAATTAACTCCGAGAAACCTATCGCCGGGTCTGCCTAATTTGCATAAAGAAAAGTTTTGCACGGAAAAACCGCTACAAAGGTGTCTAGGGCGAACTGCGATATCTCACCTTTAAAACCACCAAATGAAACAAATCCAACGACTATTAACAAGAAAGAGTCATTTTAACCTCTCATGATGTTAATTATGGTTGAAATCAGTTATAAATTGTGAAAAATAGGCCTTTTCGGGAGCACCCCGAAAGAAACCCAGAAATCGCTAAAAAAGTTGATTATTTTTCACCTTTCTTGAAATTGCCCAAGAACGAAACTTTGATATGATACAAAGCATATCATATCGAAATACTGTACGAAATATCTTTTCATAATATGTTGTCCCACGGTTATGTCGGGAAAAATCCATATCAAAGTCATTCAAAAAAACCCCTCCTTGTGGTCCCACACACTGTGGTTCGTGATGTAGGCATATTTTGACCGCTATAGCCCCACGAAAAAATATTCCGCTCTTCTCCCAGCCGTCAATGGCAAGAAAACGCTCAAATCGAGCAAAGAAAATGATAAATGTCAAATATAGAACTAATTCATGGCAAAATAATTGAGGTTTATAACAAAATATAGTGGTTTACTGTCCTTAAAACTTGCAGTAGGGTCATCGCAGCAGGTTTCGCATGGATATTGGCGAGTGTTTTTCCAAACCCGGAAGTCAGGTGCGGAAATGCGCATGCGCAAATGAGCGGTTTGTCGTTGATAGATGCAATTTCCAGGGTTTTTTCAGCGAAATACTCAACATTTAAAGGAAGATTTAGACAAAACTACTGATTGCCCAAACACCAAAATGCGCAGGAAGTGAGACTGGTGTGTACTGTGCAGTATCATGTCTTTTGTTTTTGTTTTCATTTCGTCCCAGACTTGTGTCGGGAAAAAATGAAACCTCTCTCGGAAAACAGAAATATACCCGTATTTCCAAAAATACACAACCATTTTCAATGATATTTGATATGGTGCTTAATATTATCATTCTTTAAGTTCTCTGAAAGTATCATGAACTTTGGTGATCAAGAAAGAGAGATATAAGCAGGTGAATTTTGGACGATTTTTGCTTTACGCTCAGTATTAACAAAACAGAATGAATGTAAGTATATTTGATGTATGTACACATATGATTACTCAGGACTTCTTGTCCAAATTCAAGGTTTGTGTTTGAAATCATAACATTATAATGTGACTATGAGATGCAAAGGTATGATAAACAATTGCATACCTGCCAACATTGTGAATCCTAATATTGGGACAAAGTGGGAATACAAATTTAAAAAATAGGGACATTTCTGTATTTCCTATAGATTACTGTGCACAGATTTTTCAAAAAATAGGGACAAAGGGTTGTAAATGGTGATAATTGCTCCTTCTTTTCCCCAAAAATAGGGACTGTCCCTACTAAATAGGGACAGTTGGCAAGTATGCAATTGACTTTCATTACAGGAACAATGAAGAACTTTGCATTGATGGTGATGGGCAGTGCTACTATAGGCCTACAAAGTATGTAATCTTTATGGTTCTGGAACAACTATCCCAGACAATTACCCCTATTAAAGACAACTACCCCCTCCCCCTCCAAAAATCTACCCCATAACCCTTCACCTAACCCCACCCTATTTTGAGGGGGTACAACATGTAGTTGTCCTGGGGGTTATTGTCCTGGGGGTAGTTGTCCTGATACCAATAAATATAATCCGAAGAGCCTATTTTCATTAATTTTCATCAGACAATTTTCATAATCTTCATAAAATAATATCTTAAAGTACATTTATTTATGTATAATAGTTAATTAATTAATTGATTTTTAGTGATCTAAACAAGCTATTTTCACCTATTTAGTAACCTCTGTGACCTTTGAACTTTGACCTCATGACCCCAAAATCTAATCAGATCATTGTCACCCCAGTATGCACACATGTACCAAGAATGAACATGATCCATGAAAAGGTTCTTGAGTTATTGTGAGAACGAGCTATTTTCACCTATCTATTGACCTTTGTGACCTTTGACCTTTGACCTTGTGACCCCAAAATCTAATCAGATCATTGTCACCCCAGTAGGTATACATGTATTAAGAATGAAGATGATCCGTCAAAAGGTTCTCAAGTTATTGTGAGAACGAAAGTGGGACGGACGGACGGACGGACAACCCGAAAACATAATGCCTCCTGCGAGACTTCGTCGCGGAGCCATAATAAAACATTTCCTCCAGGAAATGGAGCCAAACATTCTATATCTGTATTACTTGCTAAAATAAATAGCAAACTCAACTCTTTCTCAAGTAAAGGTGTCATTTACAGTATATTATGCATAGTGACAAAAGTGTCCCACGCGTTACTTGTCCCACGCGTTACTATACATTGTTGTACCTATCTTTTTAAAATTGACCTTGACAGAAAACTAATGGATGAATGTTTAGGAAACTTTTGATTAATCTTCAGTAATAGATGTATAACAAGTTGTTTGCATTGATTTTCAGGGTGACAAGTATTTTCACAATATTTCAGAAACAAAGTAAAACAAGAAAAAAAAAAGATTTTTGTGGTCCCACGCGTTACTGGCGAATTAATTAGCATAAATTAATTATGTAACGAGTAATTCTGATTATTTTTGTTGTTTTGTATGAAGATACCTACTATCTACCAGAAACTACCCAAGAAATTAACTTTGCTTCCTAAATATAAGATATAGGGCTAAATATACTTGTGATGTCCCACGCGTTACTAGTGCAAAATAGCTTGGACTTGCCCACCAATCTCTCAGGATTAACACGGAGGAGTCGAGTAACATCACAGTAATGGCACAACTTGCTTGAATGTATTATGAAACACACACATTTTGAACACATTGAAATTAAAGGTATCCAAAAAAAAAACACATTAAAATTCAGACTTGTCGTCACTCAGTTAATAAAGGCCAAATGTCGGAGAATAAGTAGATCTAGGCCTGTTTTGGCAAGAGTTTCTTCTGCAACAGCCACCCAAATTGAAATATAAAAATATGGAAATAGTTACTGATATTTTAAACATTACACATAAAATATGATGGTACAAACTGTAGGAATTATCAAAAATCATTTTTTAATAATCAAAATAAAATACAACTTGCAGTTTTAGTAAAAAAAAAAAATGGATAGCAGGGCGGGGGTCGAACCTGAATCATCACCATGACTGTTATCTCACCACTACACTGAGACGACTTGCAAACAGTGAGGGATATTTTGTTAACGAATAAATCTTCATACAAGAGGCAGATAAAGAGCTGATGTTTTTTTTATAGGTGATTTAACTGTTATACCTAGATCTAGATCTACATTTTAAAAAAATATTTTGAGTGGTCGAGCTGTCGCAAGAGGAGCTCTTTCCAAAACACATTTTGAACACATTGAAATTAAAGGAATCCAAAAAAAAAACAAATTAAAATTCAGACGTGTCGTCACTCAGTTAATAAAGGCCAAATATCGGAGAATAAGTAGATCTAGGCCTGTTTTGGCAAGAGTTTCTTCTGCAACAGCCACCCAAATTGAAATATAAAAATATGGAAATAGTTACTGATATTTTAAACATTACACATAAAATATGATGGTACAAACTGTAGGAATTATCAAAAATCATTTTTTAATAATCAAAATAAAATATAACTTGCAGTTTTAGTAAAAAAAAAAAAATGGATAGCAGGGCGGGGGTCGAACCTGAATCATCACCATGACTGTCCCACTCTCTCACCACTACACTGAGACGACTTGCAAACAGTGGAGGATATTTTGTTAATGAATAAATCTTCACACAAGACAAGAGGCAGAGAAACAGCTGATATTGATAATGTAGCTTTATTACCCCAAAATTAAAACAATTTATATAGCAATTAAATGATACCTCAAATTAAAGGTATTGATAAGAGAAATTCAAAGCAAAAAAAAATTGGGAATCCGACCATTCGTTATGGAGTTATGGCGAATCAAACATGCAATTTCAATGAACCCATTCTACCGCATATTTTTGAGGATCCGCTATTGTGAATAGAACTCCCTATCAGGGGCAAACTATATACTCAAGTTGACTTCTTGGTAAGATGAGTACAATAAGAAAGATAATTAAGGGTTAAGATCTGGGTTGTTGAATATTGACTCGCCAATCTCAGTGAAAATTTGCATGCACCATCACCCATGATTTAATGTTTTATACCATTACTATTTATTGTTTCCTAACACAATATATTCTTTTTGCTATATACTTTGTATATACTTTCTTAATATTATTCTAATTACTTTAGAGGAAAGCTGTTAACCGAGCCAGGATCGATCAAGAGGTGTGGGGAAAGAACTACTTGACCCAAGAAGAAGAAGATATTTCCAAATAACTTTAAATGGCCTCCAATAATCTAATATTTGGTTAAATAAATAGTCTCTCTGATAGTCTCAACAATTTATTTGGTAAAAAAAAAAGAAAGAAAACTATTTTCCTATATATAGATTTATATCATTAAAAAAAAATAATTTCTTATGTTCTTCTTTTTTTTTCTCATTTCATTGTTTGTTTTGTTGGGTTTTTTTCATTGAATACATGTATTTCTTGTTGTATCTCAACTGTAAGCCTACATACTGTATTCATTACACTGCCCAATTATCGGATTTGTTACATTTATGTGCACTATACCCTCTAAGAGAAAAGGAAATTGTGATCTGTATAACTTAACATCTTGAAATTCAATGTACATGTAGCTTATGTCATAAAGTATGATTACAATGAAATGAGATGCGTGATCTGAACCCTGATATGAAAAAATGAAGCAAGGGACAAAAGTCATGTAAATAAAGAGCAAAATGTACTGTATTTTTTTAAGCTGGAAAAATTTCATGAATATCAATTTTGTATAAGATTATGATGCCATTAAACATATTTTGCCTTTGTCTTTGCCTTTGTGTGGGAATTATAATTTGTGTTCCATAATATGTAACTTGTGATTATTAATGTTGTTTTATCTTATTATTTGTCTATGTCATTAAATTATATGATAATCTCTGTGGATTTAATATAAAGTATTGTTGAAATTAAATGTTAATTTTATTGTATTTCTATGATTTCAATAAGTGTAATTATACAGAGGAATGTTTTGTAGACTAAACTGTCTTGTACTTGTTGTATTTGTAATAAATTATATATATATAAATTATTTTTAAATAAAACTATGATGATGGTATAAGGGGTTTTACATAATAAAGTTAAATGAGGGTCAGACTGGAAAAAAAATATGAAATAGAATCTAGAGAAGAACAAGAAAAAAGCAAACATACATGTACAAAAAATCACAAGAAATTATATTTCTGTTGCACAGAGCGCACGCACCCTCCTGATCCTGGCCCCTGAGGAGCTGACCACCACGGGAGATTCGGCAGACGAACCTGAGACCTAAACCTGAGCACTTGTATTCACGACCTGTTGTATTCTAAACCCGTTTATGTAAGAAATTGATGACTGATTGTTGTATATTACTATTATATGAATGTAACTGCCAGATTTGCCCTCAACAGACACCACAATACATCAAGTGTAACTGACATGCTGAGAGAGCTAACTTGGCGCTCACTACAGGAAAGGCAAGAGGTCCTCCGTCTGGTTCTCTTCTTCAAAATGCACAACAACACTGTTGACTTCACCACTGCACCTTACATCACACCAGTTCTGAGAGCAACAAGACATGTCCATGCCCAAGGCTACCAGCTGCCTCTCTCTAGGACTGAACAACACAGACAGTCTTTCTTTCCTCGCACTGTAAAGACATGGAATACCCTACCACCGGATGTAATCTCTGCCCCATCAGTCCAGTCCTTCCGGCAGAGACTGATGGAGATGCAGGCAGCTTAAAATGCCAACAATTTCTTTTTACTTGCACCTGTGATATTATTTTTGCTCAACCGCACCGTCCAGCACAAGCACCAGTCACACACATCGCCTGTAATAATCTTCAAGTCTGAAGGACACAGGTCTACACTGAAGAATGAAGAAGAAGAAATGATTAATAACCGATATACATGTATGTTTGTAATGAGCGCTGCTTCATTCCGATCATTTGCAAGTGCGTGAGGACGAAAATTAAACCCGGAAGACAAATCTTGCACATGATGATAATTTCTACGATGGCGGCATTTTCAACAGCTACAGAGTGACGGGATTGTCTCCGTAAAATGTACACATGTAAGATTATAAAATTAAAAATAGTGAATCAAGTTTCATGATAAATTATGTCAATTTGTAGATCTACTAGTTTACATGTAGGAACATGTTGACCTAGTTTTCATTTTAAAAAACGATTTGATCTTCCAATATAAAGGGGAATAACTGCCATGAATTTAACACGGCAATAGATAGGAAGATGTCATAAACGCAAGACGGCTGCGATCCCTAACGTTAGAGAAAGGCTAGATAATGTTTATGCAGGTGTCACATGCGCCGTGTTGGCCCACCGTTCGCCACCGTTCTGGCCAAATTTGTGCACACGGCGGCAAACGGTAAGGCACACGGGGAAGCGGTTGAAGCCCGTCCAACACATTCACAGGAGTTCGCTGGGCACCCGTTCCCGAAAGGATTTCTCAAGAACAGCCGAACTCTTGCCGGGTTATTTCCGGGTGATGACCGGGTTTATCAGAACGGTCTTGAACCGGACCAGTCGTTAAAAGGACTGAATGAGGACGCCGCAACCGTTTCATGCCCGTTTTCAGGACAGGGAAGGGGAAGTAAACAATATATAAGGGTGGGGAAGGGCAACAGAGACTAGAAGCAAAGAACCATAAGGAGGCAGGTACGTATTACAGGAGGTTGTAATGACCCCCCCCCCCCCCCGGCGCGGATCAAGTTGGCCCGGCAGGCCTGGACTCGACCCCCCCCCCCCCCCCCCCTAAAAAAAATAATTAGGCTCCCAATATAATTTATTTTTCTAGCTCGCTTTTCGCGCTCGCATATCAACATTCATAAAGAAATGATAAAGCACACACACACACACAATAAATAAGTAAATAAAATCCAAGGTCTTCATATAATTTGTTTACATCGTAAACATTCTTAGCTTGATTAGGTCTACAATTATATTTCCTCTTCTTAATTCTTTTTCACAAACCTCTGTCAACGTGGGGGAAGGGGAGGAGGTAATAAAAAACTTCCTGAAATAGTTGGTACAAAATTTTGAGCCCCCCCCCCCTCCTGGAAAAATCTTCCAAAGCCTATGGATTTTTCGAACCTGCCGTTGGTCACCTGCCTCCTTAGTTTTTTATTTCATTATCTCTCTGTTGCCCTACCACCCATTTTTTTTTCTCGACTTCTCGGCCCTTGCCATGTCTCTCTCTCCCTCTTCCACCCCTTTCTTGCCTTTTAGACGTCCCTTTTCTGACTCGTGGGTATACTTCATGTAGTGTCGGTCTCGTGGGCTGTTTTGCTGTACCGTCGGTGTCGTGGGCCTTCATTGCAAATTTTCTGTCTCGTGGGTCATATCGTTGTAGTGTCATGTCGGTCTCGTGGGCCTGTTTGATCTAGTGTCGGTCTAGTGGGCTGTCGGTCTCGTGGGCCTAAATTGTTTATAGTCAATCTCGTTGGCCTATTTACTTTAGATCTACTGTCGGACTCGTGGGTCGTCGGTCTCGTGGGTGTCGGTCTTGTGGGCTGTAGTGTAGACCCTACCCTACCAGACTGGCTAGGACCTGGTATAGACCCAGTAAAAAGAACGATACAGACCCGGTGAAAATGATGAAAAATGTTATGTGGCCAGTGCCGTTCTATTGCCGGGTTGCAAATTTTGGTTTTTCGGTGAACGGCGAAGACCCGTTCTTTTTACCCGGTGCATGTGACACCACCATTGTTAGATATAGAAAGTCTAGAACAAAGTAGAAGAGGATCTAAAAAAAAAAAAATTATTTATTTTGAGTGGTCGAGCTGTCGCAAGAGGAACTCTTTCCAAAACAATTTTACATCTCATTTACTGATTTTAGAACAAAACATCATTTCTAGACAACTAGAAATTAACTTACTTTAAATCTCTCGGGAGTGTCACGATTGCAATGTACACGAATTGCCATCCTCCAGTCACGAGGTATGCCACGAAAATTATCGCCAGTATCACCCACCAGTCCAGGGAGGCGTAGCCGCGAAGAGCCGCTGCAATGCCACCGAAAAGTGCGAGCTTTAGCACCATCTTTGTACTGGGGATATATTCTACAAACGCTCTCAAAACTCCAGCAGCTCTGAACAACATTCGTCCAATTTGAAGAACGATGAGCAATGGAGAGAAATTTAGTAGTAGCCGTACTCTGGACCCTGAGAAAAGCCTATTAAATGGTCTTAAATAAACAACTAAATTAAGTAGAGGTCTCACAAATATAATACCGTACATGCATGGATTATGGAACGCCGGAAGGACAACAAACATTTTGCCATTCCTAACTATAGGCCTAACCATGCGCGTATTCTGGGGGGGGGGTTTACGTGGCCCGGGCCCCGCCGGGGGGCTGGCAGGGGGCGCCGAAAAGAGGAGGAAAAAGGGAGAAAGGAAAAGAAAAAAAAGGGGGGAAAAAAGAAAGAAGAATAAGAGAGGAAAAAGAGAAAAGGAAAAAGGGGGAAAAGAGGAAGGAAGAAAAAAAAAAAAAAAAAGAGAGAGAGGAAGGGAAAGGGGGGGAGGGGCGGCCCTTTAAAAATAGGGGCGCAAAATCGACAGTAAACTAAGGGCGCCAAATTGACCTTAAACTTAGGGGCGCCAAATCGACCTTAAATTTAGGGGGGCGCCAATCGACATTAACTATGGGGCGCCAAATTGAGCTTAAACGTAGGGGCGCCAAATTGACCAGAAACTTAGGTGGGGGCCGCCAAATTCGACGCTGAAGCTGAGGGGCGCCTAATTATATAAACTCTTAGGGGCGCCGAATCGAACCTTAAACTAAGTAAGGCGGCAATTGACCTTCAAATTTAAAGGGCGCCGACTCGTACCTTCAACAAAAGGGGCGCCAAATTGAGGTGAAACATAGGGCGCGGCGCTAATCGACTTTAGATTTAGGAGAGGACTGCAAATCGAACCTTTAAGGCTAAGGGGCGCTAAATCGGACCTCTAAAATTTATAGGGGCCCGCCAAATCGACAGTAAACTAAGGCGCCAAATGACCTTAAACTTAGGGGCGCCCAAATCGACCTTAAATTTAGGGGGGCGCGCCAAAATCGACATTAACTCGGGAGGCGCCAAATTGAGCTTAAAACGTAGGGGCAAACAAATTGAACAGAAAATTAGGTGGGGGCGCCAATTTACTGAAGCTGAGGGGGCGCCTAATTGATATAAACCTTAGGGCGCCGAATCGACCGATAACTAAGTAATAGGCGCTAATTGACTTTAAATTTAGAGCTGGCGCCGACTCGACCTTAACCTAAGGGGCGCCAAATTGAGCTTAAACATAATAGGGGCGCCAAATCGACCTTAGTTAGAGAGGGCGCAAAAATCAACCTTAAACTAGGGGTAATTCGATCTAAAGAGTGATAGGGCGCCAAATCGGACAAGTAAAACTAAGGGGCGCTCAAATTTTACCTTAAACTAGGGCGCCAAATTGAGCTTAGATTTAGGAGAGGGCGCAAAATCAACTTTAAACTTAGGGGCGCTAAATCGACCTTAAATTTAGGGGGTGCAAAATCAAACTTAAACTTAGAGGGGCACCAAAATGATCTTAAACGTAAGGGTGCCAAATTTAGCTCAAATGTAGGGGCGCCAAAATTATCTGAAACTCAGGGGCGCTGAATTGACCTGAGACTTAGGGGCGCCGATTTTACCAGAAGTTAAGGGGGCGCCAAATCGATCTTAGATTAAAGGACGCCAGATTGAGCTCAAATGTAGGGGCGCCGAATTGACCTAAGACTTAGGGGTGCCAAATTTATTTTAAACTTCGGGGCTCCATTTATATCCTAAACTTAGGGAGGGGTGCTGAATTTACCAGAAACTAAGGGGCCCCACGAAACACACACACAAAAAAAACAGAAGGGTCTTTAAAATGGTCTTTATCTGGAAATAGCACAATTTTAAAATTCCATGCCTCCTGGTTTGTATATACATAGCAAATTTTTCGCTCGCGCTTCGCGCTCGCATCATCTTTTCCCATTGAGTTATTACATTGGGTTCCTGAGGAACGCATAAAATGTCCTGTTTTCTAATTATTCGAATATATCAACATTTCCGTTCCCTCTTCGCACACGCCTGTGTTTTTGATCTTTTACCAGAATTTACATTATGGGATCCTAACCGTCAAAACATTTAAATTCATTTTATTTCACGTTACATTTTTGCATTTCAAATTGATCTTCAACTTATTAGCTGCGCCAAATTGAGCTTACACGTACGGGCGCCCAAATGACCTGAAACTTATGGGGGCGCTGAATTGAAGTTAAGGGGGCGTCAAATCGATTTTAAAAGTAGGGGCACCAAATTGAGCTTACACGTATAGGACGCCCAAATGATCTGATACTAAGGGGCGCCGAATTTACCTGAAACTAAGGGGGCAACAAATTGGTCTTTAAAATATGGCCTGTATCTAGATAGAGCAAAATTTCAAAAAGCTTGCATCCGGGTCTGTATATACATCGCAAAATTATTGCTCGCGCTTCGCGCTCGCATCATTATTTTTCAATGAATTATTACATTGTGTTCCTGAGGAACGCATGAAATGTCTTGTTTTCCAATCATTCGAATACATCAAAATTTCCGTTCGTGCTTCGCGCTCGCCTGTGTTTTTCCTCTTACCAGAATTTACATTATGAGTTCTATTATGGGATTCTAACCAACAAAACATTTGAATCCATTGATTTCACGTTACATTTATTTTGCATTTCAAAGTGACTTAAATCTTAAGGGGCGCCGAATTGACCTGAAGTTAATACGGTGCCAAATTGATCTTAAACTTAGGGGCGCCAAATTAAGCTTAAACGTAGGGGCTTCAAATTGACCTGAGACTTAGGGATGCCAAATTTATCTTAAACTTAGGGGCTCCACCTTTATCCTGAACTAAGGGAGATGTGCCGAATTTACCTGAAACTAAGGGGCAACAAATTGATATTTGAAATATGGTCTCTAAAATTTTAAATTCCTCCTGGTCTGTATATAAATAACAAAAATTTTGGCTCGCGCTAAGCGCTCAATTTTTTTTTTTTTTTTTTTTTAAATGAGTTATTACATTGTTGTGTTCCTGAGGAACGCATACAATGTCATGTTTTCTAATCATTCAAAGACAAAAAAAATTCGCTCGCGCTTCGCGCTCGCCTGTGATTTTCCTCTTACCAGAATTTACATTATGGGATACTAATCATCAAGATATTTAAATTTATTTGAATACACGTTACATTTATTTCTGCATTTTAAAATTGACCTGAAACCCAGGGACATCAAATTGACCTAAATCATGCATGTATGGCGCCAATTCACGGCGCCAAATGATCTTAAACTTAGGGAGAGAAGCAGAATTATAAATAGATAGATAGATAAACAGATAGATAATTATAGATAGATAGATAGATATTCATCTTTCTTTCATATGTAAAATTACTGGGCAACAAATTGGTCTTTAAATTATGGAGGCCGAATTGACTCTAAACTTCTGGTCTCTATTACATAGAGCAAAATTTTCGCTCGCGCTTCGCGCTCGCATCATTTTCCAAGGAGTTATTACATTATGTTCCTGAAGAATGCATAAAATGTCACGTTTTCAGATCATTCCGATACATCCAATTTCTGCTCGCGCCTATTTTTTCTTTCTTGTAAGCAGATTATGAGGCCTCCTGAACAACAAAACATCATTTTACATTTGTGTGATTTCACATTACTTGATGGACAAATTTCACGTGATTTTATATGGCTTACTTTCAAATCGTTTTGATGGGCAAATTACAGCTACCGTTCAAATGATATTCTGAGGAAGAGCTAAACAAAATTGAAACATCTAATTGCTTAGAATTCTTTTCTTTCTGATCGCAAAGTAGAGAAAAAAAATCCGATCGCGCTTCGCGCTCGTATTTAGAATTATTAGTTTTTTCATTTATAGCGGTAATACCTCATATACCTAGAAATTCGTTTTCATGAACTTACCATTAAAAAAAAAAAAAAA
>CALNVZ010000649.1:24748562-24767367 GCA_940671915.1 Paracentrotus lividus
TTTGCTTCGTTTGAGATTTGAATCCTTGTAAAGCATTTTTCGAATCAGTCATCTACGTTTAGACAAAGAACATTCAACCTTAGAATTGGGTTATGTTTAATTTCTATTTTCGCTCGATCGAATTAGTTATCCGTGCAATACATTTAGAAAAAGAGTCGTTCACATTGAAACTTTATGCATAGATTATTAGAAATATGTATTCAAATTAAAATAGGGATGGCCTCGGACTTTCTTGGATTATTCAAATTCATTACAAGGCAAGCATGTTAAAAATAAGTGCATTCTATTTAGGATTCATCGTCAAGAATTATCAAAACGGTTTACCATGACTTTGTTTACCCTGCAGCCATGGATAAGTCCCTCATAGCAACGAAAATGAAATAGTGGACGCAAAGACAAAAAGAAAGAACACTGGACACGCACATATAATGTATTATTGAAAGTAATACCGAAATTTGTATGTTACCCTATTAAAAATCAAGACTTGATTTTCACACGGACATATTATATGAAAGAAAAGGCTTATGAAAAGGCCCGCATATGCCCCCATATAAATATATAGATATATGTAAAAGACAAATAAACAATATATCTGTAATGTACGAACTAAAAAGAAAAAAAGCCATTATGAAATGTGTCTCTTTAAGTTTCTTCGACTTAATACAGGACGTAAAGATTAAAAGAAAGAAACAAAGCAAAAAACAAAAAACTTTCTTTGATATAAGATTAATATCAGATGCGAATAGAACAAAATACAAACACGGAAAAAATAGACAACAGCCTATATTATATATTTTTAATGAACATATTATACACCAAAGCACCAATTTTAACCGTGGCGTTCAGATATAGGGCCAAAATTGATATTTCAGATCTGTACAGTGCGAATTTATTTGCGTTACGCTGGCCGAGCCAAGGACGGAGGTTGGGAGAAGGGTGGTAAGGTGTGAAGATAATCGCATTTCGGTCACCCTCACAGTCATATTACCCGTGGTAGGGGTATGGTTAAGTCGGTCATCCATAAATAAAGTTTCCTGTTCTTTCTTTCTTTTTCTCTCTCTCTCTTCTCTTTTGTTGTTGTTTTTTTTTGGGGGGATGTTTTTACGTTGGGCGCTCCGCAAAATACCAGATTATGCACTTTTGTTCTCAATTATGGGCTCGGGTGAGTTGGGGGGGGGGCGGGTTTCAAGCTCGTCATACTCCTTTGAATCTCCCACAATGGAATCGCGGATACGTTATAATGTCAGATAAAATCATAGTTTAAAACATGATTTAAAAGATAGCCTAAATAATTATATGCAATCCAATGCTATGAAAATCTGTAATGCAAAAATATATAGAGGATGAAGGAAAACACAAAAACATAAACGGAATTTAAATTGAATGGACGTTTCTTAAATTGAGTTCCTCAAAATGAAATTGATAGCCCGAACAGGCTAATTGGCTCCTAAAAACGATGCCTCGTTAATTTGAATGAACATAATTGCTAAATTATACATACATTATGAGTTGTATGCGCGTTTAAAGATCTTGTTTGCTGTATAATAAAAATTAAGTACGGGGAAATAGATTGAATGCAATACATGGAATGGTTTTGCCCCAATTAAGTAATTAAATGCTGTTAAAATAAAGCTTCGTGACTATGAAGAACTTGATTCCCCGTATTTAAATTACAATGCCGATATCGATCGGAAAAAGGTATCGCTTGAATTGAATGAACCTTTTATAGTGTTGATGACAAACTAGATGAAATTGGCGAAAAAACCTATATATATATATACTTATATATATATATATATAATATATATATATATATAAATGCAGAAAAATAAAGGCGCATATAAATATATATATATATATGTAGAGATCCGAAGTGAAGATAAGAAAGGCCGTAGCAAGATTTTTACCAAGTAATCAAGCTTTCGGGCAAATGCCCTTCATCAGGATCGTTTAGTTTCCGTACGTATAGTATATGATATATAGCTTTCGGGCAAATGCCCTTCATCAGGATCGTTTAGTTTCCGTACGTATAGTATATGATATATATATAGATATTTGCCGGAAAGCTTGATTACTTGGTAAAAATCTTGCTACGGCCTTTCTTATCTTCACTTCGGATCTGAACTATATTTTAATTATGAAGGAGAGCCGCATTCGTAAATCACAAAGTCTGATCACATATAAATATGTATTGCATGTTGAATTTCTTCTCTCTCTCTCTCTCTCTCTCTCTCTCTCTCTCTCTCTCTCTCTTTTAATTTGAATTTTACAGTAATAGCAGATTTATTTTTCCTCCCCATTACTGTAAACTTGTTTTATATTTGAAAGAAAATAAAGCCAATTTAGCCGGGACTTTTGATATAAGACATTTTATGAAACGTTATCCACACTTATAATTACTATTATTCAACCTTTTTGATATTTTATGTTTTCCTGATTATTTCTACCAATAAAAAATTTGTTACATGACCAATGGTGGGTTTAAGGTATTTAATAATAATGTTCATAATTCATCCTTTTTACTCGGCTCCGCTTCATAAAAGTCTGCAGCTACTTTTAGTTATTTTTATATACATTTTCTTATGTGTGTCCATCCAACCATGGAGTAATTGTCAAATCTCACTTTCACACACTAAGGTAACAACCTTAGTTGATCGCTGATCCATGACTTCATGAGGGGACGGGAGCCCGTCACCAATGATCTAGTTTTGGTACGCAGTGTCCAATATGAATTTCAATTTTGTTTAAAAACAGAATGAAAGAAAAAAGAAGAAAAGTAAAAACCCTAAATATAGGGAGGTCGGACTCTACTCCTAAAAAAAATAAATGAAAATAAAAAAAGTAAATAAAATCCCATCTTCCTCTCCATTTTTTTGTCGTGGGAGAAAAAGTCAAAACTGCCCATATTTTATATATATATATATATATATTTGCCTGTATTTTTCCTCCAAAATATGGGTAAAGGTGCAGGCAACTCTCATGCCCCCCCCCCTACCGATCCCCTTGGATACGCTAGGCTAAAACATCCACGAGATAGCTAGTGACTAAAATTAGTAGGCCAAAGTAGTCTTTGCTAAAATTGTGACCACCCAATTCGTATTTAGTACGCCTTGCTATTCTTCTAGACAACAGCAAGACCTACTAAATACGTATTTAACTGGACTACTAAAATTAGTCACTCTTCGAGAATACCGGCCTTTGTTTTGGGTAAACTTTATTTTACTAGTAGTATGTACATCAGCTGGAATGAAAGGGGGAATCCCCACACGAAAGCTGAAATTTTAGTCTTAGCTCAATGCCTTTACATGAAATGTCCGCCTTAGAAATTTAGGTAAAATGACAATTTATTTCTAGTTTTATTCTGTTAATAGTATCTTTTTTAGAAAATGGGTCTTTTAATAAAGTGAACAATAACATATTTCATATGAATGCATTAGTATTCAACGCCCCACAGGCTATTAATATAAGAAATGCAAGAGTTTCCGAAGAATGAAAAATGTGAATGACATGAAACAAGACTAATATCAACACCATTTCCGTGCACTGTACTGCATGCTGTACACATAATTCCTGTTTGCTGGCTGTTTTTGCTGTCGCGTTTACAAATGAAAGAGGACTTTACATAAACTGTAACATTGTATTAATCTTCTGTGAAAAGAACCATGGATTCGGCCAAGAAGAGGAAGAGGGATTCAACTGAGAATGCAGAGCAGCCTGATGCCGAGTGTGCTAATAATACGAGTCCTGCAAACTACATTGGACTCAATGTGGGTAGTAAAATTTATCGGACATCTCGGACAACCCTGACACGATACGCAGACAGTTTCTTCGCGGGCTTGCTGGACTGTGGGGCTGTGTCGCCTGCTAAAGATGACAAGGGTAACTATCTGATCGACCGTGATGGCAATATTTTCAGACATGTTCTCAATTTTTTGAGATGCGACAAACTTGTTGTTCCTGCCAATTTTGACGAATTCCTTTTGCTCCGCCAAGAGGCAGATTTCTTTATGCTTGATGCATTAAAAACAGCTATAAATGATGAGTTGAAAAAGAGAGACTCAAATTACGATAGTAATTTGACCATGTTGACGAGTGTTGGTCTAAACGTTGGAGGTACGATATATCGTACAACAAAAGGCACCCTCAGACATTACTCAGATAGTTTCTTTTCCCGTCAGCTAGACGGTGTTGTCCCGTCTGCTAAGGATGACCAAGGAAACTTCATGATTGACCGGGATGGTGAGGTTTTCAAACATGTTCTTCATTTCATAAGTACTGGAGAACTTGACCTACCTGAAAAGTTTGATGAGCTTGAGTTGCTTGAACAGGAAGCAGATTTCTTTCTGCTAGATTCACTTACAGAGGCTATAAAAGACCGTGTGGAAATGGTCGGGTATGTGATAAATAATCAGGTGTTCAAATTGAAGCAAAAGGATGTAATGAGACACATGAATTCCTTGTTTGATGACATGCTGGAAGATAGAGTAAGAACAACCAAGGACACTCAAGGGAACTACGTCATCGAGTGGGACCTGGACACAATTCACTACATAATGCACTACATGACACATGGTGCAATCCGGAAGGACATCACAGATGAACAGCTTAAGCTGCTCCGGAAAGATGCCGAGGATCTCAGACTCCCCAACTTAGAACATCACTGCCAAAGCATAGAGTTCATGGAAGAGAACTCTATGTTGGGAAGATCAGTCTACATTCATGTGTATCATAAAATGAACGGCCCTTGCATCGCATATGCCAACAAGTCGCCAGACTATCTCATGACCCGTCGTTCAAACATCAGCCTCTACACTTTCTTTTTCAGTAGGGTGGAAGAAATTTCAGTCAGAGAAGGCACGGTGTCGGTAGGGACCGTGGATCTGCGTGCAGTTAAGGATGAAGGATCTGTGAGTGTGGACGACATTGTTTCGTATTTCACTGAGAGAGTTGTAGGGGGCACTCCGGGCATTGTTAATAGGATTCGACTACAGCATGATGTCACGCTGATAGAAGTCACCATAAGAGCTTGAGTGAACGGAACATTCATCCATTCATCATGATCATTTATTATGGGAATGGAGATACAACATGTACACCGTTAAGATGAATGCGTCTAGTCCACTCGTTATGCCTCCAGTCCACTCGTCAGAAAATGAGAATGGAAAGTGTCCTAGCGAAAATATAGGGGGCACAGACAGAAGGCAGTCTTCTTAGCTACAATTTTATTAACATTTATACGCATTTGGCTGTGTACATAAAAAAAGCAATTGCTTTTACTAGGATTTATACATTTTACTTTCAAGTTAATTTCAATTTAATCAAATACTCGAATGTTTCCAAATAAAAAAATAAACTATTTGTATTGTATAAGAATAACACAAAACACCACAATATCGTAATAATAAAAAAATGCTTGAACAAAATTCTAGAACAACCAATTACTTGCTTTTCTAGTAGTATCCATGTGCAAATACATGTAGTCCAATGTGTGATTCCCAAACAGTAGAGGGTGCGTGCCCGTGCACTCCTATCTGGATCAGCCACTGATATCCACACTTATCTTTGCTGTAGCCACTGGTTTAATTGTACAGTTGCCTCCCATTATTAGGAATGTGCTTTCGACCAAGCCAAATATCTTGTTACAAGTATAATGCACACGTTTATAGTTGGGACTGGGAAAGTTTACTTGTAACAAAATCTTATATTTGTACTCTGTATAATGGAAGTGGACTGCCAGAGAATGAACATGCCCACGACTTCATACTGTAAAAATAATGATTGAAGCCATTAGGCCTATGTAGATGGAAGGTTAATTACTTACAGTGTACATGTGTACTGGTTTAAACTGTGGGTTACCTGTAATAAAATGTGGAGCCATTGCAGGTACAGGCGAGGATGCATGAGGCATGTGCCCCCTCTATTTTTTTTAGAATCACAATGTGAATTTGAATATTGTACCATGCATCCCAGATAAAAGTATACCCAATTTTGAAAGCATTACATGTATATTAAAAACTTACATGTATGAATCATTGATTTTTTATATCATGACAACAAGAGAGTAACTTACGGTATGAATATTCTATCCAGTGATACCAATATTATACCGGTATATGTTTTGTATGTACCGGTGATATTGTGGATGACCGAGCAAATGTAAAGTTTAAAAATTTTGGTCAAAAACACTTTGTACCAAGTTTTCCAAAAGCAATCATGGCCTTCTGATTATCCATTCATTGTTTGAGGTCAGACTTTCTGAGTCTATTCATAAGGGACATTGCATGGACTATTGAAATGCAAGGGTTGTTTTGTTTTGTTTTGTTTTTTTTGGGGTCAAAGGGCCTTTTGATGTAGTTTATAAAGCCCAAGTGCTTTCTCAGTCATCCCACACAACACAGATAAAAGTTTGGTATCATTGAATGAAAAATGAGATCTTCTTTATTATGAAATAAATATCAAAGTCACACAAGTTATCAATTTTGATATGAGGTTCTGGGACGCACTGTATAGAAAATTGTCATCTGCACCCCCTCCATTTTCAAATCCGGGATCGGCTGCTGGTGAAGTGTTAATCTGGTATAACAAAAGTCGATGATTTCGTTTTTGTGTTACATGTACAGTATATAGGTGCAGGGTTACATTTAAATGTAGGAAAAGGGCTAAAGCTTTAGGGCTGAAGAACTTCATTAGTATTATGAAGTGATTGCAGAGCATTGCAATCCAAACTGAAAAGTTTGATACTTGAGGCTCCATAAAACGTGGGACTGAGTACACATAGATCCTGATTTAGCCGTGTGCGATATAAAATGGGCATGTACATGATGGAATCTACACACGAAAAAAATCACCTCTTATGTATGTATTCAAAAATCAGTTTTTATTTATTTAATGTTTTGGTATTTTTTAAAAAAATTTTCAAAACATGTTTTTGTTTAGTTTATTGTGAATTCAAAGTTTTCTTGATATGCACATAATATTGTATGTAAGTTTACAATGTACATGTATGGGCCTACTTTGTTTAGCAAAGTCCCTTGTTGGCATACATGTACATACATCTTGGGAAAAATTTTATTATACTAGACCAAATCATATTAAGCTACCTTATGATTTGGTCTAATTATCTGGCAAGATAATTGAGAAAAGAGTAAATTTAGTAGTTTAAGGTTTTATTGAGAAAGAAAGAAAGTAAGATATATGTATATAACATAAAATTGATGTTTCCTTATTCTGACCACCTCTCAGGCTCTGATCATGAGATTTAAATGTGGAAGACACTGTCCAAAAGTGTTTTGGAAAGGATGGTAACAGCTATTAACCTAAGCATTATTGTGTGCTGTGAGGTTTTGGAATCGCCAAACGTGATTAAGAAACAGGGTTCCCAGCCCATGAGGGAAATCCGGGAAAATTATTTTACTTTTTTCCAGTCAGGGAAAAGTCAGGGAATTTGATGATAATGCTTCAAAATCAGGGAAAAGAAAGGGAGTTTTGATTGGCCCAACAGTCGAAAGTTTGGTAGTCATTCAGACTTGTGTTTTATACTGGAAATAGTTTACGGCAACAACAAAAAACACGCAAAACTGGCAATGGGTTTCAATAATTATCGGGGAATTTTTGGATTTGATCAGGGAAAAATCAGGGAATTTTGTTTTCTTGAAATGCTGGGAACCCTGAGAAATTAACCTATTTTCTAAGAGTCACATGCACTTACACAGAAATGCATGTATGGGACAGCACAAAATGTTTGGGACCCGCAGATTTCAACTATTAGGGCAATTGAAGAGCAATCCTTTACAGAGGACGTTTTTACTATGATATTCTTCCTAAAATGCATTAAAATAACAAGCTCACAATAATTTTCTTCATCTAGAGTCTTTTTAACTGCAATGCTGAGTTTTAAGTTTAGACAGACTCAATAACATTGATGTCTATTGGAGTAACATTTGGTATAAATGTTGGTTTGATCTTCACCTTTTTGAAAAATCATTATTTGTGTGATTTGTGTTTGTTTTTATTTATTTATTTATTTATTATTTTTTTAAGTTAGGTCCCTCCCCATTCAGAAATGATAAACTAAACATTCATGAATATATTTTCCTTTGTAACTTTTTTTTTTTGGGGGGGGGGGGAGCGGAAAACAGCAATCGGCAGTTTTAGATAATTATATTGAATGTTTTGACAGCTTTCCCATGGTTATATTGGAAATATAATGTATTTTGTTCATATGAAAAAGAATCTTATTTCATCATGGAGGATAAATCCTTGATATCATGTAATAAAGTAAATGTTTTCATGATGATCCGAGTTAACACAAGATTTGATTATTTAAAATTTACATCATATAGTTGATAGTTTCCATTATTTTATCTGTGTATTGGTTGGTGTGTTGAGGAGAAAAGCAATCCTGCGTGTTTCTTTTTCTTGAGAGCTATGACCGATGTGGTTGTTTTTTAAAGCGCACTTTTGTTTTTCTCTATATTGACTCCATCCCTCTCTCTCTCTCTCTCTGTCCCTCTCTCTCTCTCTCTATCTATCTATCTCTCTCTCTCTCTCTCATACACACACACACACCTTTTCTCTCTCACACACGCGTTCACTAGTGTTAAGCCTATTTTCATCTTTAAATATGGCCGCATCATTTGATACATTCTTCTTCTTCTTTCTTATATTATTATTATTTCAGTTAAACGTTAAAATAAACGGACAGGAGAAGGAGCTATGCTGGAGACGAGAAAGAATTTGTTAAAAAGGAGGAGGAGAAAAATGAAATAAGAGCGAGGGATTGAAAAAGTAAGGGATGGAAGAACATAAGAAATGGATAATGATAATGAAAGAGAGACAAGAGTAAAAGTTCCATATAATAAATAGGAGGGGCTTTGTGAGGACAATGGATTTCATTACATGTTACTGTGAAACCATAGAATTATTTTTTTTTTTCTAAAGTCAAGTGCATTTCTTTCTCCTTTACCCCCCCACCCCCTCTCTCTCTCTCTCTTCTCTCTCTCTCTCTCTTCTTCCCTCTTCTTCGCTTGTTGTGAATTCGGCCCATAGTGGAAGAGTAGCTCGCAGCGATGAGTCCAGAGATATCAAAATTCATATTTAGTGGGTCTATGACCATTGTATCGGGCGACAATCGTTCCGTAGTCAACCCTTAAGGAAGCTCTGACCCAAATAAGTGCCTTTTATAAAATCAGAAAAATAAAAAAGAGATTTAAAAGTTCAAGTTGGAAGAAATCGCGTTACTAATAATTAAAGTTATGAATATCGTCTGTATGGCCAAAAATTGTCGCACACAAATTTATCTGTTAAGAATTTTCCCGATAAACTTTGCCAAAGTTATATGATGCACATATGTGTAGTGCAGTCTGAGCATTTTCATAAGATGAGATATGTAATGACTTTCAGAAGAGAGAAGTATGATTTGCATGAAATAACATTCATAAATATTTTTTTCTTGCTGTACTCAAAACCTAGCTTATAATTTTTTTTGTATTTCTACGATGTTGTGTCTGATTTTACTAATATATGTATATGGCAATAGCACTATTAGCTATGCGAGATGATATCTTGGCACAAAGTTAGAGGAAACACAGTTCTTAAGCAAGATAAGTGAGAAATGATTATTCATCAAACAACATAAAGAAAATGCATGGCAAGTTGGCCCCTATGACATAATAATAATAATAATAATAATAATGATGTGATTTGTATTGCGCACATATCCACTCTGTAGAGTGCTCAAGGCGCTATTATCAATATTATTTATTCCCGGCTTTGTGACTGTGTTGGATAGCGATCAATTTTTGTGCATACGTAAAGATTCATAACTTTCTTTTATTATAGTCCGATTTTCTTCAAACTTTTTTATTCTGTTTTTTCTATTTTTCTGCTTTTTAATATAGAACTCTTGCGGTCCAGACCTTCCCTTTAACACTAATTGAGAATTGAACTCCCAGCCTTGGTTTCAGAAGTTAGCACTATTCCTTACCCTATAGACCTAATACAAAATCCAATTACAACCGAACCCTTTAACGGAATAAATGACCTGCGCAAATTATTCAGTTCTGTCTTCATCCCCTTGTATTTTGATTTTCTTCAACGGTCACCGATTTTTTTATTTATTATTTTGTTTTTTGTTTTTTGTTTTTGTTTGGAGACAATAATTATGTCGGTATGTCCGTCCGTCCGTAGGCAACATGTCACCTTCTTTTCGTTTATGTGCAAATATCTCAAATACACTGTGCAAGAAACCTGAACTTAAAACTTTGATATTGATGCACCATAGGAAGATGATCTGATTACATTTTGGAGTATGAAGTGGCCCTACTAAATATTAATTTCTGACGTGCGAAAGCCAGTCTATTGGAATTTGGTGCGAGATCAGGGTCACAAAAACGTCAGAGCAAGACTTTAAAAACAAAGACAAATGACCTCTGTTATCCTTAGCTTTGACCAACTTACTCCAAAATAAAATCAATCCTCCCTGTATGCAACTTATTGCCATAAAATGGTTCTTCAGATATCGCGACAATAGGAGGACTAACGGGCGGACAATACGACAAGGGCGATATTACAACAGTCGTTTTTTAAGTTGACAATGAATTTGTCAAGCGACTGGAACATGTTTTTGGGGTGCTGTACACTGTTAGAAAATTTCTCCTTAAAAAAACAGAAAGTGCCTGCAGCAGAGTCTCGACCACCAGTAATTCTTACTCTACAGCAAATTATGCAGTGCAAATACAGAAATTGTAATATGAGGAGTGAAAATTTACAAATTTCTTTTTCAAAACAGACCTGTTCTGTTAATTTGCAGAAAATTTCCCGTTATAAAAATATACAGAATGATTCTGTTATACATATACAGAATGATTCTGTATTTTTTTTTCTCCTAAAAAAACAGAAAAAGTTCCTGCAGCAGAGTACCGAGAACACCAGTAATCTTACTGCTCAATTGGTAACACAATTTACAGTAAAATAAATGTACAATTACAGAAAGATGGCATACATGGCATATGGGGTATGTAAATTTACAAATTTCCTGTAATAAAAAGCCTTTTTCCTTTTTAATAACAGACCTGTTTTGTTAAATTTCCCGTAATAAAAGTACACAGACTTATATTATCATACATAATACAGAACGGTTTTGTATTTTTCTCTCTGTAAAATCTTCTGTTTTTTTAACAGTGTAGGCCTACCAATCAAATTCTCAGTCATTTATTAGATGACTGATCACAAGTCGTTTTCAAAGTTGTTCGTAACTTTTAATAAAAGAGGCTTTATACGTTATGCTATCGGTGAACGGTGAGGGAGGCATACCATTCTCTCTAAAAGACATGATACCAAAATACATAATTCGTCATTTCAAACTTAATTCAACATATATCTTTATTATAATTTGATAAATTTATTATAATTTGATAAATTTTGCCCTGTTAATACTTGTTTCCAAACTTCATAAATGTGAACAAAAAGTCCAGCAGGATTTGAAAGCATTGTCTATTATTATATTATCAATAAACATATTATTTAGGGAAAAAATATCATAGTTTAACTATCGTTGAATAATATATGATATCTATAAAATTTCCACATATCCTTCGTATCATAGTACCAACTAGAGGGTTGAGTGATTCTAGGGTGACATATAGGCGGTGCGGAAAAATAGTCAGGTTGGTTAGTATTTAAATATGATTATTCACACGGGCGGATCCAACTAGATTACGAAATAGGGGGGGGGGGCATGCCTATAACGATAATAAACCTGTACGTACTCGGTGCGGCTTCAATTTGAAAAAAAAAAAAAAAAGAGCGAGAGAATGGATTGTTGCCCTCCTTCCCAGATTGTCATGGTTTGTTGCTGTAGTTTGCCGCTATTGGTTTTACGGGATAGATGTCGGGGTAGTATGATCCGATCATGTCTGATAATAATTCAAAGCGTTATCCGAAAACATCCCTGCAACTTCTTCCAATATCAGTTCTAGTTGAAACTTAAGAGATAGACGGGCGCTACCTTCTACCAGAAGCGAACCGCTCCCATTTACTTTTTGGACAGTTCAACTATTATTTTCTTTTTGTGCGAGCAAACTATAACCCTTTCAAAAAATGATCAATTTGATGAGTCGCTCACAGTCTGAATTTTTCGTCTAATAACTTATGCAAGGGAAAAAAGGTCCGTGTGCACTTTTATCAATTCGAAAGCCTGGTCAGATCAATGATATGGCCATTTTGGCCCAGAACCACTCATTGCGCTCAAAGTCTGCTCCTCAATGACGCATAATTATATTAAAGTTTATTAGATCACACGGTTTTTAAAAGGTTGAATTCTCCAGCTTTCCATTAATGTATATTTATTCAAATTGGTTTAAAATAAAGTCATGTCCACGATGAACTATTATAAGACGACCTTTTCTCGATTGTCAAATGTTTACGCAAATCACATGCATATCGCATAGAAAATCAATGCGAACTGGCGTCTTGGCGAGATCTCTTGGTTGGAGCACAATCTAATGTAAAATCACAGGTCTGATTACAACTTCAGCAGCATCATGTTAATAGGCTTTTCCAAAATGTCTTTTTCCTCCATCTGGTCTAAAGCATCTCCTAATTAAAAACCATGAGAAAAGTTTCATAAATTTCTTTCACCTCCACGCAGTAGTGGACGGTGTGGCATAAACGGGAACCACGTAACTTCAAGTGCTCTGTGACGCGACAGATAGGAAAAGACTATGAAAATGATATTTCCCTTGAGCGATTCTTTTGACAGTTTGATAACATCGATCAATAATTCTCCATCTCTCTTCATACTTCCGGCAAAATGAAGCTGAAAAAATATCGAGGAAGGCCGTTTGCCCATAGTGGGGCAAAATTGACTCCGGCAAATTTTGTTGGGGCAATGTACCCCTATTATGGGGTACCATTTGCCTCCGTAAGAAATAATCAATCCTGGGACTGCATTGTCAAAATTTTGTTCAAGGTTTGGCATTGTCTTTGTCTCCAGAAGGAATGCAAGCGCACCAATTCTCGCCGGGTCGCATTATGGTACTTTTTCCCCAACCATTGGTTCCATTTGGCCCCAGCAGAAATACCCTACACAGAGGGGTCAAATTTTGAATGGCACCCCCCTCTTAGGTATTGATTTTTTTTCGATCGAAATTTGCAGTGGTAAATTGTGCAGCAATGCCTCATTTACTGCATACTTTTTGAAAATACTTTGATGTCAACTATGGGTTCCGTTTGCCCCTAGGTCCGTTATGCCCCACCTTCCCCATTATGCCTCATCACCGGACGGCGATACCATTCGACTGCAGGAAGTCTTCTAGCGAGTTTCTGTTATTGCGAGCCAGCTGTATATGATTTCTGCGCTTCTCACCGTAATTTCCTGTCACTTTGTTGCGGTCTGGCCTCAAGATAATGACGCACCTTGTTTAATTATTACGATTTTAATGCCAACACATTGGGATAACGTTAACTTTACATTTTACATAGAGTATAAATATTGATATGGATCCCGCATTACCATCGAGATGCTTATCTTCTGTAAATGTTCCTCACACCCTTCATGAACTCTTATCTGGTGGTTTGGAAAATAAAAGAAAATGAAACATGATGATATTAGCCTAATACTGAAACCTCATTTAAAAAACAAATCGCATTTCAAGATTTCAAACGAATAACTCTCGTTGGTATGAATATTAGGCCCTGTCGGCCGGTGTGTCGCAGCGATGCATAATGTCCACACTGAGAGCATTATTTACGTTGGGACCCTCCTGTGACGTCACCATTCCGAAAGAAGTGAATGGGTTTGAACGGTGTTCGGTCCGATCCTCATTAGTTTGTGGGCTTGCTTTTCTTTTATAAACAATTCAATGATTTCAGTTATTTCTCTAAAAAGTCCCACAAAACATAAGAATAGGACCGAGGTCGAATCCCAGTTCGGATATGACGTGTTGTGGACCTCCGTTGTTATAAGCTCTAGGCTTTCATGGGTCACCACCCGTCAAGCTTTTGTGAATGCAATGTCGATAATTCATCATCATTCATTCATCATTTAATTCCCACATTAAATATCATATTAAACAAACAATTTGTCTTCTTGGCATATACAATTGTGCGGGGAATATGAAAAGCACAATTGGGGCTTGTTAAAATAATCCCATTTTAGTATCTTATTCTCATTCAAGTAAAACAATCAACAATATAGTAGGTACAGAGAACACAACATAAAAACAAGCTAACATATGAAAAACGCAGAAGGGTACAAAAGGGAAGAAGAGGAGGAAATCCTTTAAAAAAATATGAGAAATTCATTAAGATTGAGATAGCATTATTTAAAGTGTTTAGGAGATATTTTTTTTGTATAGATCGAGCTTCAACTGGTTAACCGTTTTAACTATTTTTAAAATGAAGGTCGAAGGTTCTGGTCCAGGATTCGGACTTCATGATAAAATATTTAAGATTGTGACATTAAATAGCGATTTAGGGCGAGATGGATATTTCGATGGCAATCCTAGTTTAGAATTACGTATAGCACAGTTTCGTTATATTCATGATTGGAGCTTTAGGAAGAAGATTGTTGATAGTTAAGCATGAAAATTGCAGTCTCCTAAGATATAGTTCTGAAAAGGTAAGATTGCATTTTTTCTTGAATAGAGGTGAAATTGGTGAAGGTGTGATGTAAAATAAGCCGAATTCCCACGTTTTTGTGAATTTATGAAAATGCGTCCAAAATTTCTCTTAGAAGTAAAGCCTCATACAACATTGACAATAAAAAATATGGGTTGGAGAATCAAGGTATGGATATAACATTTTCAAATAGATTATAGCAAGAATTGCAATCTGTACAAACTCCAGATAATCTTGGCTAAAGTTTACATATACAGATTAACATGATAATTGACGAAAAGTTTTTCAATCTACAAATACTGCCCAGAAATTTTGTGTGGGACACTCACATAACTTATATACTTATGATAATATAATGGACGGTTGTTGTGTATTGAATCATTTTTTAAACTGCCTTTTTCATTTAAAAATGAAAAAAAAAAAAAGGCGTGCATGGGTTGGAGAAAATTATGTATGGTGTTTTAAAATGTCAATTGAAATTTAAATTTAAGAACCTAAAATAAGAATTATGCGCCTCCCCCTGTGTGCTGCAAACGGGCCCCACCTCAAAAAGTACTTCATTTGGAGTATTTACAACAAGTTAGGCCTCGATAGAGTTTTATTATTTGTTGAGGTACCAGGTTGCGTTTCATGAAGAGGACTTTGTCGGCGTTTTATCCGACAAATTTGCCTTCAGCCAATCAGATGCAGTATTTCTGTAGCTTATAACAGTTGTCGGTAAGAATCATGAATAAATCTCAACTGGTTATTAGGGGGCCGGGTTCATGATATAGAACTGTCGCTTGATTGATTCCTCCGAAGTCCATAAAAGATAAAAGAGTTATAAAATAAACGAAAAAATCGCATTCGGACTTTATAGATAATAGTTAAACCTTCAAATCATGGAGTAGTTTGGGATAAGCCATTTTGTGAGTTTCGTCTATCATGCAGAAAAGCGAAGGAATTTTAAAAAATAAGAAAAAATCGATAGCTTTTAAATTCACAAGTAGGGACTACAATATTTGAGATACAATAGCATCCACGTCTATGGTTTGCAACGTGGTTTTCAGGTGAAAGATAAATTAAAGAAGTCTGACCTACCGGGAGATAATGATGACAAACATACTCAAAGGAAAGAGTGAATGTGTTCAATTGAAAGCCAGATTGCGCATTGCCATTCTCAAGGACGTCCAAGGAACCAAGCCGCAATGCCTATTGTGAATTAGTTCGCATTAGTTGAAGATCATGTAGCTGACGTGAAATAAGAGAAATCAAGATTATAAACTTCTTCTTTTTTTTTGACAAGAACAAGAGTTGCCCTCCTAGAAAAAATAGAATAAAGCGGATAGGCTCTTGTCTACGTAGCGTCAGGACAGTATTGATCGAGCGAAACAGTACTATTAACAAAAATCATTGTTGGAATTAACTGACTGAGGCAGTTCTCAGAGCTTCCTTGCCCGTTAATAATGCACAGGGCAGGTCACAGATACACGTTTAGTTATGTTTATTGCTTTTTATCCTTTTTCACATCCTCTACAGCTTGCGGATACAGGATTTCAGGAAAGGGGGTGGCGACATGCCAGAAAGTGGGTGTCGGGGGGGGGGGGCGCCGAAATTTTTCTGATTTTCAGCATGTAGAGTCAATGAGGGTTTTCAAAAAATTATAGGGGGCGCGTCCCCTGCGCCCGCCTGATCCACACGCTCTATTCTATTATTTCTTAATGTATTTTTGGATGAACGAAATTACAACTATTTCCAAATTGCTAGACTAGACGGGAAGCATCAGTGGGATCGATCAAGGGAGTGGGGGGGGGGAAGACTTTTGGGACGAACATAAGTTTTATGTTACCTGTAGCATTAAAGCTGGAATATCGGCCTACAATGAATTCTGGCTAACACTGTAAAAATTATAACCTCAAATTTGAAATTTAATGATAGGATTAAAGATGGTTTTTGTTTGTCTCCACTCGAGCCCACATTTTTTTTTTTAGAGGGAGGTGATAAAGGAATGTAATAAAGAAATGAGGTAAAATGCGTGCAAAATCTGCTTCATGTCAATTAAATTCTGACTCATGTTCCCACTCGCAAGGTCCGAACCAAACTTTGATTAGAAAGTTGGTCATTTTTTGTGATTTTTATTTTCGCTCGTGACTTCACACACGAATCAAAGCGCGGCGATTTCATGTCCAACTGGGTGGGACGGAAAACCACCCGAAAGTGAAAATAATACACTCAAAATTCGCATACTTCGCACATTATGCAAAAACTAATGAAAATGTTTGAAGAGCGCGAAAGCACGAGCCGATAAATTAGCCTTAATAATAACATTACTGTTGTATTTGACATTAGCATTTTTAACCACTTCATTAAGCATTGCGCAGCTAATCACTACAGGCCATTCTTGGTCACGTGTGTGAACCGAAATTATGCCAAAATCTGGACGTTTAATTGGCTATAAACTCTAGACAATTTTAAAAAAATATACCGATTTATGTTATATCAATGGTAATATATTTTGTTGGTGCTATCATTTGTAAATAATTTTTTGATATTTACAATATGCATGTTCAAGTCGAGAGGGTCAAAAGAAGTGGGTCACTGTGTGTGATTTCACAGAACAGCATGAATTTTGAAAGTTCATTTCATTTTGAAATCCTGTGAAGTTTTTTAAATGATGAAATGTTTCTTATTGCTGTGAGACAGTGCATTATGGACCTGTTAACTTTCAAAAACGTACCGCTGGATAGGTAGATATCTCTGAAATTTCTTTTTTTATCTATCAATTTATATCGTGATGTCGGGTCACGTGTGTGACATTTAGTGGGTCACGGTGGTGACCGTATGGCAAATTTAGTACGAAAAATAGAATATATGATTAATGTATTATGCAATAAATAACATTTTCAGCAATTACTATATCCGCTGTGGTAAAAAAATTTTATGAACTCAAATCCTAAGTCCAGTCCCAATGGGGTGTTTTTGGTAGCTGTCAAGACTGGGGACGGGGCGGGTAAGGGAGGGGGGCATGATGCTCCCCTATAAAGGATGCGTTGGGCTGTTGATTGCGCGCGAGCGCGCGCGGAAAATTTGCACGATGGTGGTAGTTGTTGGATATAACGTACAAGAAGGCATTGTTAATTTTCGCATTTAATGAATAATAATTATTTTATATGAATTAATTATGCTATTTAGGCATTGCATGAAATCATATGATTTTTGTTCTAATTGACAAGAGCTACAGCTTCTGGAATGCTAATGTTTGTTGTTTGCCATATCTTTATAGGATTCCTAACCATTGTACTTGGAAAAAAAAATTGATATCGAACTAAAATTCCTTGTGTATCTCATTGTTTATGAATTTTCTTTTGTATTTTTTTCCTTGTTTTTTTTGACCTTTTGTTTTGTTTGGTTTGTTTGTTTCTTTTTTGTTTGTTTTTTTCGCAAAAATTTTATGCAAACCATTTTGGAGCATAATATAATGCTAATTAATTTAATTCTATGCAATGAAGTGAATAAATCAGAATTTATGAACCGCCCCTACACCCATCGGTCCGTGTGTGACCAATTTGGTTTGGCCTAATTAATAAATCAAAATTAAAACTTGTCATAGATTCATATTTAGGTGAAGCAAGGTAACATTAAATCTAGCTTTGAAGAATAATATGATAATACCAGAGCCAAGTTGAAGACGGGGCATAAACTTTTTGTGTTTTCTGTTACTTGTGTGTGGCATTTTGAAGGGCAATTCATTTCCAAGGGTTGATTATCTTAATAATATATCAATTTTAAGGGCAACTATTTATTTTTGGGGTTAGATTAAAAAGGAGTAGGAGGTAAGTAATAATATAATGACAAGTGAACCAAGTAAAGGAAGTCAGCAATATCATTCCAGTCAGGGTTAAAAAAATGATATTTTATTTACCGTTTTTCCATTAATTATCCTTTGATGTTCAATATTATGCAAAATGAGCATGAAGCAATTGCAAAAAAATCACGAAAAACATCATCATAGAAACTTCAGGAGCATTGCTCCTACTTTGAATAATGCAGCTTAAAAATCAAAAAGCAGAAATAAATTATTTTGTCCCCAGAAAGGTTCACTTTTCATAATTGAAATGGCCGAATAGCCTGGTCCCTTTTTTTAAGCAAATGACGCCAGAGTTGTCATCACACGTGACCCGTGGGTCACGTGTGTGACCGAAAATTT
>CALNVZ010000649.1:24787361-24805951 GCA_940671915.1 Paracentrotus lividus
GCATAAACAACTTTTAATTCTATTGAAAATAATGTATATTGTTTCATGCTAACATTCAATATGATTTTGGATCTTGAAGATGCTTTTTCCATTCCACTCTCTTTTTCACAATTTGTCGTATTTCCAAGTCTTGTTAAATGTTATGTAGTCTTTCACAAGTGTAAAAAAAGTGCTTTTCAGACATATCATTCATTCATATCTGCTTCAGTCAGTTTGGAGGTAGATATGGTTAACTATCATCCCACAAGCACGAGTAGGTAGCAATGCTACAAGGATGTATGAGATTTTTCCTCGCTCTGTTCCACCAGAAATGACTCCTCTCTTCACTGATAATAAAAGTAAAATTTGCGAAATCTTGTTTTTCAAACTTCATTGTGTACCATCAGTACTGAACCTTCTTATTTGTGGGCGATCAAAGTACTTTGCAAATGCTTGTTTTGTCTGAAACGCCGCACATGACAAATATCCTATAGGAGCAAGTTGTCAAAGAAGTAGCATGTGGGTTACACGCTTTTCCTCATCCTCCTCTTGTCCCCCAGTGGTCACATTAAATGTGTCCACCAAGCTGGCTTCTTTTGCTTCTGAGTACAGCTTGTAATGAATGCACTGCAGTGGTTTTACAGTTTTATTAATTGCCTAAAAAAATGTTCAAAAATCACCTGTAATGTCAGCAAACTAATGTTATATTAAGGGCCAGCATCTATTTATTGATAGATGCGCATATTGAAGTATAAATCAAATAACATATGATCCTGCAAATCGTATGCAATTCTCATGCTTATGCTACACGAATGTGTAATGTCCGTAACGCAATGATGATGTTAATGTCCGTAACAGCTTTTTTTCCATGGAATTATGATAAATTTATAAAAAAACCTCTGGATAATGTCTCGTGAGATAACTATATTTAGCTTTGCGCATTTGTAAATTTGCAGACAAAATTGGACCAAAACACAGGGTGCTATAAAAAACTTATGTATCTAAAACGTTACGGACATTACACTTCAAGCCGCGATAGAAATCAAAAAGATTGAAAAAGGCTATATTTCGAAAATATTTCAATTCCTTCAAAATCCTGTATGGATTGATTTACAAATGGGTCCTGAGCTTTAAATATAACATAAAAATATCACGCTGAAAGTCATTTTATGGTAAGGATTTTTACTTGAAACAAAATATATGCACGCACTGAAATTTCCTGGCAATTTTTTGTAAGAAACACTTTGGTTTTCAACAGCTGAAAATATATGTCCGACTTGGGAAAACAATTTGTTTATTATACTCTTGTTGATATAACCCTTCTGAATACTTTTTCAGATTAAAACAATTTTTGTTTCTGCTCCATTTTTTATTGTTTCAGCCTTGGGTTTCATTTTTCATGGATTGCCCATCAATCAAAATTGGGTCAAATGTTTTCGATTTTCAAGCATAGAAAAAATTTACTGGCTTTCAAACGAAAATTTCAGAAAACTATTTAAGTTTATTCACAAAAGGTTTTCTGTTGCTAAAAATATAATGGTGTTTTCTATGTAAACACAGGCTTCTTTGTATTGAACACAGTGTCTTCAATTGTTCCCCCCATTTTTTGCCTCTTCTCAAATGTGGAATTGCCGCATATATAATTAAATAAAGGTTAAAAAATTATAACAAATGAAGCCAGTTTGATATACAGAATGTCTCAGTAATCTACATTATGGCTCATAAGAATGAGCAAATTACAGTCCAATCCCAATTGTAAATGAGGTACTTGGGACAGAGCCAAAAAAAACTTATGATCATAATACCTAATATGGAAACACATAACGCACATAGACAAACATGTTTGCATGTTTGATAATTGAACCAGGAAATTTGCTTTGTGCTAAAAAAGAAGTAATAGCACAAGAAATAATGCCTACATGTATTTACATCATTGATGCTGAAAAGTATCTGGAAATAAACTTTGGTGTGGATATACATGTACAGTATAATAATACTGTTGGTTAAATATGGCAAGGTATCTGAAAATAGCAGAGTAAAAATCAGCCAAAGAATACTTGTACATTCCACTCCTGTTATAATGAATCTGGGGCTCAAGACCAAGCCCAAAATGCACAATTATATAAACTCATTTGTGTACATTTTTGCTCATTGAGACTAGAATAGCGCTCATCAAAGAGCGGAGTGACATTGTGTTTGTGCTTTGTAATAGTTGAAGTATACTGTTATCTAACTATTGACGCAGACAGACAAGAAATAATAGCTTCAGTAGGGCATTATGAGCCCGGTAAACAATACTGACCAAGACAAGCAAAAACAAAATTAAAAATCTAAGAATACTGTGGAGTTAAAATAAAACAAACGCATTAGATGAATCAATTTTGGACTGACACGCGAGGAATAACCACTCTGTCCGCCTCCGAATAGGATTGATCATCACAAATACTCATCTGCGAATTACGTAGAATGAATTCATGTCATTTATCTGTAATGATTCTTTGGACCACATTGAGAACATACATGTATGAAATCACATGCTGTTAAGCGTTGGAAACCACTGCGGTTGCCTGGTAAGCTACAGATTTTTGTGACTGAAGCATTTGCGAAAATTGCAATTTAATACTCTGAATAATCGACTTCCTTGTCATAATCCACGATCTCCTCAATGTATGAACATGGGTAAGTGCGTCGGCAGCGGTACTGTAATGTTACTCTACAGGTGTAGTCTGACCTCAATCATACGTGTTGCACATGTTGGCCGATTATTCGGCATGAGTCCTGGCGTCCAGCACCCTCTTCACGACAACACGGTTGTAAAAGACTGACGAATCGGTACATAACACAGAATGTCGTCCCTGATAGTGGGTTCATCCCATGCCAATTCACGACCGATGGGTGGACACCTAGCTAGGTGTTGGTCATCAAGAATTTGCTCAAATTTGGGGTACACTTAAAGTTTAAACACATTACCTTCCCATGACATAAAAAAAATTAGCGTAAACGGTCCAGTACGGTTTCCAAGCTATGGCCCGCCTTTATGATTCCGTTTTGGCAAAAAATGGGTTGTGACCTTCATTTCAACGGCACAATGCGCCTGAACTGGTAGATCCAATTATTGTGAAACTGGTAACGATTCAAAGGAAAATTCAAAGAGGTAATTCAAAAATGGTATTCAAAAATATTATTGGAGCAATTTAAAGTGCATATGACCTTTGACCTTTCCTTTAACCTTGTTTTGACCCGCAGATCGAATATTTTTTACTTGATTTTTATGTATATAATTGTCAGTATAATATTAACATAACATGTAAATATCTAGGATGATATTTTTGTTTCTTCACCTTTAAAACTCTTTTAAATGTAATTTACAAAGTTATGTACTCCCACATAGTGATATTTATGTTGGTAATATTGTGTAGCAACAAGTCTCCATTATAGCCATTAATAGGCTTACTTGGAATACTTCCAAACTGAATTAAATTACATTCAATTAAGAACAGGCAAACTAAACATTTACAGGTAATAAAGGAAACATTAAACACAGATGATAATGTATACATGTACGTAGACTCGATTTGCTTAATGATATAGAGACATTTGTTTTAGCCCTTTTGATTGGGGGCAATAGGTATGCATACAAATCATCAGAAATCTGCGGTTTTGACAGAAAACAAAATGCCTTCCTACATGTAGTCAGCTCTTACTGTCTCAAACTGATACAATCCCCGAGATGTGTGAAAGCATCAGCAACAGTATGGAATACATTTATGGTATTTGATTATAATGTTACTTCAGTTGAAAAGTATTTCTGTATAATGGAGTCTTGGAGCATCAAATACCAACAATCAAATATCAGTATGTGGGGGTACAGTAACTTTGGTAAATTACATTTAACTCATTCGCGACTGTATTCCACATTATGTGGAGTTTGCTCTGTTTACAAGAAAACTAAATAAGTTTTGATGACCTGTAACTTGGGCCAGAGACCTGGAAAAAATATTAGCCACTCAGGAGACACTCTTACTTAGTCTGAAAGAAAAATTATTGTGAAGTTATGAATTTAAGAAGGCTCTGATTTAGGTCATGGCTAATTACTATAATCTCAATAAATCTGTACGAGGTTGTGGAGATTGCTTAGCAACTAGCACAACCAATTCATTACAACAATAGAATTCGCCCTAGGCTAACATGTACATTGTTTATAATGATAACACCCCAGCCAATAGAACTAACATAACATGTACTAAAACCAATGGGGGACTGCAGCTCATGTAGTTAACCCTATTGATACACATAACCACTGTTGTGTATGCAGTGCCGCGCATACTTTATTTTTATTTTGTGGTATATCATTGTAAATAGTGCTGATAATTGTTTCTTGTTTAAAATCCATGTTATGCCCAATGCCAATTATGGCGACATGGGATACAATAAATTGTCATAGGCTGTACCATTGTCATTGTCATTTGTCATTCGCAACTATGAAATTATGTAGACAGGCTGAATCGATTCTCTAGCAGGGGAGGGTAAGTTATCCAGCAATTGAAATCAATAATCTGCCTTTTTTAAAGACTTTTAGTCTTTTAGAATGATTCAAATGAAACATGATGTCAGAGAATCAAATTGAATGCAATAAAATGAGTCAGAAACATGTTTTGCTCTGGACATTTTATTTTCTTTCATGAGGCTTACATTCCCTTTTCCCAAAAATGAACTATCCCTGTGGTTGAAGTTATTGAACTTGCATCAAGCTTGCAAGCTGACTGGAATTACTCCATTTGTCAGGCAAGGTATGGTTGTCTATGATAAATGGGCAAGCAAGTCCCCAAAAAAATATTTTTTTTCCCCAATATGAAATGATTTTTATACTTGAAGGAAGTCATATTTTTCACAAAAATAATTGTTTCTTGTTTTTTGGTTTCTTTATTTGTGTATACAAATCGTATTTTGTTCAATGGGTTGAAGTCTTATCGCCAGTCTCTAAAAATGACATCGTCCCTACTTGTAAATGCAGTGTCCTTCCCCTATAATGTCCTAGACATGCTTGATGGTTGCCAATGCACACGTATGCGCTCGCCCTCATTCGTTATACAGCGCACTTTCAGCCACAATAAGAGGGTCGCGTGACATTTGCGCACAAATTTCACATTTCCCGAACGTGAAAACGTTCTTGTCTCTCTAGCTCATTCTCATGCATATTCATTCACATCCGGAGCAACTGTCGAATCAAATATCGATGTTTCGATTGTAACCTCTAGATTCAGTTAGCGCAAGCTCGTTCCAAAAATATAATTTTGTCCTGATTTTTCAAAATAAAAGTATTTCGCAAACATCGCATTTGAAATGACCTTTGTTTCACATATTTTCAGTGCTGGAAAATAAGCTTTTAGTTTTGTTGCATGGTAAATATTATTTGAATTTTTAAATGGTACCCCCAACCACTTATATTGTCTTATTTATCATGATCTCAATTGTTATATTGGTTCTGGCAAGTCTTATTGGCAGAATTTTTTTACTATTTTCACTCAAAGTTCATGGAGTTTGACACGATTTAGTATTTTGTCGGTATTTTGCCTGACAATCGATCCGAAGAATTTGGCTGGAAATTGTTCACCACGGAGCTCAAGTCACGTTATGTTTGATATTTCCGTTCATTGGGTTTATTATCGACTGTTAAATAATATTATTTTAATAGATTTTTAACTGGTTGCGATTGATTTTAAGAGTTTGTAATCATAGTAAAAAGCAGCAGTCCTAAACAATTTGATACGAGACTCGGACTGTGCTGTGGCGCGCCGCATCGGGCTAAACCGTCTCTGCCCACCCTGTTGTGAGTGTAGTTGTTTTCATGCTGTTTCAACCGAGAGTCATAAAAACACTCGTCAACGTTCATTTTCCAAAATCAACCCTTAAAATTCATTTAAAATTCAAGGTGTACTTACACTGTTACGAAATTCTGTCTCCTTAATATACATTTGTTTTATTTAAATTACGTTCTGATATGAATATTCAGTGATTTTTGATAAAATACAGCAAATTTTGGAGTAAGTTGGTATACGGTGACCAATGTCCATTGCTTTGTCCGTGTATTATGTATGGAGCAAAAACGTGAGCGTTGGCAAAAAGTAAAATTTATTACAAATCCTTATTTATCAAAAGTTCATGGGGAAAAACATCAAAAAGTATTTTAAAATTAAATCCCCATATATTTAGGAGGCGGAATATGTACACAGTAAAGTCCATCCCCATGATGTTTTAAATGAATTTTTAGGACTGATTTGAAAAATGACGTTGACGGTGTTTTTTATGACTTCTAGGCGGAAAGCAGCATGAAACACTACACGCGCAACAGGGTTGGGTGCAGAGACGGTAGCCCGATGGGCGCGGTCCACGCACAGTCGAGTCTCGTATGAAATTGGTAGACTGCTGTTTTACTATGATTACAAACTCTTAAAATCAAGTCGCAACGCAGTTAAAAAATCTATGAAATAATATTATTTAACAAGCGATAATAACCCAATGAAACGGAAAATAAATCAAACATAACGTGACTGAGCTCCGTGGTGAACAATTTCAGCCAAATCTTCGATCGATGTCAGCAAAATACCGGCAAAAATACTACAATCCGTGTCAAACTCATGAACTTTGAGTGAAAATAGAAAAAAATTCTGCCAATAAGACTTGCAGAACAAATGAACAATTTGATGATCAAACTAATACATAAGACAATATAAGTGGTTTGGGGGTACCATAAAAAATTCAAATAATTTTACCATGGCAAAAAACTAACAGCTTATTTTCTGTCTGAAAATATGTTGAATACAAGGTCCATTTTTTAAAAGCGATTTGCGAATAACTTTTTTTAAAAAAATCAGGGAAAATAATATTTTTTTGGAAGCGTAGCTTGGCTAACTGAATCCTAGAGGTCAAATCGGAAACATGATATTTGATTCGACAGTTGCTCAGGAGTGAATTGAATATGCATGAGATGAGCCCTAGAGAGAAAGAACGTTTTCACGTTCGGTTAAATGTGCAAATTTTAGTGCGGTCAAAATGTCAGCGCCCAACTATGCAAACGCGCGAGCATACGTGGGCAGGAGTGGTCAATCAAAATCATTTTCAACAACTCCAAGACGCAAGAGTTTTTTAAAGGTGAAGAAATAAAATATCATCCTAGATATTTGCATGTTATGTTTAATCATTATATCTGACAAATTAAACATACATTAAAAATCAAGTAAAAATATTAAATTCGTCAGGGGGTCAAATCAAGGTTAAAGGAAGGTCAAAGTCATAGCAACTTTAAATTGCTCCAATAAGTATTTTGATACCATTTTTGAATCCTCTTTGAATTTCCCTTTTGAATGGTACCAGAGTTCACAAAAATTGGTCAACCAGTTCAGGGCGCATTGTGCCGTTGAAATGGAAGGTCAACACCCATTTTTGCCAAAACGATAAAAGGCGCGGGCCATAGCTCGGAAACCCGACGGCCATTTACGTCTTAATTTTTTGTTTCATGGGAAGGTAATGTTAATTTAATGTGTACAATTTGAGCAAATTCCCATGAAAGACGGAAAGGGTTGCAAAATTGCACTTTCATTGGAGTGTAATTGGCAATGGAATCGCACCCATGTTAACTGGGAAAACCATTTCTCACAGGCCGCAGCGGTAACGATAGAGCCTCTTCTCAGCCAACTGCGCAGATTCACTCAGTACTGCTAAGAGAATGCGATGCGAAACGTGAACAAGAAAATTTGCTCCATCTTTCACCTGAAGTACATTGTAGAAACTATGACCAGCCTGTATGCTGACGCGTCTGTTAGATAACGATTAACTGGAAGATTATCAATCCTAATGTCGATGGAAGCGCTTGTTCTGCTTCAGGAGTTCGCAAAACGAAGGGAACACCTTTGCGTGTCTAATGCTCAAAGTGGTGTGGTCACAAGGTAAGAGTTTGGCAAAAATTTGGAGTAGTACGAAGCCAAACCCAAGAATGAGTGTGGTGAAGGAACATTTGTAAGGCACTGGTGAATTGGCGAAATACGCATCCACATGTAAGCAAAACATTAAATCTGACATCATGAAAGATACATGGTAGGAGTTGGCTTGTAAATGCTGTAGTCCCCAACTGGTATGACACCTTTTGTGTACTAGTGTTATTGGCATGTTACTCTACAGAGGCATTCCAGGCAAGTGTGTGTTGTGTGTGTGGGAAGGGGGGGGGTACCCTGTCTGCTCTTCAAATGATAGTCTGCGCTGAGAAAGAACAAAAAAAAAAAATAGACGCAATGAATTGGGATAGTTTTTTCATTGTATTGTTTTTCTAATTCCTACCCATATGATTTCATTCAAAACATTTCAATCATTTGCTCTTTACCTATCAAATGTTTACTTCTGAAAATAGCACTTCTACATGTACATGTAGTTTACTCTATTTGAATAACAATGTGAAAACCCTACTGTCTTACGTGACCAATAAATGAGACTTTTTTGCAAGTGAGTTCTTGTATCGTAAACATGTTTTGTAAACTCACAAATTTTACTTCATATCCGATAATGTCCTTCTTTAGAACTTCAATCTTAAATAATGTGGCAGATTCTATTAACTACAGGGATCTTATAAATGTACAACCATTTGTTGAAGCATTTTTACCAGTCATTAAACTACATTTGTGTTACAGGCATCTAAAATACCAAAGTGTGTCCTTGAATGACGCCGATCATATGCAGTAAATACTAGGCCTACCAAATAATATGATAATAATATATTTCAATCACTCTCGTTGATTTGTGCCCAAGAAAACAATTGCACATGTAGCTAAATCTGGTGGAGATAATTTCTTCCTTCTACCAAGAAGACTTTTGAAGGTCAATTTTGGAGAATAATGGAGAAGAAAATAAATTGATAAATAAGGTAAAAATTTTTTTTAAATGATTGAAAGTCAAATAAAGCGGTCCTCCTAATGTATGGATAATATCTGTTTTTTAATATAGTATGTATTAAAATAGATTAATTGCTTACAATTTCTTGCATCATAAAAGAGCTAGTACAAGTTAAAAAACTGCTTAATATAGAATATATTGTATTCCATTAAATAATGAACTTAAGTTTTCTAATTGCTAGCAGTGTATTCATGCCATTAATCAATTTGTAATCTATTGGTTATACCCTTTTATGAATATCACATGAAAGGAAATTTTGATAACAATTTTTAGTTGAATCATAACAGAATCCAACACATTAATCGGTTGGAAGAGAAGGGACCGTACCCGGCCCTCACCGGCTGTGGACGAAAGTTTTTGATAAAGATCATGGAGCGTGGTTTTGCTAAGTACGGGGAGTGGCCTACTTTTCATCCGATTAATAACTAAACAGCCAATAAAGCGGATGCGTTTGTATACGCGATGGTACTACTGAATATTCATACCTTTCTAGGGCGGCGATATGCGTGTAGTAGGCCTATAGTAATGCCGCCAATTCTCCGGGGCAGCGAAAGCTCATGAAGTATTCATTTTTTTGTCCATGCGATTTAAGGTTGTTTTTGGTATGCAAACATACGCCATTTATTGTTATGCAATGTGGCTGGGCTAGAGCTTTTGTTGTTACGATGAAGTTCAGATTTGGTGTCATATATTCCGTTTCTATGAATTTTTCAAGCTTATATATTATAATCAATTTTTTCCTGATTCCCTTTTCTTCTTTTCTTTATATGCTTTCTTCCCCCCTTCGGATTTTTTCCCTCTAGACTTCCCTTTTCCCATTCTCTTTGTTTTTTATCTTTATTTTTTTTTCTCTCTTTTTTTTTTTTTTTTTTAATCTTTACCTTTCTCTTTTTTTTACAAATCTTCTTTTTACTTATCGTATTTTTTCTATTTATTACCAACCTTTTTATGTTCTTTGTAAAATCCTTCTTGTTGCTTACTGATAGTGATTAATAATATTCATAATAAATAATAATGATGATTACATCATAATATCATTTTTATTGTCATAACTCCTCTATTATCAGTTCAATTATTAATGAATTTTTTTTAAAATGTAGGATCACTATAGAAGATTTCATATGGTTACGATCTCAACTCAAGCTTTTCTAATAATCCCTATCAAACGGATTGAGGCTTATACAAATGATGTATTAATAGATATAAGTGGTACCGCAATATAGTTATATATTATTACTGTTACTTTTCTTTTCGGTGCTTTTTTCTCTTCTTTCTGTTTTCATTTCGTATTTTCTGTTCATTTTTTTGTGGCGGGGAGGGACCTTTCCAGCTTAAGGGTTTCCAGATCGCACCATAATCGAATTTGATTTACCCCCCCGCCCGATATTATTGTTAAGATTTTTAGTTTCGTTTCTTTCCGTCTTCATTGTCAATCCCTTTAAACATTTTGTTCTTCCTCTCCTCCTAAACATTTGTTTACAATTAAATATTCTTTTTAAGTCACTATTGCTATATTTATTTGTTTATTATAACCCCTATGTATGGTTACCATTTACAATGTATTAATATAGAAGATGTTGCAAAAATATAACAGATGTTTTTTGTTTTTTTTTTTTTTTTTTACGCTTAATGATGTAGTTGAAAATAAGAATTAATTCAAAGATAAAATAAAGATAAAAAGAGTAAGTTTCGTTATTATCATATTTCTTTTTTTTTAATATTGGTATGCATAGAATTTGGGTGGAAGATATTGAAAAGGTAACTTATAACCATCCTTGATGGTGGAAAGAATAAACTCTGTGGCCCGTATTCTGTTACGGGTTTTAGAGTTGTACTGCAATTGACAATAGAATCGAACAATAGCACTGTACGAGAAAAAACTCCCAGGACGAAAAAAACCTCCCAAACGTGTACAACTTCCGTACAGCTGGAAGTTTCTAGTGCACTAAAATGCACTAGATAAAACCGGAAATCCATTGAAATAATGACGCAACAATGATTGTTTGTAGCCGCTTTATCCTTTGACTGCCGAGTCTTGTGCATTGTCGCTTGTCATGCATTTTCAATTATCACGTCCCATTCATTAACAATTCAGTGGCCTGGGATGGGAACAATTAACCAGGGAGGTGGAAAGGGAGTTTTATTCTTTTGAATTAATCTCCTAAATAGCTCCACGAATTTTTTCTTTCACAAATGTGAAGTGCCCATATTTGTCCAAAAGCAATGAAACGTTGAATTTGATTCCGATATCACGCTACATGCATGCGCAAAAGTCTCACGTTAGGTGCATGCGCATCAATCTTTTTCTTATTACTATTTTGTTTTGTTTTTTCTTCTTTTTTTCTTCTTATTTTGGAGGGGCAAAAGTTGTAATAATGGGAAGGGGTAAAATATAAATTTCCACTATTTAAATATTCAACTCTTTACAGAGCCATACACATAAACAATAAAACGTCAATGTTCATTAACAATATCCACTCGGCCTAGAAATCCCTACATCTATCAAATAATTATAAATAATATGGACCTTTGAAGAATGGTGGAATTTTTCCCATTCTTTTTGTGTGTATTTTTTGTACACGTTGTATGTATGTATGCTCGCTATATTTGAAATGGAGCGGGAAATTCTTTTATTGTGATGAAAAAGGTAATCCATGCTTAACGAGGTATATTATCAAAGCACGGATTATCTTTTCTTTGAGAAGCTTAGCGGTTCCAGGTTATGGCTGACATAGCACAATGACAACGGACAAAGGTTTCAGATTCAGGGCGGAACCAATTGCCTGAATGAACTACTCGTTTAGTATTTTAAATCCAATTTGCATAACTATTTGTTGCTATGACTGACAAACACGTTTCTTGTCTCACATAGCAACACGCTAATATATGCAAAAAAGGAAATCGAGTGGGCGTATCTTACGTCAAGTTCCATTAATAATTCAGTAGTCTTGAAAGAAAACATTAGTTTACATTCTCGGTTGAAAATGATAATGGTGCTTTTCTCCTCTGTAGAAATTATGGACGTATAGGTGGTATCTGACGTCGCGGAGATGTCTCTGAGACTCGAACACTCGGAAACGTCTCCGATAATTGTTTTATGTATCATCAGAGACGTCTCCACGACAGAAAAAAAAACCACACACATTCGTAAGCATGTTCTATTTTCCCACCATAAAGGTGGTATCTCACTTTGTCCCCGCGACTCGGATACTCCAGGACGTCTCCGATATATATATATATATATATATATATATATATATATATATATTCTGTCGCGAGCATTCGCGGCGATCCCGGGGAGACGGGGGGGGGGGTGGACGTGTCCCCCCTCCCTCGATTTTTTATGGGGGGATCGTCCCCCTTCGATTTTTAAAAATGAATAATTTTTATGTAGTGATTAGCTTGTGAAGCTAATAAAGAGGTAAAATGTATGTCAAATAAGATGCTCAATGTTATTATAAGGCAAAATTTCCGGCTCGCGCTTCGCGCTCGCAATCATTTTCATTAGTTTCTGTATGCGAATTTTGAGTGTATTATTTTTTCACTTTTGGGTGTTTCTGTCCCCCCCCCCCCGCCTCCCCGTCGTGACATGAAATTGCCGCGCTTGGGAGTGGGAATATCTCGGAGACGTCTCTGAGACGTCTGCGCGACAAAAAACATCCAAAATCATTTCAAACCATTCTCAAATTAGTCTCAAACTAGTTCCAAATCCGTTTTTCCAGTGTAATGACAGGTGACTTGCCACCATTAGTTTATTATTGGTTTTAGCGTCAGTTGTCCTCTCAATATGTCAGGTCAAACTAACACTTCAATCGTGTCGGAAAATGTCATTTTTGATGATTAACATGCAATTAATCTAATCGTTGTGGACAGTTCTATAATGCACCTAATTCTTAAACAAAGTTTTAACAACCTTTAACTTCAAGTTAACGAGAAAATAGATAAATTAGCTTCCTCCGACATAAAACTCGCAAAGCCATATCAAACTCTAAACCACCTATACCCCTAGTTTAGAATTCTTTAGAAATGTGTGTACATAATTGATCCCGAATGACGTCATCTGAATCTACTTTCGTACGATAGGACGCACGCTTCACTGACGCTTCATAGAGAAGCGTGCAAATCAGCGTGCATTCTCGTCTCATTACCCTTACTATTTTCGTGCGACAGCACAACTCTAAACCCCGGAACAGAATACGGGCCTGTGGCTTTCAATTCGGATTCCCAAAAAGAATAAGATTGTTTTAATCTACCTTTCACTCCTGGTGGCAGGCAAGAAGTATCAGGTCTAGTTGAGTCCTGGGGGACCTGGTTGACGATTGGGCTGCGTTCGAGTTCCTCTGAGGGCAGGGCAGGAAGAACGGATGTGGCCGGTGATACCGCATTGGTAACACGTCCTTGAGTCTGTGAAGCGTTGGTTGGTCGGGAAGCGGCGAAAACTATTGCTGCGTATAGGCCAGCACCAAAACGAAGTGGTGGACGGGAGTATGGGAGTGGTCTCGCCTTTGTGGTTTTCTTGGTTTGTTCAGCTTTCTTGGATGCTGCGGATTTTTTCCGCCTGGGCAAAAGGAAAAGGGTTATGAGGTTAAATGTGATCTGCAATAATGTTTAAAACAGTCCAATGAATGTCATAATGTTGGGAAGTTAACAAATTCTTGTTTAAAACGGACGATTGAATTTGGAAAGTATGGAAATAACACATATTACCGAATGTTGATATTGCTGTCTATTCCCTTCAAACTTGAAGGTAGGAAGCTCTGAAGAAGGCTTGGTTTTACAAGCGGAATCCACCCGGCGTTGGAGGTTATGGATTGCGGAAAGTATCTCTTCGTTGGAAGCGGGAATTTCGGCGTTCATAGTGAGGTGTGGCGAGCGACGAGAGAGCAAACGTGAGCTTTGACTGCTTTACCGAGACTGATATTATAGGTTCGCTTATCGAAACACGAAAGTGACCGTAACAAAAAGATTACGTAATACGGATGATCAAGCAAGCATGCCAGGCATGCCGAGCATGCCAATTATTCGTTCGATAACGAAAATAAATTGCACTAGTATCTTAATGGTCAGTCAAGCCTGTATAAAATTATATATATCTTGAAAGCTCAGATGGTAGGGAAGATGATGAAAATATTCTTTTGCCTGTAAAGGGTGTGTCATGAAAGCTATACATGGTGTAACAAGAAAAACTGTTTTAAGATGTTCACAATTTCAATGGCGAGTAATTTCTTATTGTTTGTATTCAATGAAACAAATCAACTTAGACTGTGTTAATAAGACCCTGTGCTTCTGAAAAATAAAAACTTGTAATGCAAAATTTTTCCTTCCAACCGCGCTACAGAGTGTATAGAAAAGAAAAAAAAGTAGTTTAAAAATGGCAGAAATCCTGTCTTATACTTTTGAATTACAACGTGAACAACTTTTATTGCAAGAAATATGTTTCCAATCGATTGCTTGCAAAGAAAATGGATGAAGAAAACACAATATAGATATATTGACTGCTTTGAGGGACATGGTCGTTTCTAGACTGCTCAAGGGAATCTCTGCATCTGCTATAACCCAAGACCGCAGGTCGCGGGTTATGGCAGATTCGGAGATTCCCGAGAGCAGTCTAGAAACGACCATGTCCCGAAAATAAAAGCAGTCAATATATATTTTATATGCCGAATCTAAAAACAACAAACATGGTCTAATTTTGACCTAGAACTATATAAGTCTAAGTGAAGTCTACGATCTAACTTAGATTCTAAAATAGGCCTAACGTTAGATCTAACGTTAGACTAGCCTAGACTAGAGTCATGAAAGTTAAGTCAGTTCGAGCCTCTGGCTCTGCAGGCCACAATGCATGCTCACCACATGCACAGGCAACACATTTGCATTCTACTTACAACTAACTGCAAAATGCCGAGGAAGCACCCTCCAGATTAACCTCTAAATCGCTTGTTTAGATCAACATCGTCATCGGAATTCAGGCTTAACGCTCAACTAGAAATCTGGGATCCGTTCTAGCGCGACGAAAGAATTTGTCTACGCTGCGCGCACGCGCGTTGACGCACAAGCAGCGGAGTTGTCTAAAATTATCGACCAAATCGCGCCGCAAATTATGGTATCTGAAGTAAAGCGCATGCGCAGCAGCCTTGCACGTAAACAAATGGGGATCGCACTATGCCCATGGGCAAAAAGTACTGTAAAAATGTTCTATTGACCGGTAAAACCGGGAAAAATGTCTATGGCGGCCATAGGTCAGATTATGACTGCACTTTCAACCAATCAGAAGACAGGATTATTAAAGATTCTTAAAATGAGGTATATAATTATTGTTATAAAATGGCATGTTTCAATTTTTGATGCCTGCAATGCATTGTCTATGAGGCGTGCGTGCATGAATTTGTTTTAATTGATTAATTATTGATTAAGTGACCCTTGGAAAAATCTACTTCACATTTATAAAAACCAGATAAATTCCAAAGAGATTGATATATCACTCAACCTATAAGACCATTTGGATACAAATATATAATGCAACAAAGAGTAAGAATGTAACAAAAATGGGAATTCCCTATGCTTTAACACGTGCCTCCACCGTAGGATCCTCCACCGTAGGATCCTCCCCTTCCTACGCTACACCACTCAAGTTAACTTTGTATTAAAACTATGAACAGGACAAAGCTGAAACTTCACAGATATGTAGCCTGATAAATTACCTACAATTTGAGACATTGTACAGCTCATGGCTGTACTTTGTTTTCCTGCTATGCAAAAACTGTGACAATTTTCCCTCCAAAATGTAACACCTCCACCCTTTTACTATACCCCAATATGTGACACAAGACCATAAGAGAGTTTACAGATACAATCTGCGCATGCGCGAGTCTCCGATATCCACTTTCAGGGTCAGGACAAATGTACATAAAATGCGGCGACCGTACAGTCAACCCATGGGTCAACCAACGTACGGCATATCTACAAATTCTTATCAGACAAAAATCTAGTTGTATATTTCTTTTTGTCGGTTTTTTCCTTCTCGTTTGCCATGTTGAATAATATGATAAGACATTTTCATGACTTTAATTAACGTTGTCTTCCCAGAAAGTTGCAAAAACACCGACTGTGTTAAGTACACAGTCGGTGTTTATGCACACCGGTCCGAATATCGAGATTTCAAGCCCCGTTGGTTTCGGCGAACTCAATGCCGCTTTGCCGTACGCGAGTTGGTAACTTACAAATTTCGCTTTCAGTTGAGAAAAGAGAATCAAATGAACATGATATCAAAATAAAGATAGGAATAAGTATACATTGTCTATCTCATCAATAGACAAGTGCGATTCTTCATCCATATTTTCACAATATGAGCGAAAAAAAGCATGAAAACCATATGTAAATCAAAAGGTGTCATAGACTTCACACATACGAATTCCTGATATAGAGGATCGTATGTTCCTAATGTACGCAACCAATTGCCGCGACGTGGTAGGGGCCATATTGACATATTTATAGGCATCGACGCAAGAGGGCAGCTAATATTGTCACGTGAGGGCGCCATTTTTTCTCTCGCTTTGTCTGTGTCTAAGGCTTAAATAATTTGTCATAATCTTCAATAAAATATCTTATGAGATTTAAAATATTTTACTTACGCATTTGGTCATGGTTTCCCCTAAATCTACCTTTTGAATTAACAATTCAGACAATCAAACCCGATTTGGCACTTTAAATAACTCCATTTGCTAATTTAAGCACCCTTGAGGTAAGATTACATATTTAATTTTAATAAACAAAATTTTGTCTTCCTTCGAATCAGTGTTCGTGAATTGGTTGTTGTTGGCACTGGAATAAGTGGGAATTGAAAGTGGAGAATGATGAAGATAATCTAACGGGCGAGCTAATACACATAACAATAGAAGGGGGAAGGCGAGGAAATCGAAGCTGAGGCTATTCGCGTGAAGAGAGTCGGGGTTGAGAGAAAGATATGAAAAAAAGAGAGGAACAAGTATATGTTTGTTTCGTCCAATTTCGGCCACAAGCCTCGAGAGCTTACACATATGGCGGCCGCCAAATGCGACCCTTAAAATTAAGGGGCGTCAAGTTGACCTTAAATTAAGGGGGCGAGTCGAAATCGCAACCATTAACTAAGGAGGCGACGGACCAGAATTGAGCTGTTAAATACGCTCATATGGAGGCTCCAGAGATGAGCATTAATACTTAGGGGCCGTTAAAATAGTATACTTAAATTTAGGAGGAAGCCATAGTCGACATTATAAGCTACGGGGGTGCCAAAATGAGTCTAAAGTAGTGCGGCGCATAGAGTTAAAGACTTATTAACTTGAGGGCGCGTTAGTGGACGCTGAATTAATAGCGAGGTCGCCAAACTGTCGAGATTTAAACTTAAAGGGGGCAACGATACCTCTTAACGATAGGGGTCGCCATTTTTAGCCTCAAACATAGGGGCACAAATCGACTTTTAATGGTCTGAATAAAATATGATCTGGGGGGATCTGAGATCGGACAGATTAATTATGTAGGGAGGGCTCCAAACCGACCTTAAATTTGTAGATAAGAATTAGAAATTAGGGGCGTACATCGACCTTGAATTTAGGGGTCGCCAAATCGAATTTAAACTCAGAGGGGGGTCAAATCGACCTTAAAATTAGGGGGTGCCAAATTGATCTTAAACTTAGGGATGCCAGATTGAGCTTAAATGTAGGGGCGCCAAATTTATCTTTAACTTAGGGGCTCCAACTGTATTCTAGACTTTCGAAGTGTGCGGAATTGGCATTAAACTACGGGGGCAACAAATTGCAATTCTTTTAACTATGATCTCTATCTAGATAGAGCAAAATTATAAAATTCCATGCCTCCTGGTTTGTATTTACATTGCAAAATTTTCGCTCGCGCTTCGCGCTCGCTTTTGTTTTTCCACTAACGAGAATTTATATTATGGGATACCATTAATACATTTATACATTTTTTTAATTACACATTACATTTTTTGCATTTCACATTGACCCGAAACTAAAGGGCACCACATTGATTTTAAACAAAGGGACATAAAAATTGACATAAAATATGCATGTATGGCGGCAAATCGAGTTTAAACTTAGGGGCGCCAAATTTATCTTAAACTTAGAGAGGGAAGCAGAATTATATAGGCCTATAGATATATAGATACAAATTCATTTTTCTTTTACATGTAAACTTACTAGGCAACACTCGTTGCTGGGCAACAAATTGGTCTTTAAATTATGGAGGCCAAATTGGTCCTAAACTTCAGAGGGTCGTTTCATGAAAGGACTTGTCGGACGTTTTATCCGACAAACTGTAAAAAGCTATTGAAATGCTTGCATCTGATTGGCTAAGAGCAAATTTGTCGGGTAAAATGTCCGACAAGTCCTTTGATGAAATGCCCCCCTGGTGTCTAGTATCAATTTACATTAGTTCGATTACACATTAATGGTCAAATTTCGAATGATTTTGTATGACTTGCTTTCAAATCTTTTTGATGGAAAAATTACAATTTCTCGTTCATATGATATTCTGATGAGGAGCTAAACAAAATTGAAAGCCCTAAGTTTCAATGCTTTCTGATCGTAAAGTAGAGGGGGGAGATTCGATCGCGCTTCGTGCTCGTATGTAAAATTATTAGTTTTTTGTTTTGTTTTGTTTTGTTTTTTTTT
>CALNVZ010000649.1:24818554-24829525 GCA_940671915.1 Paracentrotus lividus
TGGTGTGAGTGTGTTGTATTTATAGTTTTAAACTGTTAGAGTGAGACATTGTAATACATAGAAACTTGGTGTTATGTATACATGGTTTGAATGCAAGAATGGTGACATTACACAATTAACAATATTGCAATTAATGGTGGGGTGTGTGTTATTAGTTTTAACTGCAAAGTGATGACATTGTAATACATAGAAACTGTGTGTGTTTATGTATACCTGCGTTTTGAAATGCAAGAATGGTGACTTTTAGCAAGAAGATTGCAATTAATGGTGTGGGTGATGTGTAATAAGTTTTAAACTGTTTAGAGTGATGACATTGGTTAATACATAGAAACTTTGTGTGTTTATGTATACATGGTTTGAAATGTTAGAATGGCGACATTATACAAGAAGATTGCAATTAATGGCGTGGGTGTGTGTATATATAGTTTTAAATGTTAGAGTGATGACATGTTAATACATAGAAACTTTTTGTGTTTATGTATACCTGGTTTTGAATGCAGATGTGACATTTTACAAGAAGATTGCAATTAAGGTGGGTGTGTGTATATATGTTTTAAACTGTTAGAGTGATGACATTGTAATGCATATAAAACTTTGTGTGTTTATGTATACATGGTTTTTGAATGCAAGATGGTGACATTACAACAATTAAGAAGATTACAATTAATGGTGTGGTGTGTGTATATATAGTGTTAAACTGCTAAAGTGATGACATTGTAATACATAGAAACTGTGTGATGTTATGTATGCATGGTTTTGAAATTGCAGAATGGTGACATTGCTACAACAAGATTGCATAATGGTGTGGGTGGTGTTATATATAGTTTTTAAACTGTTAGAGTGAGACATTGAATACATAGAAACTTGTGTGTTTATTATACATGTTTTTGAAAATGTAAGAATGCGACATTTTATACAAGAAGATTGCAATTAATGCGTGGGTTGTGGTATATATAGTTTTAACTGTTAGAGTGATGGACATTGTAATACATAGAAACTTTGTGTGTTTATGTATGCATGGTTTTGAAATGCAAGAATGGTGACATTGTACAAGAATATTGAATTAATGTTTGTGGGTGTGTGTATATATAGTTTTTAACGTTATAAGTGATGGACATTGTATACAAGAAACTTTTTGTGTTGAGTAACCTGTTGAAATGCAAGAATGGTGACATTTTACGAGATTGCAATAATGGTGTGGGTGTGATGTATATAAGTTTTAAAACTGTTAAGTGATGACATTGTAATGCATATAAAAACTTTGTGTTTTGTTTTTTATGTATACATTCGTTTGAAATGCAAGAATGGCTGGAATTACACAATTTAAAGAAGGATTACAATTAATGGTGTTGCTGTGTGATATATATAGTTTTAAACTGTTAGAGTGATGACATTGAATACATAGAAACTTTGTGGTTAGTGTATGCATGGTTTTGAAATGCAAGAATGGTGACATTGTACAAGAATATTTGCAATTAATGTGTGGGTGGGTGTATATATAGTTTTAAACTGTTAGAGTGATGACATTGTTAATACATAGAAACTTTGTGTGTTTATGTTATACATGGTTTTTGAAATGCAAGAAATGGGACATGTACAAGAAATTGCCCAATTAATGGTGTTGGGTTGTGTAATATAGTTTAAACTGTTAAATAATGGCATTTGTCAATACATAGAAACTGTATGGTTTATGTATGCATGTTTGAAATGTTAGAATTCGGGACATTGTGCCAAAAAGATTGCAATTAATGGTTAGGTGTGTATATAGTTTTAAACTGTTAGAGTATGACATGTAACATAGAAACTTTGTGTGTTTATGTATACATGGTTTTGAAATCCCAAGAATTGCGTGACATTACACAATTAACAATATTGCAATTAATGGTGTGGGTGTGTGTTATATAGTTTTAAACTGCTAAAAGTGATGACATTGTAATACATAAGAAACTGTGTTGTTTATGTATTACCTGCTTTGAAATGCAAGAATGGTGACATTTTACAAGAGATGCAATTAATTGGTGTGGGTGCTGTGTTATATATAGTTTTAAACTTGGTTAGAGCTGCATGACATTGTAATACATTAGAAACCTTTGTGTGTTTATGTATGCATGTTTTGAAATGTAAGAATGGTGACATTGCTGCAAAAAGATTGCAATTAATGGTGTGAGTGTGTGTATTAAGTTTTAAACTGTTTAGAGTGATGGACATTGTAATACATAAAACTTTGTGTGTTTATGTATACATGGTTTTTGAAAATGCAAGAATGCCGTGACGCGGGGTGACATTACAAATTAACAATATTGCCAATTAATGGTGTGCGGTGTGTTATATATAGTTTTAAACTGCTAAAGTGATACATGTAATACATAGAAACTGTGTGTGTTTCATAGTATGCATGGTTTTGAACATGCAAGAATGGCTGACATATGTACAACAAGATTGCCAAATAATGGCTGGTGGGTGTTGTGTATATATATTAAACGTGTTAGAGTGAGACATTGTAAACATAGAAACTTTGTGTGTTTATGGTATTACATGGTTTTGGAAATTGTAAGAATTGCGCCGACATTATACAAGAGATTTGCAATTAATGGCGTGGGTGTGTTGTATATATAGCTTTTAAACTGTCGTAGAGTGATGACATTGTAATACATAGAAGAACTTGTTGTTTATGTATGCATGCGTTTTGAAATGCAAGAATGGTGACATTGTACAAGATATTCCAATAATGTTTGGGTGTGTGCTATATATAGTTTAAACTGTTAGAGTGATGACATTGTAATACATAGAAACTTTTTGGTTTATGTATACCTGTTTTGAAATGCAGAATGGGAACAGTTTTACAAGAAGATGGCAATTAATGGTGTGGGTGTGTGTAATATAGTTTAAACTGTTTAGAGTATGACATTGTAATGCATTATAACTGTTGTGTGTTTATGTATACATGGTTTTGAATGCAAGAATGTGACATTACACAATTAAGGAAGATTAGCAATTAATGGTGTTGCTGTGTGTATATATAGTTTAAAACGTAGAGTATTGACATTGTAATACATAGAAACTTTTGGTGTGTTATGTATGCATGCGGTTTTGAAATGCAAGAATGCGTGACATTGTACAAGAATTATTCAATTAATGTGTGGGCTGTGTGTATATATAGTTTAAACTGTTAGAGATGATGAACATTGCCTAAACATAGAAATTTGTGTGTTTATGTATACATGTTTTGAAATGCAAGAATGGTGACATTGTAAAGAATATGCAATTAATTGGTGTGGGTGGTGTATATATAGTTTTAAAACTGTAAAGTAATGCATTGTAATACATAGAAACTGTATTGTTTTATGTATGCATGGTTTTGAAAGCAAAATGGTGACATTGTACAAGAATATTGCAATTAATGGTGTGTGTGTTGTATATATAGGTTTTAATGTTTAAAGTAATGGCTTGAAATACATAGAAACTTATGTGTTATGTATGCATGGTTTTGAAATGTAAGAATTGGTGACATTGTGCAAAAAAAGATTGCAATTAATGGGTGAGTGTGTGTTATTATAGTTTTTAAACTGTTTAGAGTGATGACATTGTTAATACATAGAAACTTTGTGTGTTTATGGTATACATGGTTTTGAAATGCAGAATGGTGACATTACACAATTAACAATATTCAAATTAATGGTGTGGGTGTTGTATATATTAGTTTTAAACTGCTTAAATGAGACATTGCTATACATAGAAACTGTGTGTGTTTTATGTATACCTTGGTTGAAATGCAAGAATGCTGACATTTTTACAAGAAGATTGGCAATTAATGGTGTGGTGTGTGTATATATAGTTTTAAAACTGTTAGAGTATGACATTGTAATACATAGAAACTTTGTGTGTTTATGTATACATGGTTTTGAAATGTAAGAATGGCGACATTATACAAGAAGATTGCAATTAATGGCGTGGGTTGTGTATATATGTTTTAAACTGTTAGAGTGATGACATTGTAATACATAGAAAACTTTTTTGTGTTTATGTATACCTGTTTTAAATGCAAGAATGGTGACATTTTACAAGAAGATTGCAATTAAATGGTGTGGGTGTGTATATATAGTTTTTAAACTGTTAGGATGATGACATTGTTAATGCATATAAACTTTTGGTGTGTTATATGTATACATGGTTTTGAAATGCAAGAATGGTGACATTACACAATTTAAGAGATTACAATTAATGCGTGTGGGTGTGGTATATATAGTTTTAAACTGCTAAAGTGATGACATTGTAATACATAGAAAACTAATGTGTGTGTTTATGTATGCATGGTTTAAATGCAAGAATGGTGACATTGTACAACCAAAGATTGCAATAATGGTGTGGGTTGTGTTATATATAGTTTTAAACTGTTAGAGTGATGACATTGTAATACATAGAAACTTGTGTGTTTATGTATACATGGTTTGAAATGTAAGAATGGCGAATTATACAAGAGATTGCAATTAATGCGTGGGTGTGTGTTATATATAGTTTAACTGTTTAGAGTGATGACATTGTAAGACATGAAACTTGTGGTTTATGTATGCATGGTTTGAAGCAAGAATGGTGACATTGTACAAGAATATTGCAATTAATGTTTGGGGTGTGTTATATATAGTTTTAAAACTGTTAGAGTGATGACATTGTAATACATGAAACTTTTTGTGTTGATGTATAAACCTGGTTTTTGAATGCAGATGCTGACATTTTAACAAGAAGATTGCAATTAATGGTGTGGTGTTGTATATATAGTTTAAACGTTAGAGTGATGACATGTAATGGCATATAAACTTTGTGTGTTTATGTTATACATGGTTTGAAATGCAAGAATGGTGACATTACACAATTAAGAAAGATTACATTTAATGGTTTGCTGTGTGTATATTATAGTTTTAAACTTAGAGTGATGACATTGTAATAACATAGAAACTTTGTGGTTTATGTATGCATGTTTGAAATGCAAGAATGGCTGACATTGTACAAGAATATTTGCAATTAATGGTGTGGGTGTGTGTAATATAGTTTTTAAACGTTTTAGATATGACATGTAATACATAGAAACTTTGTGTGTTTATGCTATACTGGTTGAATGCAAGAATGGTGACATTGTACAAGAAATATTGCAATAATGGTGTGGTGTGTGTATATTAGTTTTAAACTGTTAAAGGTAATGGCGCATTGTAATACATAGAAACTGTATGTGTTTATGTATGCATGGCTTTGAATGTAAGAATGGTGAATTGTGCCAAAAGATTGCAATTAATGGTGTGAGTGTGGTGTATTTTATAGTTTTAAACGTTAGAGTGATGACATTGTAATTACATAAAACTTTGTTGTTTATGTATACATGGTTTTTGAAATGCAAGAATTGGTGACATTACACAATTAAACAATATTGCAATTAATGGTGTGGGTGTGTGTAATATAGTTTTAAACTGCTAAAGTAGATACATGTAATACATAAAACTGTGTTGTTTATGTATACCTGTTTTGAAATGCAAGAATGGTGACATTTACAAGAAGATTTGCCCAATTAATGGTGTGGGTGTGTGTATATATAGTTTAAACTGTTAGAGTGATGACATTGTAATACATAGAAACTTTGTGTGTTTATTATACATGTTTTGAAATGTAAAGAATGGCGACATTATACAAGAAGATGCAATTAATGGCGTGGTGTGTGTATATTAGTTTTAAAAACTGTTAGAGTTGATGACATTGTAAATATATAGAAAACTTTTTGTTGTTTAGTATAACCTGGTTTTGAAATGCAAGAATGGTGACATTTACAAGAGATTGCAATTAATGGTGTGGGTGTGTGATATATAGTTTTAAACTGTTAGGTGATGACATTGTAATGCATATAACTTTGTGTGTTTATGTATACATGGTTTGAAATGCCAAGTAATTGGTGACATACACAAATTAAGAGATTACAATTAATGAGTGTTGCTGTTGTGTATATATAGTTTAAACTGTTAGAGTGATGACATTGTAATACATAGAAACTTTGTGTGTTTATGTATCATGGTTTTGAAATGCAAGAATTTGTGACATTGTACAACAGATTTGCAAATAATGGTTGTGGTGTGTGTAATATAGTTTTAAACTGTTAGAGTGGACATTGTAATACTAGAAACTTTGTTGTTTATGTATACATGGTTTTTGAAATGCAAGAATGGTGACATGTACAGATATTGCAATTAATGGTGTGGGTGTGTGTATATATAGGTTAAACTGTTAAAGTAATGCATTGGTAATACCATAGAAAAACTGGTGTGTTTGATGTATGCATGGTTTGAAATGTAAGAATGGTGACATTTGTGCAAAAAGATTGCCAATTTAATGGTGTGAGTGTGTGTATTATAGTTTAACTGTTAGAGTGATTGACATTGTAATACATTAGAAACTTTTGTTGGTTTAGCTATACAGGTTTTGAAATGCAAGAGGTGACATTACACAATTAACAATATTGCAATTAATGGTGTGGGTGTGTGTGTATATATAGTTTTAAACTGCTAAAGTGATGACATTGTTATACATAGAACTGTGTGTGTTTATGTATGCATGGTTTTGAAATGTTAAGAATGGTGACATTCACAATTAAGAAGATTGCAATTAATGGTGTGGGTGTGTGTTATATATGTTTTAAACTGTTAGAGTGATGACATTGTAATACATAAAACTTGTGTGTTTATGTATACATGTTTTGAAATGCAAGAATGGTGACATTGTACAAGAATATTGCAATTAATTGTGTGGGTGTGTGTATATATAGTTTTAAACTGTTAGAGTGATGACATTGTAATACATAGAAACTTTGTGTGTTTATGTATACATGGTTTTGATCTGATGCGACTAATCCACGATTTCAATCGTGGAGAAGTCGTAATAGTGGGAAACAAATTGAAGACATAAACGGAACCAACGAATGTGTCCTCACTTGTGACATGACACGAGTGGGCATTCCAACTGAGCACACACAAATTAACACACCGAATAACGGTATGTCACCGGTTGTATAGCATTATGGCCCGGTTCAATGAAATAAGCAAAATTAGGCCTTTTTAAAATTTAAACTTCTGCCTTTTTAAATTAATTGTCAAAATATCGTATTTCGAATATGTTTTATAGGTTAAAAACGTAAACTGATGACCCAGTCACCATTTGAATAGTTTTTATGCACAGTCGCCATTTGTAATGCGTACACGAGTATGTGTGTGTGTGTGTGTGTGTGTGTGCTAGAATATTACTAAATGGTTCATTCCTACTTTCACTCCTCCCCCTTTTTCCAGATAGGGCTGGACAGAGTGAATCGTTGAAGCAAATCTCACTCTTCAGGATGTCAGATATCTCGTTACGCCAGTCATCCTCAGGCCTAGCATATCCGTGATGATCTATGTGTTTGATACAATATGTCATGATACAATATGTAAGTACGAAAACGTTATATACATGATATACATGTACAAGATATTATACAAATAGTGCATGCTAGCGAGTGCAATATACCATAATATGAGTGTCCATAAATTTCAAATTTCTCGCGTGCGTTTATATTTCAACGAGGCCGTAGGCCGAGTTTAAAGATAAACGCACAAGAGAAATTTGAAATTTATGGACACGAATGATATTGTATATTGAACGACAATAAGCATGTGCTATATGTTATATTAGATGGGAACAGAAAATTGTATCAAAGTATATCTGAACTTACCTTACTATTTATATGATGAATCCTCTCTCCAAGAAGACTTGAAAATCCCTTAACACGTAAAAACAGGAGAGTTTTTAAATCTTGAAAGTTAAATGTAACGCGTGAACTAGTCTATGATGAATCCTCTCTTCAGCTCTTGAAGTATTTAGTTCTATTTAGTAGCTCTATTTAGTATTTGGAGTTCACATAGTCAGTAATGTTGCATTAATAGATGCATGCAGTATTTATTATAGTAAATAGACCCCTAGATATTTGACCTTGCCTAATCTGGTTTTATCTTTGCCAATATGTTTGCCAAACTTTTGGTGCTAATTAAGCTATTGTGACGTATATTGTTGCTCCGCGTATCTATTGTTGTGCGCACCATTTTTTTTACTTGCGCAACAAGGCAGTGCAGAAATTGCCGGTATAGTGCACGCGGTGCATTATACCGAATTACGGCATTGCAAAATAGGGCAATTGACCAATCAGAAGCCTTCTCTCATACCACCCATTTTATATATAAGATATAAGATACATAAGTTATATGGCACATACAAATTTATAATAATATCGTTATTTACCTGTATCTTTGCTTGTATCTTGTTTGGTATATGAGTTGAATGTGGATTCGGAACTAACTTAAGATTATACAATTATAATTATATATATCCAATTGCTAGTTATGAATTATTTGTATATTTTGGACGTATTGGTATTTTTATTATGTTTCAATTGTAGAATGGCCCTGAAAAGATTAAAATCGAAAGCTTGGCAGAATAAAAAGGGGTACACAGAAGCTACGACTGGCGTTTCATTTCTTTCACTTGTATAATTCATTCCCGGATACATTCCAATTTCACTATTTTTTTAAAAACATTTTGTATGCTATGTTTTCTTGATCGAATAAATAATAATTACAACAATAATAATAGCGGCAATACCAGCCCGTCTCATTTCACGTGAAATACCATTCGCCAAAGGAGATACAGTCCACTGTTTTGTAGACAGGTAAAAATAAAACGGTCTATGTCGATGAGATTCAAAAGACATTGCTTCGTTTCATTTCCTCTATTCATTCGATGAAATTTATCTTTTGTGAGACCTCTCGTGAATTTATCGAGCGACAGTTCTATTCTATTCATGAAACCCAGGGCAGCCTAATCAACTGATTAAAGCTCTGCGAGGTTACTCAACAATTAATAGCCTCCATTTCTAGGTAGAAGAACCTAAAGGAATTTATTGTGAAAATAACAGTTCTGTTCATGAAACGCCTGCGCAGCCTAATCAACAGATTAGGCCTACTCTGCGAGGGTACTCAATTAATAGCCTCCATTAAGGTATAAGAGTCTAAAGAAATTTGTTGTGAAAATAATGCTAGTGCTGTCCCCAGACAGTTGCTCGTGTCTGTTTAGAGACAATTTTCTTACTTTGAATATACTTCTTTTTTTTTTTTAGGGGCTGGGTTTACCAAATAGTGACACCAAATGATAATGCGATGTTAATTTTGAATTAGTTTGGATATAATCTAGAATTATAATCCAATCCAAGCCAGAAATGTACATTTGAATGTCATCCTTATTCCCTTCGCACTTGTTTGGAAAAGTTACGCACATGAAAAAAAAGTGGTTTCCGAGTTTTAACATGAACTGCTACTGAAACTATATAAGCCAGAGATGCTAACTCTATATACGGAATGATTATAACAATAGTAATTAGAACGACGCGACGGTGAATAGGGCAACATTTGAAACAACTTTACGAAAGGACTGCTCATGACAGAAAGCATAAATAATTATCTTTTATTCTGTCATTCAAATTTGGGAATGTATTCAAATCAATAGATTTCTTTCTCCTGTGAGCAGGACATTTGTTCCAGCTGTTTTCAACAATTTGAGTTATTCACGTTCATTTGGGGGTTGGGGGTGGCCAGATGGTTATGAAGGAACAACTTCAGGGGGCGTTTCTTTAAAGGACCAGTCGGACATTTTATCCGACAAATATGCTCTCAGCCAATCAGATGCAAGCATTTCATTAGCTTATAACAGTTTGTCGGATAAAACGTTCGACAAGTCCTTTCATGAAACGCCCCTCTGATCTCAAATCCGCGGTTGTGGTTGAAAACTTAAACAATTCGACTGCACAGATATAATAGTAACAAAAAAAAAAAAAAAAAAAAAAAAAAAAAAAAAAAAGAGACAAAAACAAGAATTTGAGAGCAAATTATGCTTGAGTATTTTACCATGGTCGAATTTGCAAGAATATACGTGTAGCCCATCGATTGAATAATTTTAGTTTTTCAACCTCCCCTTTGTTCTTTTGTAAGAGGTGACCTTATATCAGGCGGGGCTAAGCTAGGGATAGTGGATCACTGGGGCGTATAGCATAGCGGTTTCTACAAAAGGTGCCTGTATCATATTGTAGAGAGCTGACACGTACACGAGCGTTTGGAACGAACGAACTCAAGTCTAGCCACACCCCACTCTCACCACGGGCAAGTCGACCAGACATCACACATTCTTTTTTCTACCTTTATACGGCGTTTAAACAAACTTCATAAAAAATGGTAAGTGGACTATGTAATTATTATACCTCGATCAATTACCTATTTAATTCACAGAAGGCGGGGTATGCGTGAAAATGTTAGTTTAGTTTTAAACGTTGGAGTTGCTGGGGTGTAGTTTTGGTAAATCTCAAAATATAATGTTTTATTATATAGATGATACTGTTACAGTACATATATCATAAATATGGGAATAAACCTAATCGTCTTTTATCGAAAATTGGCTGAAGTTCCTTTTTCGCAGATTGAGAGGAATTTCAGGACGATATCTTCATATTATGGCTCTTTAATACACACAAGCTAAATCTATTAAATGATCATTTGAAAGGCAAGGAAAATATCAATTCCGATAGCGGGTGCTAGATTTGATCGAGTGGACAAATTCAGATTTTTGCAGATTCAACGTGTTAAAATTTGTTTTACCATGGCTTTATATCGCTCTATGTTAGGTGCCCCCATTCAGAGATTTCAGTCCCACATGCATGCCTCTCATTTATCAATGCATAAATTGTGACCCTTTAATTTGCATTGAGCTCAATGCAATACAGAACAATAGATTTTCTGTAAATATTACCATTTTCAAGCTTTTCTCATCAAATAATAGACTCAACTACCATAAAAGAATAAAAAGTAAAAATGTTGAATTATATCACATTATCACACTCTGAAAAAGAAAAGAGAAACTTGG
>CALNVZ010000649.1:24829625-24847368 GCA_940671915.1 Paracentrotus lividus
TTCTGACACTTTGTTTCCTTACTAAATCACAAATTGTTTTATGGTCTTTTCCTGTGACAGCGCTCGACGAAGCCCCTCAGGCTCTGTTCTTTTTGGGTTTTGGCCCTGCAACACTCTACAAAAAACAATTACAGATTGTCCACGAAATTCTGCTTTCTTGTAAAACTATAATTATAAACATATTATCAGGAAACCTTGACCTTGATTGCTTTTGTATTAGAGACTGTCTCCGTTGAGACGTCTCTCACAGACGTCTCCAAACTTAATTTATATTAAAAAATCCTTTTGCCTGAAATTTAGTTTGAGATCTGTCTTTATTATAACCTGTGTTGTTATCCGCGGTCTGAGATCAATTGATCCTTATTTCTGTCGTCGTGAGACGTCCCGTTCGTTTTATTTGAGATATGCACTTCTTTTAGCTCAAGCATTTCTTTTATACTTTGAATGATTTTCAATTATAATTGCTTATACAATATACAAAAGGTACAAACTATAATTCCTCCCGACATAAAATTAGTTTTTGTTGTTGGTGGTATCCACTGCGCGAGTACGTCTCCACGACAGTAATTAGGAATATTTCGTCTCCGCGATTGGATAAATAATTATTTAGGGTAACTTTCCGAGAACGTCTTGGAGACGTCTCCTAAATCTCGGTGTGACGGATTTTTTTTCATAAATTGTGGCGGAGACTTCTCGGAGATGTCTCTGCGATTTATGGAGACGTTATACATTTCTCGCGTCGCCGAAAACAAAATTTTCTATTCTATCGCTGAGACGTCTCCGCAAAGTAGATTACCAGGGCCTCAAGTTTTTTTCTTTGTTGTTTTTTGTTGTTGTTTTTTTTTTATAATTTATATTACTTTTACTGCGAACTAAGAAATAAGTTAAAAAATATATGAAGAGAGGTGCATTACGTTCTTAATTGCCAAGATTTGTATAATAGGAGTGACTGAATAAAGAAAAATTTAGCAAAGATAAAGCCTTCTGTTTTTGATAAAGCTCATAGTATCAGAACTTTATGGACCTCGTTATTCTGTTGCGGTTGACTTGTTAGGTTGTGCTGTTCGTGCACGAATAAAATAATTTGTAATTTTTGGTAATGAGTACGAGAATTGCATAATCTCGCTTGATTTGCACGCTTCTCTTTACTGAAGGCGCAGTGAAGCGTGCGCTCCTTTATTCGTTTACGAAGTTAGATTCAGATGACGTTCATTCGGGTATCATTTTATGACACACATTCTAAAGAATTCTAAACTAGGGGTTATAGTGTTTTAGAATTTCGATATGCTTTGTCGGGTTTGTTTTATGTCGGAGTGGAAGCTATATCTTATTTTTCTCGTACTTGTAAGAAAGTTGTTAAAAACTTTGTGTTTTATAATGAGGTACATTATAGAACTCTCCACATCGATTAGTATTAATTTGCATGTTAATATTCAAAAATTGACATTTTTCCGACATGATTGATAGTTCTAGTTTGACCTGACATTGTAGAAAGGACAACTGTCACGCAAAAAACCACAATAAACTAATGTGTGCAAGTCCACTGTCATTACCTTCGAAAACGGATTTGAACTTAGTTTGAATACTAATTTGAGAATGGTTGAAATTGTTGATTGTTTTTTGTCGCAGGGATATCTCAGAGACTGTCTCCGTATAGATTATTCCACGACCAAGCGTCTGGCGATTTTCATTCACGGGACGTGGTGGTTCTGGTTGGGACAGAAACACCCAAAAGCTGAAAATAATAATACATCTAAAATAATTTGCATACTTCTGCACTTCATTATTGCCTGAAATATTAATAAAATGATTGCCTTGTATGCGCGAAGCGCTGAGCCGAAAATTCTGCTTTGTAATAAACTTTTTAGCTATTGTATTTCTTGACAGACATTTTACCTCTTTTATTAGTCTCACAAGCAATCACTACAAAAAATGTTTAATTTTTAAAAAATTCAGAGGGACGCATATTTTCTCCCCCTTAAAAAATTCTGGAGGAGGGGACACGTCCACCCCTCCCCCCCTGTCTCTTCCGATTACCGCCGAATGCCTCGTCGACAGAATATAAAATATATTATATCTGGATGACGGTCCTGGGGAGTATCTCTAAGTCTCGGGACAATGTGATTTTTCATTCCACCTTTCAGTGTGGTATCTCCAATGGTATTCCATGCCAGACTGAGTTGAGGACTCTGATTTTTGGTGACGGGTTTGATACCGGTTGTGATTTTTGTCGGGGAAAGATCTAAAAGTTGTTCCGCATAGCAGACGTTCTCTATGAAGTCTCCGTGATATCTCTGTAGTCCTGACGAGGTGGACAGAAATTATGAACACATTGCTTTATCGAACTTCTGTGTGGGTTTTTTTTTACTGTTCGTTGCAGTGACGGATCATCGCTGCATGAGATAAGCATTCGAAATCTACAATTATGCTCGCAGATGCCAGTACCTCGCGACTCTATCCGCGATGTGGATGCAGTGCTATGTCTCTCGTACCTCTCTTCCTCACGGATTAGATACATGACTATCTCTTCCGCGTCTCTCACGCATCTCTATGACAGCAACGACGTGCTATACATCATTTACTCGACGTCCGCGCAGACTAGCATAGATATATACAGGTGAGAGTGAGTACATACCACCCTACAGTCTAACCTAACATAGCGTCTCTATCAGACATCCCGCGTGAATACTTCTAGCTCCAATGGATATTGGTCGTAATCAATGTATAGATATCTCTTCCCCTGATCTCTATGATTGGCGATCTTTAACGATATAGAACCTCTCAGGCGACACTCGGACTTTAGAGATGAACGTCACGAGATCCCGCACTCTCGAATTTCGCTGCGAGAGCAGATCGTTAATTTTCGCATATATTGTGTGTGCTATGTCCTTAGACAAAATATACATGGCTTTGTCCAGCCTCGATAGAGCAACAACATGTTATGCAAAATTGCGATTCAAAATACCTAATCACCGCGCACGCTCAAGTTCAGTCAGGCACATGTCGGTGGTAATCCGTCCTTCCTGAACAAGTCTAGAAACCTATGCTGCTGTCCTGTTTTCATTGTTGCTCATGTGTCTAGCCATACTCTGGATCGCCTTACAGCTTCTCAAAGATTAAGGATAGATAATCCGGTCTTGGATATTTACTCTTGTCTGGAAGCTGCTACTATCGGATATTCACGTATTCATCCAACTAAAAGCAGCATTCTTTACGCAACCGCTTACCCATCATCATCAACTATAGCGTAGATCACTACTATAACTACCTAACGAGTAATAAAAATACGCACAAATAAGCGATATTGCGTTGAATCTTAAACTCGCAACCCATTTGCTTCAAAGGTGTCAACATATCATTATAATAATTATGATTAGATTGTAGGATTTCGACTCGCCGAGGTTTACATCATCCCGTTAACTCAACCCCTATGAACCATTGACGTTTTACTTGTTTCATGATTCATGCTAGCGTAAAGATGTTGTGAATATCTTGTAGAATATGGTTGTGGTACGATGATCAAATATAGCATATCTTCTACCCCTCTATTATCGTCCATCTACTCTACCAACTTGTGCGCCCTCTCCCAAATAAGATAAAAAAAAAAAGAAGAATAACAAGAAAAACAAATATTACAAAATAGTAATAAGGATAAAGATTGGTGCGCATGGCAGCCTAACGTGAGACTTTTTCGTTATTCATGTTAGTCGCTGATATCGGAATCAAATTCAACGTTCATTGCTTTTGGCCAAATTTTATGGTTACTTCACATTTGTTGAATGAAAAATTCGTGGAGCTATTTAGGAGATTTAATTCATAAAGAATAAGAAACTCCCTTTCCACCTCCTCTGGTTTAGTTTTCCCTTCCAGCCACTGTGTGAATTGTAATGGAATAAGATCGTTATATTTTAAAATGCTTATGACAAGCGAGCAATGTACAACACTCGGCAGTCAAAGGATTAAAGCGCACAAACAATCATTTTGTTTGCGTCTATTATTTCAATGGATTTCCTGTGTTATCTTGTGCCACTCTCAGGCACGAGAAACTTTCAGCTGTACAGAAGTGTACACGTTTGGGAGGTTTTTCGTGTGTGGGGAGTTTTTTCTTACGTACGGTGCGATGTTTCGACTATTGCAATTGCCGTATTCTCAACTCAATACTACGTAACAGATATACGGGGCCTATTAACTTTTGAATGTATTGTCGTTTTTATTGCTACAAAATAATCTAAAGTTAACCTATACCTATATATCTAGACATTGAAAATTCATGTATGTTTGTTGTTTTTTTTTTTTTTAATAACTTGAACATTCTTCTTTTATACTTTGTTAGAAATGCAATGAATATGATTATTTTCCGAAAAAAAGTGCCTTAGTTTGTTTATCATTTGTTTCCTGTAATCGAGCCCCATAGCTTGTGTATTCTTGTTGTTTTATATATTTATAACATCTTAACTGGGAACTTCCAGATAAACTTCATATACTGAAATTGTAATAATTCCAATTTATAGTTTCTTTTTTAAAGATCCCAAGACGCTTATCTATGAGGCCAAACATGAGGAATAAATAACTGTAACATTATGTATTTTTATTTTCTTATTCCGTTCGGATGGTGTTTCATGTGGTTGGTTAAAACTATCATAATAAGATATACACTTGACTAGTATTTAAGCCCATGAAAACAAAATAGACTCTATTTATCATGTGGGTCATATAAATTGGGAATTGAGATATTAAGGCGACCCCCCCCTCCGCCCCCCGACTTGTTTTTCTATTAAAACGGCCACATATTTAAAAAGAGAGAAAGAGAAAGTGTGAGGAAGGGAAAAAAGAGAGGGCGTCGAGTGAGAGAGGAGAGAGAGTATTGAGAGTGTGTGGTGAGGAGATAAAATGTAAAAAATAGTAAAAGAGATGGATTGAATGAAGAAAAAAAGAAAAGATGGGAAAGAAAGAAATGATATCAGAGGAGAGAGAAGAGGGAGGGGCACCCTCCATAAAAAATATAAAAATATATATTTTCAATATGATACCCTTGTAATTATATATGTCCAATACGTTATGTAAAACGCGAGCATAAGATGCAGTATTTGATTCTTGTCAAAGAAAAAATGGCCGTAATATTTTTTATAAGTGGTTTTACAAAATAATAAAAGAGATTAAGAAATAGTGTATAATAAAAAAAGCTTTGTGAATTTTTACTTCTTTCTCAGAAAGTATCAACTTTATTTCTTTTGCATGTGCAGTTTATAGTTCAAAAGGCTGTAAGCCTAAATAAGTTTTTTTCTAAAGTGTTATAATAACAGTTGTCAGTTTAAATGATGTAATTGTGTTTATGGTTTAATACAAGTTAGGATAGATAAAGAACCTCAATAAACAGTATGTAATTAATGATAGGTTTTCTATAATTCTACAGTTAAAGTGCGTTGCAAGTCCACTGATTCTAACTACTAAGAAAAACAAAAAACAAAAAAATAAATCTTATCTGAAACTTTATGTCCTGCATTTCGATGCAGTTATAATCAAGTGGAAAATGTATATAAATTGGTGTTCAAGCATTTTGTCATGTTCATTATAATTAGTTTATGTTGTTAAAGTATGTTTAATTTTTCATGTGCATGCTTTGATAAGAAAAAATGCTAATGTTACATAGTCATTGTGTTAAATTGCCGACGATGCTGTTTACAATTGCCCCTCGTTACGGTCATTGTAACACTCGATCTCCTCTTGTTTTTGAAATGGAATGGTCTCTTCAAAATGTACTTTTTTTACTCTTAACCCATCTATTCATATGTCAAGCTAGATATGCAATTTTCTCCATTTTATTTAGTTTAAGCAAGTATTTAGTCTTCAATAAAGCTGAATAGGTCAAATTTGGAAAAAAAACTGTTACAATTGCCCCAGCTCCCCTACTATTCGCCAAGGTTGCAAATGTGCTCATTTTACCTCAAAGACTCAAAACGCGCAAAGCAATGTCCCATATTAAAAAGTCATCGATATTTGACTTTATGTTGCCATTTGGTTCTCTTGTTAATGTATGTAAATTTAATTGCATTGATTTTTAACAAACAATACCTGAGTAAATAATCCGATTGACTATATTCGCAGCTGCTGCGGCCCTCCACTCTCTATTCACATCTCTTGGCTGGTTGCGTGGTCTACGATACAATAAGCTCACATGCAGCAAAGCCTCTAGAGCACTTGGCATACTCGGTGTGACTTAGTAAAATTAATATATGTTTTCCCAATTTCCTTATAGTTTATATTTATTTTATTTATTCATTCATACCTATCTCTTTATTTTCCCCAAATTTGGTTCCCTCTGACTTTTAACTATCTTCTCTTGCCTCAATATTTTTTTCAGTTCTTCATTTTACATTGTAATCTTAGAATAAATTATTTCTTTTTATATCCAATCATAATCCTGACACAACTCTTTTTTCATCTGTTTTTTTTTTTTTTTTTGAAGTGTCTGACATAGTTGCTTTTTTTCTCTCTCTCTCTCATTGCCCCTCCCTCCTCCCCCTACTTTTCCAATAATCTTTATTTGAATATAATTTCTTGTGTATTGTTTTGTTTTTCTTGTACTTTCTCATTTCTCTTTTTTTTTCAATCTGACCTCATTTTATGTGTTCTCTAGAACCTCTTTTAGATGTAATAACAACCATTATCATGGTAATTATCCCTTATTAACCATCTATCATTCGTTTGATTTAATTATATAATTTATTAGACTGATCAAATAAATGCACAAGTGACAGATAGTTTAGTCTACAAAACATCATCTGTATATTACATTATTTGAAAGCATAGAATATATGATAAAATGATTTGTTGTTTAATTTTCCGTTAACATTTGATCGGTTAGGTTACAATATAACTATTAAATTACATCTTCTTGGAATATTAAACATAAGAACTCATAAATTTCTACATATGTGTGATATAATATATATGCCTCTACTTGAGAAGAGAGTCATTTATGAATTATTTTCGTATCATATTAATTCCAATTTCTAGTTAAAAAAATGTTCATTATTTAAATAAAATAAAATTAAAATTATCCCTGTATAGAAGCTGGAATAATAACATGTGTTAAATAAATGTAACATTATTTACTAATATTTATATTTTAATTCCCAAAGAATATCCAATTAAAATTTAATGACATTAACAAATAATAGATAATCAACATTAATAACTCATTACATATTATGGATACAATCATAATTCCTTCACACAAATAAGCAAAGGACAAAGGAAAATTATGTTTAATGCCATACATAATCTTATTCAAATAAATCAATATTCACGAAAGTTTCTCCTACCGTAAATAAATATATATACAACATTTGCTCTTTTTTTACATGACTTTTTGTCACTTACTTTCATTGTGTCATATAAGGTTTCAGATCATGCATGCATCTCATTCTTTTTATACTAAAATATATATCAATGATATATTAAAAAATTGAGAAAAAAAGAAAGAATAATGAAAGAACATAGTTCCTAAATCTATTATTTTAAAAGTTATATATAGTGGGGGGTGTGTGGGTGTTGGGTGGGGGGTTGTGGGTGGTCGGAGGTGTTGTGGTTTTGTGTGTGGGGTGGGTGTGGGTGGGGGTTTGTGTGGGTGGTTGCTGGGGGGTGCAAGGGGTGACGGTGTGTGGGTGTGTGCGTGGTCGCCGTTAGGGTTGACGAGTAGGTGTTTGATTTAGTAGTGTGTGGTGGTTGGGTGTGTTGTGGGTGTGAGGTGTTGGTTTGTGGTATGGTGGGTTGTGTGTGTGTGTGGTGTGAGGGTGTGGTGGCGTGTGGTGGTGGGGGGTTGGTGTGTGGTGTGGTTGGGGTTGGGGATGTTGGGTGTGGGTTGGCCTGGTGGCTAGTTGTGAGTGTCGTGTTGTGGATGGGTATGGTGGGAGTGAGGTGGGTGGTGGTGGGGTGGGTTTGCGGGGGGGTGGTTGTGTGGGTGGGTGTGTTGTGTGTGAGTGGTGGTTGGTGTGGGTGTTGGTGTGGTGTGTTAGGTGGTGGTTTGTGGTTGTGGTGTGGTTGTGTGGGGTGTTGGTTGTGTGGTGGTGTGGTGTGGTGGTGTGTGTTTGTGGTTGTGGTTGTGGTTGGGTGGGTTGTGGTCTTGGGAGTTTGGTGGTTGGTGGTGTGGGTGTGGTTTGTGTGTGTTGGTGTGGGGTGGGCGGTTTGGTGTGGTGGTGGTTGTGTGTTGCTGGGGTGTTGTTGGTTGGTGGAATAGATTCCTTTTTTTACCAAGTAAATGTTGAGATCTATGAGAGTATTTATTTTACCATGTAATATTAGATATTGAGGCCATATATAGTTAATTGAGAAAATTCTTCTCTTGGGTCAAGTAGTTCTTTTCTCATACCTCTTGATCGATCCTGCTTCGTTTGTTACAGCTTTTTCCTCTTAAGAGTTATACTAATTTTTTTTTTTTTTTTGAATGATAAAAGAAAGTATTATATTATATTATGTCTAGCAAAAAGAATTTTATATTTGTGTTAGGAAACATAATATATTAGTAATGATTAGGTGATGGTACATGCTAAAATTTTTCACTGTATGATTGGCGATTGTCAACATTTCATAACATAACCAGCCTACTAGCTCAAGAGTATGAATTTATTGAGGATTGCATGCTGCAGTCCCCCCCTCTCCCCCAGGCCGGACTCTATTAGGGTTTTCCTAACTAGTGCTATATATCATAATAAATTACATATGCGTATATTATCTTTCTTATTGTACTCCTATTTCTTACCCAAGAGTGTTAACTTGAGTATATACGCTTGCCCCTAATAGGGTGGGAGTTCGCTCACATAATTCGTGATCCTTCAAAAATATGCGGTAGAATGTGTTCATTGCAGTTGCATGTTTGAATCGCCATAACTCCATAACGAATGGTCGGATTTCCATAATTTTTTTTGCTGTGAATTTCTCTTATCAATACCTTTAATTTGAGGTATCATTTGTTTACTATATTTATTGTTGTAATTTTGGGGTAATATAGCTACTGAAGGCCTATTTTTAATCCCACCACGTTCTGTTATGTTTGTATTATTGTTGTACTCTTGATTGTACATGTATTTTTTAATCTACTCCGAATGTTAATCTATTTTGTAAGATTGTTTTTATCAGATTGTGGAAATAAACTTGAATTGAAAAGAAAAAAAAGTGCTGGACAGTTGCATTTTTTTTTTTGTTTTTTTTTCTTCTTCTTCTTCTTCTTTTCTTCCCCCCCCCCCAATGGAAAGTCATTGTAGAAAGATGAAATGTTGATGACAAGCTCAACCCATTCAAGGAGGCTTGTTCCAAAACGGGAATAAAATTCTACTAAACAAACTAATTGAAGAAAATTTGACGTAGGTTTAAAAGGCCCTGTGTCAGTTGGGGAGTCGCCGAACGTTGGTTTAAGTTGCCATTTTCGAATCGGGTTATAACACAGGTCGCGAGAGCTATGCTCGGAAACGGTTCGAAACCGATCCTAACTCAGTGCGACCTAGGGTAACCTAACGTAATGTTAACCCCCCAAAAATGCCAATTTCGTGCAACCTTTCACGTCTCCCCAAGTGACATAGGCGCTTTAAAGCTGGTTTCATTAATTATTATTGAGAATTTTCCTCAGCAACCAAGAGGGGGGCAACAGGCAGCCATTTTCAGTACAACCCGATGTTGATTTGCAGCCTCATATACATACATCTAAAATATAATATTTTTTGTATATTTCAGTATGTCTGTGAATGTATGTACACCCGTGTGCATATTTTATGTATGTGTATATGCATGTATATGAGGACAATTATATGTGAATGTCCATTGCTGTATATAATATTTAAATTTAGTTATTAATTGATTTTGTAAATATTCTTGTATACATTATAATTTTGTAAGATATTCATTGTTTTTCCTCTGATGAAAATCCAAAGTTGGGGATTGTATATCAATAAATTTGAATTTAAATTTGAATTTGTTATGTGATACAAACCAAGCATCCACCATGACTCCATGGATGGTAAACAAAGCGTACGTATATGCAAGAAGTGTATCTTAAGTTTAGTCAATGTATCAAATCTTCAACAAAATGTAATTATTGTTCTGTCAATTTATTTATTTTTTATAGGCTGTTAAACTGACACCGGAAGAACTTCCAGGTAAGTGCGAGGAAAACTTTATAATACCCCCAATCCACTGAGAATTTTGGAGCATTGGTCACCAATCGGACGCAATTTTTAATCCTTCTGGTTACCCACCGAGTGGTCTCATGTCAAACTATTGGATATGTGTCAGTCTCTGGCCGACATCTGATTAAAATCGGGTGATCAGGTACTCATCTTATTGCAATTAGCGAGGTTTTTTAAATCAAGTTTGCGAAAAGAAGTGTTTTTGTGTTTTCAACCCGACTGCGGAATGTTGGTAGTATCGGGTCAATGTACGATCGAACTCGAAGTAGTGACTGATTAATTTGATTAGAGTTGGGCCCGTATCAGATGGATGTTGGAAGTGCCAGTTTAGAGTCAGATAGCCCAAATTACCCTCCGAAAGCAAATGCATGGATTGGACAAGCCGATGAAAACGGCGGACAGGTATCGGGCAGATACCAGTCTTTCATCCGATTTCATGCGGATAATCAATAAATCAGGGTCACCAAAACAGACTCCTCGGTGAGATTTCATCGGAACTCCTTAAAATTGACATTTTGGGGATCAGATGAGCTCGAGATGAAGAGTCCGACTGTCAGTGGAATGGGGGGTATATATATAGGCGCATTGGTCAACGAACAATTAAAGTCTTTTGACTTCTGACTTTTTTATAATCAGATATTTGTGTATGCAAGCACGATATCGCCGTTAATAAATTGACTTAATTGTAATGGTATAAAAATTAATGATAATGCAAAGTATCCAAACGGTTATCGGACCTAAATTCCAAATGTAGAACTTTTTGAGGGTTAATAAGCAGTGGTCTACCTAGTGGTCTACGGTTCAATACACTTGTGGAGCTAGATACGAAAATTCCGTTTTGATAGGTCAGTTGACAAGCATATTGGAAAGGATATTTGAACAGCATTTCAATTAGTTGTTTTACTGGGTATTATATCATGTTCGTCATAATATAAATTTGGAATACACTAAAATAAAATTACCTTTAGCGCCAGCTCTGTCCTTTTAATGTTTGGACAAAACAGAGAGTTGAAAGTTATTAAACATTCGCAACATTTCGTCGTGGATACATCCGCGATTTCGTCTCACATGAGATGTCCCTTCACCACCATAAACAACCCGCATGTCCATCAATATTTTACCAGAAATATCGATGATTTTCTTTCATTTATCTTTGTGAAGCATTCAAGTTCTAGTGGATTGTTTTGATGCGAATCAAGATGGTAAAATCAATGCTGTGGAGCTGGAGAGGTGATGAAAACATTACTTCTACACGTGGTCGCAGCAACAACATGAGTGAAGAACAGATAAAAGCATTGCTAGCAGAAGCAGATGCTGATGGTAAGTTCCTATGTGATGTTTTCCAGTGGTTGCATTACAAACTAAATATCACATTGCACGAGGTTCGAATCCCACCACATCACCCAAACCATGTTGGCCTAGACTAGGAGTAGGTGTATACTTACAGACGCGGATCCAGGGGGACCCGACGGGCCGGCCCACCCCCCCCCCCCTAGCAAAAAAAAGTAAATAAATAAATAAAAAAGCGGAGTAAAAATAGATGAATTAAAAAATTACACTCCCCCCCCCCCCCGCCCCCCCCCCCCCCGTCTTATCGCTCGGCCAGTGTGCGTGAAAAAATTGAGTGTGCCTTAATTTTTGCTCGCCCGATGTAACGGGGAAAAAATTTGGGTGTACCAAAATCTGAAACTCCGATTTGGGCCGCCCCCCCCCCTGTAATGAAATCCTGGATCTGCCACTGACTTAATTTCGCGGTCGCAACGTATTGTATGCCTCATTCCCGCGTTAGCAAGGTTACGTTGGGCCAATTAACGTCGGCATGGTCGTGGCTATTACGTTGGGCCAACGATATTAGGGTGTTTTCGCAGGACTACGGGGAGCTTATCTAGAACGTTAGCATAAAAGAGGGCACTATTTTCAAAATGCCTGCAAACCGTCGTTTTCTATCTTCTTCAATAACTTTGAATAAAAGTTTCCAATGGTAACCGAACATGTTCCCTTTGGCTCGTGAGACATTGTAACGTCTATTGTTGCAAGGAAGATTCAATCAGTATACAGGGCTTTGATATACAGTGCGACATAGAAAAAACCAACTAAATTTAAAAGCATCTGTCACATTGAAATGTTTTATGACTTTGATGTTTATTTCATAATATAGAGTCACTCTATATTCAATTATACCAAACGTATAACTGTGTTGTACCGGATGACTGAGCACTTAGGTTGAGAAAAATCGTAAAATTTGTTTGATAGTATATTATACCAAGTTTGAGAAAAAGCAACCCTTGCAATTAATTAGTCTTTTTAAATATTTTGTCCCTTATGAATAGATCCAAGAGGACTGACCTAAAACAATGAATGAATGCTCAGAAGCCAGGGTTTCTTGTGGCAAAACTTGGAAGAAAATGTATCTCAACAAAGTTATCAAAAATTCAAGTGCTCAGTCATCCATGATAGAACACAGGCCCGTAACTAGAGGGGGTTCGGGGGGTTCGAACGAACGTGGCTATTACTTTGGTCTCATCTTGAGAATCCCGCTAAGATTTTAAAGGGGAAGTTCACCCTGGAATTTTATTGGTTTTAAAAATTGCAGGAAAATGAAAAAAAATATGAGTGAAAGTTTGAAGAAATGAGCAAAATAACGAAGTTATGAATTTTAAAGTTTTGATTCTGTGACGTCACATGCGAGCAAGTCTCCCATGTGTTGTGTATGGAAATTCCATAAGTTTGTTTTTTTCATGGTTCTTGAAAGGAATGGGTCATTTCATATAGGTATGTATATGAACATAGGTTTGATGATATATCGACCGCGCAGGTGAAATAATTATTTCTTCTTTTAAAAAATGACACTTTACGGAATTTCCATATACAACACATAGGAGAGCAGCTCGCACGTGACGTCACAAATTGAAAATAGAAATATTCATAACTTCGTTATTTTTTGGTCGATTTTCTTCAAACCGTCACTCTTATTTTTTCTTTATTTTTCTGCATTTTTCAAGACCAATAAATTCCAGGGTGAACTTCCCTTTAAAGGTTTGATCAGTTATTGGTTGTCCTCTCCTTGAAAAACAAAATTGCAATGCAAATTCAAAAGGTAAAATTAGGTATTGAATTATTAATGGACCTCGGTAATCAATATCTTTGTTCGAACGTTTATTAGAAAATCTCGTGTGATTTTAATTTTTTATTTTTTTTATTTTTAATTAAACTAAACATTTTTCAAATACTTCTATGTTTGACAAGGAGAATTTGCAATACAATGATTATTGTCATGAATGTTTATAAGGCATAGATTTTATAATGAAGCGTAATGTCATTTTCCCCTATTCTTGTAGTTTCAAAACGCCATAGTCCCCTCTGCAAATTGTGGTCCCGTCCCCTCCCAGGTTGTGAAAACAATCACCAGCCTGATATGAAAATATTTCATGCATATTGAAAAAGTCATCTTTATTAGTGTCTGCCTCTTTGATCATTGCAGCGACCTCTCTTGTGTCATCGGTTCTCCCAAACCTTCATCAATTGACCCAACTCGTCAGCACTGGAATACATATACAAAAAGAGAGGATGTTTATAACTGGGAAGAGTTTAGTAAATCTTAAAATAAACAATTTCACAATTTGAATTTAATGTGAGAATGAAAGTTACCTGATACAACGCAACTGCGTTTCAATACAAAGACCAAAAACAATAATTGTGTACGTATTCTTGATTTAAATTAATATATTTGTACGTCATATATACAATAATCATTAAACATTTAATACTGACATGGCATCAGACTGTAAGAGAACTTTTGACACTGGTTAGGACCTCTTTTGTGTTTTGTCTTCTTAAAGACCGTTGACAGAGTAAATACTTATTATATGATTATAGATATTGGATGTATTTTTGGATTAGTGTCTAATGAAATTTGGAAAAACACAACTTGCCATTTATTGTTTTGTAATGGTATGCATTAGTGATTACATCGTTATTGACTAAATTATAACAATCGCAAGTAATCGTTTGTTCAAACAAAGATGCCCAAAAAGTATTAAAATAGCCAAAACTTAAAAACCCCTCAAATTTTGGCAACATCTCCCATCCACAAGACGGTTCATGAAGTAGACACACCAATTGCCCAAACTATTCCTAAAATTATCGGGCAAGTGTTGGGGCATAAAATACACTTGTCACACACAATATTGATTCTCTTCGAGGCATTATAGAAAAAGAGGACGATTTCTGGATAGTATCTTCGCAGAAAGCTTTCTGACAGAAATCACTTTAATCTGTGAAATAATTTTTCACTGTCGCCCACTTCAACTAGTTATCTTTTCTTTTTGTAGAATTTTTAGTTCTCGCCAATTATAAAGAAAGAACATTATTTCCTAATTTGGCAAAGTATATTGAAAAAAGGGTCTAATTAATAGTGAGACCCCTTAGAGAAAACTTGCAAACTTAAATACCTCATGGATGAATTTCCATCTTTTCGAAAGAAAAAGAAAGCGTCCTCGAATGCTTTTCGTCATCTTTTATTCTGCAGCCTCTCTTCAGTACAATGCCGTACGCACCATGAACTCGGAGAAATCAAGAGTTTCATTATCTAAATCGAGCCAAAAATAAGTATATACAATCATACACATAAAATAACAAATTAAAGGTCGGATCAAATACCTTCTTTACTAGGGCGCTGCAATTTTTTCAGTTTGTCTGTGCCTCGCTGCGCATTAAAGGTTGATCTCTTATACGTTCCAGTAGCGGACGCAGACCTAGTCACACAATGAACTTACCGGGCCCATGCGTATTATAGAGGCGCTTTCGTCCCAGACAATTGCCCCCCCGAAATGCATTAATTCGATTTTCTTGGATCCGCGCCTGCGTTCATGGACAATTAAATATAAATTATGCTGAAATATGACAAACAGTGGCGCTGTTCTAGCTGCTAGTGTCTTTGAGATTATATTGTCGGCACGTAGGCTGTAACCCAGATAGCAAGGTGACGTTGAGCAACGTCGGCAATGGTTGTGGCTATTACGTTTGGCCAACGCTATTCTTGAGTGGGCCAATGTTGCACAACGTTTTCATGTGCGGCGGTCGCGAAGCCAACGTCGAACCAATGTTGGACCAACGTTCGCATTTGAGTGCGGCGGACGTCGCATTTTGTATACAAGGTGTCGGCATTGTCGTGCAACGTGCTCATTGTGCAACGTTGTGCCAACGAAGTAGTGGGTGTTTTGCGCAGGACTACGGAGGAGCTAATCTTGAACGTTAGCATTTTGAAGAGCTTATTTTCAAAATAGTTTAACCCCAAACCCCTGGATACTGTTAGTACAGAAAAGAGTGTGTAAACTGGTGTTTGCTAGAAACGCTGGCAAGTTTTAATTACGAGTTTTCGTGTGCACAATCGAGGTTTCCCTTAGCTACAAGAGATAGTCTCCCCGTTGTCAAATCTGCAACGCTATTTTGGGGAAATGTACGTTCTCCTGGACGCTAGCGTTCTAGGTTCTGCGGGAGAGTAGTCAGTTATAAGCCAATAAGCCAGCGCTTTTATCGCGATGTATACAGGCATTTCCCCTTTGCTAAACATAAAAGAAGTACTTTGATTTTACTAATCTAAGGTTGGCGGTAGGTATTTATTTTATCTCAGATGTTTTAGGTCAGCTGTTATACACATAGACGCATTTGACACAATGAAACCTTGGTAGAGAAAAATAGGTAGGCTATCCCGGTAAGTAGCCTTTGTGATCGTTAGTATTGCAACTAGACGTTGAATACAGCCACACTGTCCGCACATTGCATCCTTTATGCAAGATGACAAAAGCGGGCTTGAGCATTTGATCGCATTCTGCATACTTCGTAAGTCTTGTCTCGTGTACAGTGCGTTCGAAGAGTAACCAATTTTGAGACCTCATAGACTGTATGTCTTATGTGTTTAATGATTAGGGATATGTATTTATTTTTATTATCATGACGAAGAGTAGGGTGTATCTCTTCGCAGAAATTTTTGATACTTTGAGGGGGATTTGGCTTTGAGACGGTTTCGGAACTATTTGGAGACGGTTGTGAAACTATTCGGGGACTCCTTACTCAGTCAATGCAACGTTTTTGAGTCGGGAAGTACTTGAAGACAGTTTATGAAATGTCACGAGACGTCTCCGCGACGGAATAAAGTATCGGAACGATATGGACTCTAATACTTTTTTTTTCGTCGCGAAGACGGTGAGATACCTGTACCACATTGTACTGTTCCAGGCCCGTACTAGGATTTTTACGGGGGGTTCGCAATCTACAAAAGTGGACAAAAGGTACATTCAAAATTTTTTACATTATTCGGGCGAGCAAAGAAAGGTACATCCCAAAATTTTTACGTCACGCGCTGTGGCCGCGCGATGACCGAGGGGGGGGGGGGGGTAGGTGTTCAAAAAAATATATCTCTTCAGCCTCAGAGGGTCATATATTAGCTATGGGGTGGCTAACATCATTTGATCGCCCAAAGAAATTGATAAGCGGAATAATAATATCTCAATATTATCCTTTTTTTGGGGGGGGGGAGCGGCACCTCTACTCGCCAGCGGCGGGGGGGTTCGTTCGACCCCGAACCTCTGTTCGGGTGCGCTTCTAGGGTGTGCTTGATTCCATACTTGTATAGGTCATTTTCTTCCAATTGATGCTAAGCACTGAGCTTCTGGTACATTCTTCTTGTTTTTTGGTTCAGTCCTCTTGGATCTATTCATAGGGTCAAAATATTAAGATAATTATTTGAGGGTTGTTTTTTTTCAACTTGGTATATATACTATAACAAATTTTACCGATTTTTTTAACCTAAGTTGTCCGTCCGGTACACACAGTTTACGTTTTGGTAATTAATTATAGTGATCTATTTATGAAATAACATCAAAGTCATAACATTTCATGTGACAGATCTTTTAAATTTAGTTTGGTTGTTTCTATATATGAACTGTATATCAAGCTGTTACTGATTGAACTTCCTTGACATGGTTAAATGTTCACGAGCCAAGGAGAATGTTCGGTTACCATTGGAATTTTATTCAAGTTATTGAAGAAGTGAAACGACGGTTTGCAGGCATTTTGAAAATAGTGCCCTTTTTATGCTAACTTCTAGATAAGTCCCCGTAGTCTGCGAAAACACCCTGATATCGTTGGCCAACGTATATGCCACGAGCATGCGACGGTTATTGGCCACGACCTTGCTCGGGATGGGCATACCATACTTGCGCGCGAATTAGTCAGTGGCAGATCCGGATTTCATTACGAGGGGGGGCGGCCCAAATCGGAGTTTCAGATTTTTGTACACCATTTTTTCCCCGTTCATGGGCGAGCAAATTAAGGCTCTTTTTTTCACGTCAGCGACTGGCGGCGGTCGGGGGGGGGGGGGGCGGGGGGGGGTGTTAATTTTTTAATTCATCTATTTTTTTCCGCTTTTTTTATTTATTTATTTACTTTTTTTGCTAGGGGGGGGGGGGCGGGCCGTCGGGCCCCCTGGATCGCGTCTGTAACGTATAACTACTGCTCTAGCCAACATGTTTGCGGTTGATGGTTGGATTTCACGCTCGTGC
>CALNVZ010000649.1:24855490-24872204 GCA_940671915.1 Paracentrotus lividus
ACTGGCACCACCACATTGACTTCAGCGTTTATTTCTATCAGGATAAGTTGAAGGATAGTGAAATATTTTGGAACAGGATATCTATCACTCTATACTAAAGCGACTTTTCATTAAAACTTCTTGTGTCTGGAGAATGTGAACCCACCCAGGGCCTTCAAGAAATGCAGGGAAGTTCCTCTTCATGAACGGATTGTGTGTATGACAATGCTGCCCTCTCTTAGCGTTGAATCATAATCAGAATGGAAAGACTTCCGATTCAACTAACGGGGGAAGAATCATTGCCTTGGTATCGCCAATCACACCAATACGCCCGATTTATCGAGGCCAAAAGGAGTGGCCACAGCGAGAAAACAGAGACAGATTTCAGTTAATAATCAACATCATCGCAGATTTCGATGGCAGGTCAGGATGGGGCCAACGTGAAACACTTCGTATCTCTACAATATAACATAGCACACCTGGACAAGCAGAGGTGAGCGATATTATACCAATGGTGTAACGAAGATTGTTGTAAGTATTGGGCACATACAAGTGGTTCAGCATAACGCATATCGCCTCACCGTGTAAACGAATTCTCTAACCGAAAACTAACTTTGTTTGGAAATCAAAACGAATGAACCGTTTTGCAGACCAAGTGACGTCTAATCGACAGACACGTGTTAACCTCCCGACTGTTTATCTTTGTAACGCAAGATCATTGAACAATAAGTTGGATGAAACTGGTAAATAATTATTAGGGAGAAAGAAGTTGCTGTTGGCAGCAATAAACCGAGAACAATGGTTCAGAATCTGATATGCGCATTGCATCTTGTTAACATAACTGACTATATTCTGTTCAACTAGAGTCACGTAGCATCGCCAAAGGTGGAGGAGTAGCGTTTAATGTTGATGATACAGAAAACCCAGAACAAATGCCAATAGAAGACCGTTGAACTGAAGTCCTGTGGGTAAATTACGAACGCTGAACGTCCTTCCCCGCGCCTGTTTCGCATATTGATTATAGCTTTGTCTATCACCCCCAAGATAGTGTGTAGCAGACAGACTGATAGACTCATCTCCAGGACAATATAGATCGAATATATGGGTCGACATTCCAGAATGCTGGCATAGCCATAATGGGGGATTTTAACCAACATTGACTTAACAAGTTTTGCTTGCAAATGCCAACTTCAAACAAATAGTCAGACGCCGACAAGAGAGAAAGAATCCTGGATAAAATCGTCACGAACTTCCAGATCTCTATACCCACATTTGTGAGTTGCCCCTTAGAACCAGTGACCACAACATGTGCTCTGGTCAACCGCTTGCTCATACTACATCTTCGTAATGCTACATCAAAACGGAATAACAAGACCACTTAGGACTCGGACATGAGGCCGGTTCGGTCTTGGATTGCAAGTTGTGAATGGAGTTCGGTTATGGATAGCGATTCATAATGATCAAGCAGAAGCTTTCTTGAACATTCTTAACTTCATATTGACGCAGTTCCTACCTAGCAAAGACGGTCAAAATGCACTGCCGAGATAAAGAAATGGATGACTCCAGTAATCAAGTCCCTGATCAAGGAGCGGCAAAATTGCTTTCCAGTGGTGGTAACAGAGGGGAAAACACACGGTATATTTCTAAGCCGAATTAAAAAGTGGAAATACGGAAAGCCAAGCATGATTACTACCCGATGACAGAGTTTAGTAACATAAGAAGGCAAATCCTCCGCAGAATGGTAACAAAGAAATCAAAATCATGAACAAATATGAAAAATGTCAACTCGTTTTATTAATGTTCCTGGAGTTGACAGAGCTTGATTATGTTGGTTGCGAACAGGTAATGGACTTCTTCAAGTCAGTTTGCAGCGGATGTACCAGCCATGGATCCCACAATCTTAAGCGCAGCATACTTACTGACCTTCTCCACCTCCAAGGATAGAACCTTGGGATGTGTATCACAGCTCAAGAAGGTGAAGGTAGGAAAAGCTGTGGGACACGATATGTTTGCCGTAGCAGAATCATCAAAGAATTTTCCGCAATGAACTGAGTACCCACTGCACACATATACAGTACTTTTCACTGCAGAAGGAGTTGTCCCAAGGCTGTGGAAGAGAGCGGTTGTTGTGCCCGTCCCAAAAGTGCTCCTGCAAGTATCGACAAGCTCCGCGCCCATTTCATTGACAGATTAATTTTGCTAAAGTTTTGAGGGATTTGTTGCGAAATGGCTAATGAAGGACTAGGTCCGTTACTCGACAAGAAGCAATTTGGCAATTATTAAGGGCTCTTTCAATCGCACAGACTATTTAGTTGATTTATTGCAGTTGTCTTTATCTCCACGCGAAAAAGCAAAGCCAATATCTACATCTCGTCATGACAGTATTTTCGGAAGAGCTTTGACGCGCATAGACCACACTGTTGCAATTGAAAAAGATGTCTCATATGGAGTGAAACCGGCATTGATTCGGTGGATAGCGGATTTCCTGCATGCGATCAGGGAGTCAATGTGTGCGCTACAAAGGTATTACATCTGAGTTGGACGACCCTGAAGCTGGAGTGCCTCAAGGTAACATCCTGGGCCCGATTGTGTTTCTCACTGTCAATAGATGACGCATTACGCGAGTGTGATCTACCATATTGGAAATACGTAGATGATCTCAGTGTGTAGTCGACATGAGATTTGAAGGAGATCAATTCACTTTTGTTTGGAAACAACCCTTCAACGGCCTTAGTGAATGGTCCTTGTCAAACGGTATGTCCCTAAACCCGGCTAATGTGAGGACCATGCAAACTATGTTTTATGCGAAAGCTCCGCCCCGAATCTCCATTTTTTGTTTAAGTAGACATCAACCTCTCAAGCACATCTGAAAATCGGTGAAATTGTTAGGTGTCCATATCAAGAATGATTTAAAGTGGAATGACCAAGTAGATTCAATGATAAAACGCCTGGCTAATGGAAGAATACATCTAATTAGGATCTGAAAAGTCATGGTTTGCCCTACTGAAGACCTCCGCAATCTACTCGGTTTTCTAAGACCTTAATAAGAGGTACGCTACCCCGGTTGGAAATGGTGGGCTTGACGAAACAGCAGATTGAATCGCTTGAAAGAATTACAAAAAAGAACTCTCAAATAATCTTAGGACCCATATAGCGCTCTTATGATCGCCTTGGATGTATGAAGCTACCTTCTTTGGTGACAGAAGGAGGGACTGTGTAATGACCTTTGCCGAAAAGTTGATTTCGGAACGATAAACTGTCGCTTCTTATCCCCCTTGCAAACACTCGACACTTCGTAGTCTAAAGTTAGAGACAGTGAAAATGTAAAAACCAAACGGTCAGGAGCAGCTCAATACCTTATCTAATTGATCTGTTAAATTCAAAATAATTAGTCATTTCCATGTAATGACTTCGGGCCTCCACCCTTGTTATCTGTTTATAATACTACTTCTTATCGGCATTTTTAGAATTTGTGGACGCTATTGTAATTAGTTATATGTATTTAATGACAATTTTTGAAAATTCATAGTACCGAATTTTTGAATAATTTAATAATACTTTAAGACGTAGCCATCATCAATCCATACACTTAAGCCTGCTATTTCCTTGTCGACCAAAAAAATGTTGGCACCTTAATATTCATTTCAAAACTATCCTTCTTTTTTTTAAGTTTAACAATGCTGTAAAATCTTTCAATATTTCAATATTTTAAATATTTTAAATGTTCAATGTTGCAATATTTCATTATTTCAATATTTCAATATCAATATTTCAATATTTCAATATATAATATTTTTTAATATTTCACAATATTTTCATATTTCAATTTTCAATACTTCAATGTTTTCAATAATGAAATATGCATTCGCAATCTCTAAAATATTGCCATGTTCATCATTCTCAAAAAAAACTGGTAATTTTTTTGTATATTGTATACATTTTGAATATGTATTTGTACGCTTCATGTTTACAATTGGAATGAATTAATTAGTTATTGTTATTGCTAAATGCTATTGAAACGTAAATTTTTATACTTACTCCTTAATAATTGTTACTTCGTAAATTCACTTTATCTTGATTTTTACTAGATGCTAAGTTTTCCGCTATTCGCCATATCTCAAACTGGATAAAATCATATTATGTTCCTTTTCATGCTTATGCTACGTTAACAACTAGCTGCTTCCACTTTTCTTCACCCGCTTTTCTCCATCCTCTGCTATAGATGAATTTCGTAATATTCTTACTTACTACTTAATTTTCTCAACGTAAATATATATATATATATATCCCAATCACTAGATAATTCGACTCAGAACTTAATTATTATTATTATTATAACAGTTGTACAGTTATTGATTGTTTCACTTTAAATTAAGGAAAAATGGTGATATATTTATGACTTTCTCTCGCAAAATATGCAATGTATTTTACCTTTGTAAAAATGATTTATTTGTAAAAATTCTAACAAATTCGGCCATGTGGCTGCAATTGAATTTTTATTATGAATAAACGCATTTACTACTACTACTACTACTAAACACAGAAGATACGATGGCGTTTCAATTTCCTTCATTTTCTTTCCAAACTTGTATAATTCATACAATGAAGCATTCAAACGACGTCAGTTTCCGAGATATAAACATTCCAATTTCACTATGTATTTTCATTCTGTATGGCTATGTTTTCTTTGATCAAATAAATAATAATGATAATAATAATAATAGCGGCAATACAGCCCGCCTCAAATTGTCACGTGAAATACCATTCGCCAAAGGATCAGTCCGGGGGGGGATGGTCACTCACCACATGTATGTTGCTACGCATGCGTGTCCCCAAAAAGCGTCGACAAGGGTCAGTTTTCAGCCTTTCGACGGTGTCGAAGCTTTCGCTTAAATAAAGGGGGGTTTTTTTTATTTCACAATCGCCATTTTTAAGACATAAAATAAGGGTGTTTTTAGCAAGAAATTGCTGTTTTGGGGTCAAAATTTTACGATTTTACGCCATTTAGGGGGTGTTCTCAGCGGAAATTGCTGTTTTGGTGTCCAGAATTTCACGGTGTGTACGCCATTTAGGATATGGTTTTTTCCAGTGTCTGACGTCGAAAAGGGTGAAATTTTGACTTCATGCAATGAAGACGTTTGGTCCATTTTTCAGGGTGCGGGGGCACGCATGGGTAAGCACTTTTCCCTTAGAGTGACCCCCCCCCCCCCCGGGAATACAGTCAACTGTTTTTGTAGACCAGTAAAAATAAAACTGTCCTTAGGGGGAGACCTGGGGCAAATTGTAACAGTTTTTCCAAATTTGACCTATCAGCTTTATTGAGCTAAATACCTTGCCTTAAAACTAAATAAATGAAATAATGCATATCTTAGCTTGACATATGAATAGTTTGGGGTAAAGTAAAAGATCATTTTAGACATTACCATTTCAAACAAGAGGTCGAGTGTTACATTGACGTGACGAGGGGCAATTGTAACAGACGTGCCGGGCTAATTGTAACACATGAACTTGTAACATTTTGGTTTTTCTTTATCAAAAGCTATGCACATGACAAATTAAACATCAATATACACACACATAAACTATTATAATGAAACAATGACGCTTGACCATTTATATTACATTTTCACCTGTTATGCATGAAAGGGAAAAAAAGTAATGAATAGTTTTTTTTTTTTTTTTTTTTTTTTTTTTTAGGTTGTTGTGGCTTCACCTTTAAACTGTAGAATTATAAGAACTTCATTAATTCCATATTTTTGGGTTCTTTATCTACTTTGTACCTACATCAATATATCTTAACTGACAACTGTTGTATAACACTTTATGTTAGGCTACGCCTTTTGAACTTTAACCATTCTTTCAAAATAAAGTGGATACATTTCTGATAAGAAGTAAAAAATGACAGACTTTTTTTTTTCTTTTCTTTCTTTCTTTTTTTTTTGTAAATCAATCTTCAAAATTTACAAAACCATTTCTTTCTTCTGGGCAAAATCAATAATGTCTTTGCCTTTTTACAAAACGTATTGGACATAATATTTTCAGTATCATATTGAAAATATATATTTTTTTTTTTTATGGGGGCTGCCATCCCTCCCTCTCTCTCCTCTGTCTTTCTTTTCTTTCTTTTTTTCGTTCATTCACTCCTCTTTACTTTTACTTTCCTATCTGCCCTCCCCCTCTCTCACTCTCTCCGCTTCTCGCCTTTCCTTCTCCTTGCCTCTTCTTCTTTCTCTCTTTTACATATGTGCTTTTTTTTTAATAAGAAAAAAAAAAACAAGTCGGGGGGGGTCCCTATTCTCTTTCCCAATTTTATTTGAACCCGTCATTTGTAAATAGGCTTGTACGGTTTCATGGGCTATCCTGTCAGTGTTTCTTGTATGTGGTTATACCTATGAACCTCGACGAATAAATGAAAAAAATCATTGTTCACCAGTTATTTATTCCATCATGTTTGAAGCTCATAGATAAGGTTACCTTTGGTCCTTGTAAAAAAAAAGAAACTATAATTGATTTACATTCATAGTTAATGAAGTTCTGAGTTCTCTAGTAAGTGATATAATTTATTTACAAAAAAAAACAAGGAAATAACAAACTTGAGGCCTCTGATTACAGTGAAACAAATGAAACAAAACTAAAGGCACTTTTTTTCGGAAAATATCAATATTCATAAAAGCATTTCTAACAAAACGTATTTAGACCAGATATGTTCAAAGTTATTGAATTTTCATGTCTGAAGATTATAGTAATGGTTACCTTGTTTTTTGTAAGCATAATAATCGACAATACATTCAAAGTTATAAAGTTCTGATACTTGAGCTTATCAACGAGCTTTTTGCTAATTTTTCTCTCTATATCCAATGTTACTCCTATTTACAATCTTGACATAAAGCGTAATGGTCACTCACTTCATATTTTTTACTTTTTTTTCTTTTCCAGTAAAAGTGATTTTTTTATTTAAAAAAAACACAACAACAACAACAAGAATAAAAACTTGAGGCTCTGGTATCCTGACTTTCGCGGAGGACGTTCTCGCGATGATAGAAATTTGTTTTCGCGACGGACAGAATAGTTTAAAAAACATTCTACCATATCGCGGGAAACGTCTTGAGACGTCTCCGCCACAATTTATGAAAAAATTCGTCTCCGAGATTTTAGGAGACGTTCGAGACGTCTCGGATACGTTTCTAAATATTATTTATCCATCCGCGGGAGACGAAATTTCTATCTGTCGTGGAGACGTCCCTCCGCGAAGTGAGATACCACCTCTAATTTTCAATGTCGGAAGGTTATAGATGTGTTCCTTTGTTTTGTAAAGCATTGTAGTTGAAAATACACTTCAAAGTTCTGAAGTTATGATGCTTTGAGCCTAAGGGTGCTTTCTCACTTCGCGAGATCGTCTCCGCGACAGAATAGGAATCTTGTTCCGCGACGGATATATAGTATTAGAGACGTCCTCCGAGACGTCTCTGATTGCCGAGACGGATTTTTTTACAGATTGGTCGCGGAGAACGTCTTGGAGACGTCTGCGGAGACGTCTCTAATACTAGCTCCATGGTTTCAAGGTTTCCTGATTATGTTTTAATTATGTTTACAGGAAGCAACAAATTCCGGGACAATTGTAATGGTTTTTTATGTAATTTGCAGGGGCCACGGAGCCTGGGAGGGCTTCGTCAGCGAACGTGTACAAAACGGAAAAATGACCTATACATTTGGTGATTTTTAAGTCTGTTCAGCCCCACTCCCTCCACTTGCCGCTCAGCCCTTCCACTTCCAAAGCTCCGCGCCCCTGATTGGTTATTTAAATAAGCTTGGTGTTTGATTCAGCGGAAATCTGGCTTTACCGGTTCTAACGGGAGTTACTTTAACAGAACAGGGCAATTGTAACAGCTTGTACAATTGCCCCTGCGAGGTTGACCATATTTGAGAGATTTTTTTCTATCTTAGCTTCGGTATCGTCGATTGACTTTAAGCAAAATATGGGCCTAAGATAATTTCTAAATATACAAAAATGACAGCCGTAGCTCATCACATATTTGTCCGCAGAAGAAAAACAATGGGGTATGTGAAATATTACTTTTATGCTCAGAAAACGTTTTTCGCTGTGAAAGTTCAACGAACCGTTAAATCTGCTTAACACTCATACAGCATGTGGAGCGATTAATGCACATGTTCTCTACAAATTTTTAAGTTTATAGCGTGTTTCGCTAGGGCAATGGGAGCCTCTGTTACAATTGCCCCGTGTTATTTGTCCCCGTCTCCCCTACTCTTTCGATGAGATTCAAAAGACATTGTTTCGTTTCATTTTCCTCTATTCATTCGGATGAATTTATATTTTTGTGAGACCTCGCGTGAATTTATCGAGGCGACAGTTGCTATTCCCATGAAACCGCAGCGCAAGCCCTAATACTGATTAAAGCTCTGCGAGGTTACTCAACAAATTAATAGCCTCTAATTTCTAGGTATAAGAATCTAAAGAAAATTTGTTTGAAAATAATGCTAGTGCTGTACCAGACAGTTGCCTCGTGTCTGTTTTAGAAAGGACAATTTTCTTACACTTGAATATACCTCGGTTTTTTTTAGGGGGCTGGGTTTTACCAAAATAGTGACACAAATGAAAATGTGATCTTAATTTTGAATTAATTTGGATATAATCTAGAAATTTTAATCCAAATCCAAGTTCGAAATGTTCATTTGAATGTCATCCCTTCGCACTTAATTTTGGAAAGTTACGCACATGAAAAAGTGTTTCCAGTTTTAATATGAACTGGCAACTGAAACTATATTAACCAGAGATGCTAACTCTATATCGGAATGATTATAACAATAGGAAATTAGAAACGCCGGGTGAAATAGGGCAACATTTGAAAACAGCTTTAACGAAAGGAACTGCTCATGACAGACAGCATAAATAATGATCTTTTATTCTGTCATTCAAACTTGGGAATGCATTCAAATCAAGTATATTTATTTCTCAATGTGAAGCGAGAACATTTGTTTCCAGCTGTTTTTCACTATTTGCATTATTCGCGTTCATTTTGGGTTTGGAGTGGGCAGACGGTTATATGAGGAAAGACTTCTGATCTCAAATCCGCGGTTGTGTGGCAAACTAAACAATCGCAAAACGGTTAGAAAAAAGATATAAATAGTAAACAAAACAAAAAGAAACAAAACAAGATTGAGGAGGATTAATGCTGGAAGTAGGACGGGACAAATGTAACACGGGACAATTGTAACAGGGGCTCCCATTCCTAGCAGAAACAAGCTATAAACTAAAAATTTGTAACAGATGCATTGCGTATTAACATTGCTTCCACATGCTTTGTATGAGTGTTAGCAGATTTAACGGTCCCGTGGAACTTCTACAGCAGAAAAACCGTTTTTTGAGCAGAAAGTAATATTTCACATTACGCCAATTGGTTTTCTTCTGGAGCAAATATGTGGATGAGCTACGGCTGTCCATTTTAATATATGTTAGAAATTATGTTCTTAGGCCATATTTTGGCTAACGTTTCAACGATGAATACCTGCGCTAAGATAGAAAAAATCTCGTGCCAAATATGGTGCGCCTCTGTCAGGCATTGTAACAAGCTGTTACAATTGGTCCGCCTAAAGGACCATTTCTGTTAAAGTAACTCCATAAAGGAACTCGCGCAGCTTTCCGCTGCATCAACACCAAGGCTATATATAACCAAATCAGGGCCACGGAGTCGTTTTTTTAAAGTGGAGGGGCTGAGCGGAAAGGGGGTTGTGGGGGGGGGGGGCTGAAAAGGATAATCACAAATGTATGGTCATGTTGGTTCGTTTTTGTACACGTTTGCCTGACGAATAGTGGGGGGGGCTTAGAAATGAGAATTGCATAACTTTGAACGATCCGTCAATCATTTATTTTATTTACAAGGAAAAAGGGCCTTATTTATAAGCTCAGATATGAGAATTATTACTTTGAACATATCTGTCCTCTACGTTTTGGTTGAATAGGCAAAAGAAATAATTGATTTAGTTCCGAAAAAGGGTGTCTTTAGTTCGTTTATCATTTGTTTCATTGTATCAGAGGCCCTCAATTTTTTTTTAATTCTTGTTTGTTTGATAATTTATATCACTTTACAGAAGAACTTCATAAACTTCATATGTTTGAATGTATAGTCAATTATATGCTTTGTTTTACAATTACAAAAGGTAACCTTTATCTATGGAGTTCAAACATGAGAATTAGATATTAGATAACTGTGAACCTATAATTTGAATTTGATTTGATTTGATTTTAATTTGTCGAGTGTTACATGGTAATAAACAAAAAAAGAAACACTGACAAGATAGCCATGAATCCAAAAGGCTTAATTTTATAGGGTCCTATAAAAATGAGAAAGAGATTAGCGGCCCCCCCCGCGAATTTGCTTTCTTTCTTATTAAAAAAAAAAAACACACACACATTAAAAGAGAGAAAGAAGAGAGAGGAGGGAGGAAAATTGAGAGGAGGAGAGAAAGAGAAGAGGGGAAGGCAGATAGGAAAGTAAAAAGGTAAAGATGGAGGTGAAAGAAGAAAAAGAAAGACAGAAAAAAAGAAGAGGAGATGAAAGAGATAGAGAGAGAGAGAAGGGAGAGATGGGAGCCCTTGCAATAAAAAGATTAAGAATATATTTTCAATATGAACCTGAAAATATACGTCCAAATGCGTTTTGGTTAAGCAGGTGCTAAGAAATATTGAAATTTTTTGCCAGAAAAAAAAAAGTGGCCGTAAATTTTTAAGATTGATTTTACAAAAACAAAAAAAAAGCTGTCATTTTTTTACTTCTTTATCAGAAATGTATTCACTTTATTTTGGAAAAGATATGTGTTATAAGTCAAAAGGTGTAGGCATAATATAAAGTGTTATACCACAGTTGTCAGTTTTAAAGATATATTGGGTAGGTACAAAGTAGATAAAGAACCAAAATACAGAATTTATGAAGTTCTATATAGCCCCAACAACTTTTTAAAAAAAAAAGAAAGAAAAAAGAAAAAAGATCATAAACTTTTGCCCCATATCATTGAATAAAAAGTGGAAAACATAATAATAAAATGAGTCAAGCATTGTCATGTTTTATTATAATTAGCTTATGTGGTTAATGAATGTTTAAAAAATCTGGATCTTGTCAAGTGCATTAGCTTTGAATAATTTATGTTGTTACATTGCCTGCCGCCGTACGTCTTGTTACAATTGGCCCTGGACACGGGGCAATTGTAACACTCGAAACCTCTTGTTTTGAAATGGTAAATGGCTTGCAAAATAACTTGTTGTAAACTTATATAGCCCAAACCTATTCATATGTCAAGCTAAGAATAATGCATATTTCTTTTATTTAATTTTAAGCAGTATTGGCTTTAAATAAAGTTGATAGGTAAAAATTTGAAACTGGTTACAAATTGTCCGCTAGGTGCTCCCCTATTTTGGCCATGGTCATGTGTAGGCGCTATAATTTTGCAAGAATATTGCCCACGTGTAGCCCACCGATTGAATAGTTTTTAGTTTTTTCAAAACCTCGCCCATTGTTCTTTTTGTTATGAGATGACCATAAATAAAGGCGGGGTAAGTTTGGGATAGTGGATCACTGGGCGAAAATAGCATAGCGGTTTCTACAAACAGGTGCCTGTATTGTAGACAACACGAGCGTTTGAACGTACGAACTCAAGTATAGCCGCAGCACCCCACTCTCACCACGGGCAAGTCGACCAGACATTCACACATTCTTTTTTCTACCTTTATTACGAGCGTTGTAAACAAAGCTTGCATAGAAAATGGTAAGGTGGACTCTGTAATTATTTATACCTCGATCAATTACCTATTTAATTGCACAGAAAGGCGGGGTATGCGTGAAAATGTTAGTTTAGTTTTAAAAGTAAATGTTGATTTTGAAGTTGCCTGGGGTATAGTTTTGGTAAATCTCAAAATAACAATGTTTTATTATGACTAGATGATACTGTTAAGCCGCCTCCACACTGTGCGATTTGCTGGCGATGGCGATTTTTGGAACAAATGGCAATTTTTTCTTAAAATGTGACGTATTTTCAACATTCAATTATCTATGAGATGCAGAAATGTATAGAAATGTAAGCGAATTTTGTTCCCAATGCGCTCGACGTTAATTTGGAGTAATGTCAAATATAGCTTAAAATCGCAAGATCGCTGTGACGCACTGCGAATCAGAAGACAGCATTTTATAATCAAGAAGGGGGTTCATAATAGCCCGTGAATTACAATTTTATATTCACAGGAATACCAAGAACTTTGAAACAGCATAATTTCCTTGTTGATGTCCATATCAAATTAATATAACAGTTTTTCTCAAAAATCGCATCGCAGCAATCGCACAGTGGAGACGGCTTTACAGTACATATGATAAATATGGGAATAGACCTAATCGTCTTTTATGAAAAATTGGGGTTTGGCAAATTGGCTGAAGTTCCTTTTTTGCTTATTACAGGCGCAAGATTGGGAGGAATTTCAGACGATATCTTCATATTATGGCTCTTTTACACCAGCAGCAAAAAGCTGAGCTAAAATCTATTAAATGATTCATTTGAAGGCAAGGAAAATATCAATTCGATTAGCGGGGTGCTAGATTTGATGCGAGTGACAAATTCAGCATTTTTTGCAGATTCATCGTGTTTAAAATTTTGTTTTACCATGGCTTTATATCGCTCTAATGTTGAGGTGCCGCCCATTCAGAGATTTCAGTCCCACATGCATGCCTCTAATATAATGCATAAATTGTGGACCCTTTAAATTGCATTGAGCCTCAATGCGATACGAACAATAGATTTTCTGTAAATATTACCATTTTCCAATGCTTTTCTCTCAGAAAATAATAGACTCACTGTTGAATTATATCACGATTATTCACACCTCTTGAAAAAGAAAAGAGAAACATTGGATGATGGCATTAAAAATCACAAATATATACGTCCCGTCTTTTAGAGTGAGGCTCCACTCACTAAATACGAGGCTCGGAGTTAGTGAACATCTCGATGCTACGACTCTACTAACAACTGAACATTCTCCAATCATGTTATTTTAGCTTTTAATTCGATTACCTAAAAATCTGACTTGTCAAGACTATTTAGCTTATAAATTTGTACTATAAGAAATATCTAAACATTCTCCATGAATACCGGGCAAATACAAAACTACCATGCTTTTTGTATAAAAAATGTACAGGTTCATATCTGTCACCAAATTATACTGTCTGTGTAAATTAACCATTTGAGAAGTCAGGGTGGTATGGAGGAGATCGGACCGACAAGCAATCCTCAGGCACAATTAATGCTGCTAGTAAACAATTATTGCTAAGCTCTAAAGAAATTATCATGTCAAGAAAAGTAAATTATACATTAGATAAATGTTACAATATCATAAAACCTCGCACCTCGTAAACTATAATTTCATAATGTAACGACGTTAACTAGAATTTATTAGTGAAATATCATGATCAATTTATTAGCGTTAGTTCTGGATAACAAGAGAAGTATCTTTTGATTCAATATCTGTATTATAAGTAATTACAGATAGTATGTGTCTATATATTATCTTGCTCTTAGTTAGAAGTTTTCTGTATTAGCGTCCTTGTCAAAGAGTTGTAATTTCTAACATCTCTCGCTCAAATAGTTGTTGTTGACAAAATTCTCATCGCATATAAGTCATTACGGTCACAAGCATATCGTAATAGGTATATCAACCGATAAAACCGTTCTATTATATATTAGAGAGCACATGACTTACTACCAGAGTCTAATCTATTGTTAGCGCGCAACATAAATATCACATAACTGCGTTTAATCATGGTAGTTATAAGATATATGTCTCATAAATTACGTATACAATTATTTATAATGGATAGATTAACTGACGAAGATCAGAGGCCGCAGGAGGAGTCTGGTGCAGAAAATTTAGCTCATGCGCGGTGGTGCATGAAGTTAATCAAAGTTCATAGATTAGGGTGTAATGATATTATTTGTTGAAAAATGCTTACACACCAGGTGAAATACCTTAGTCGTGTTTATGATCCATAATGTTAAGTAATTAACAGATTTTGAGTGTTGTACAATTAGTAACATGTGACTGTACTATATAAATGAATTCTTTACAGCCAAAGGGCTCTTATATGCGACATTAATGGTTATTAATGTTCACACGACAAAGGGACTTTCACAATGTCAGTACTACTCTTTTTTCTACTCTATTATGCCTAGCACTTATAGGATCCTTCCATTCAATTCTAGTATCTTTAAAACAGGGAGTTACGTACAATAGAACAACCCTTCAACGCCTTAGTGAATGGTCCTTGTCAAACGGTATGTCCCTAAACCCGGCTAAATGTGAGACCATGCAAATATGTTTTATGCGAAAGCCCCCCGAATCTCCACTTTTTGAAGTAGACCATCAACCTCTCAAGCAATCTGAATCGGTGAAATTGTTAGGTGTCCATATTCAGAATGATTTAAAGTGGAATGACCAAGTAGATTCAATGATAAAACGTGCTAATGGAAGAATACATCTAATTAGGATTCTGAAAAGTCCAGGTTTAGCCTACTTGAATACCTTCCGCCACAATCTACATTCGGTTTTCTAATGACCCTTAATAAGAGTAACGCTTTACCCCGGTTTTGGATAATGGTGGGCTGAAGAAACAGCAGATTGATCGCTCTTTGAAAGAATTACAAAAAAGAACTCAAAATAATCTTAGAACCCATATATTCGCTCTTTATGATAACGCCTTGGATGTGATGAAGCTACCTTCTTGTGACAGAAGAATGGACTGTGTATGACCTTTGCCGAAAAAGTTGATTTCGAACGCAATTAAACTGTCCTATCTTATCCCTCCTTGCAAAAACACTCGAACACTTCGTAGGTCTAATGTTAGAGAGCAGTTGAAATGTAAAACCAAACGGTTCAGGAGCAGCTCAACCTTATCTAATTGATCTGTTAATCAAATAATTCATTTCATTTCATGTAATGACTTCGGGCCTCCACCTTGTTATCTGTTTTATAATACTACTTCTTATCGGCATTTTTAAGAATTTGTGGACCTATTTGTAATTAGTTATATGTATTTTAATGACAATTTTTTGAAAAATTCATTAGTACCAATTTTGAATAATTTTATTTAATACTTTAATGACGTAGCCATCATCAATAAACCACTACCTTTAAGCTCTATCCTTGTCCGACCCAAAAATTGTGGCACTTATATCATTCATATCCTTCTTTTTTTAGTTTACACAATCTGTAAAATCTTTCAATATTCAATATTTTTAAATATTTCAATGTTACAACTGTTTCAAATTTCATTATTTTCAATATTTCAATATTTTTCAATATTTCAATATTTTCAATATTTTCAATATTTTTAATATTTCAATATTTTCAAATATTTCAATATTTCAATACTTCAATGTTATTCAATAATGAAATATGCTTTCCGCAATCTCTAAATATTGCCATGTTCTCATCATTCTCAAAACTGGTAATTTTTTGTATATTGTATACAATTTGAATATTGTATTTGTACGCTTCATGTTTACATTTGAATGATTATATTAGTTATTGTTATTGCTAATAATGCTATTGAAACGTAAATTTTTATACTTACCCTTAATAAATTTGTTACTTCTAATATCACTTTATCTTGATTACCAGATGCTAAGTTTTCCCTATTCCCATATCTCAACTGGATAAATTCATAATTATGTTCTTTCATGCTTATGCTCGTTAACAACTAGCTGCTCACTTTTCTTCACCCCTTTTCTCCATCTCTGCTATAATGAATATTCGTAATATTCTTACTTACACTAATTTTCTTACGTAAATATATATATATATATCCCAATCACTAGATAATCCGACTCGACACTTAATTATTATTATATTTATAACATGTACAGTATGAGTTGTTTCACTTTAATAAGTGAAAATGTGATATATTTTATGACCTTCCTCTCGCAAATGAATCATGATATATTTATCTTTGTAAATGATTATTTGTAAAAAATTCTACAATTCGGCCATGTGGCTGCAATTGAATTTTTATTTGAATAAACCATTACTACTACTACTACTACTAAACACAGAAGCTACGACTGGCGTTTCATTTCTTCATTTCTTTCACTTGTATAATTCATACAATGAAGCATCAACGACGTTCAGTCCGGGATATACATTCCAATTTCACTATGTATTTCATTCTGTATGCTATGTTTTCTTGATCAAATAAATAATAATGATAATAATAATAATAGCGGCAATACCAGCCCGCCTCATTTCACGTGAAATACCATTCGCCAAAGGAGATACAGTCCGGGGGGGGGTGGTCACTCACCACATGATGTGCTACGCATGCGTGTCCCCAAAAAGCGTCGACAAGGGTCAGTTTTCAGCCTTTCGACGGTGTCGAAGCTTTCCTTAAAATAGGGGGGTTTTTTTTATTTCAATCGCCATTTTTAGACATAAAAATAAGGGTGTTTTTAGCAGAAATTGCTGTTTTGGGGTCAAAATTTTACGATGTTTACGCCATTTAGGGGGTGTTCTCAGCGGAAATTGCTGTTTTGGTGTCAGAATTTCACGGTGTGTACGCCATTTAGGATATGTTTTTCCAGTCTGACGTCGAAAAGGGGTGCAAATTTGACTTCATGCAATGAGACGTTTAGGGTCCATTTTCAGGGTGCGGGGGCACGCATGGGTAGCACTTTTCCCTTAGAGTGA
>CALNVZ010000649.1:24902258-24963746 GCA_940671915.1 Paracentrotus lividus
ACCTGGAAATTAATTTTGAGTATCCGCGCATGCTGTACCGTTCATGAATAATTATTTTGCTCATTATTCGTTCAGCTGGCGCGGTTTTCAAGCCATCTTGGGCTGTGCATATACACAATACACCGAACAACGCAGGTAATTTGCAATAGCTCAGAAGTAGGCATCATTACGATCGGTGATGCGGAATTCAGCTGTGCATGTGCGAATGGATGACCTCGTAGTAAAATCTCTATCACAACAATACACTGACAGGCTCCATCCATGGTGCATGGTGCATTTTCAATAGTCTAACAGTCTATGCATAGCAGTTTATTGAAGACCAATAGCAGATTGTATATTTGACTGAAATACATCGTACTGAACTTAATTACGCACTCTATCTATACAACACCAACGACGACAATCTGAGCTCCGGTTTCATATCATTTTGAAAAGTGTGCACAAAGGTGCATTGGATGCATGCGGACTAAACAATCACACAATCACTCTCGTTGATTTACGGTAGAAAGGTCGCGAACAAAGAGTGGTGCAATCTAGAAATCCGCGGAAGCCAATTTTCACCTTTTCAGTGCATTATCTTCATCAAAGCTGTGTTTTCGTGTCGTAGTTTCCATCGCCATTTGTTGCTGTTACTAGATCGGAGTTTATTAGCCCAGACGATTTGATGTATAATGCCGATATGGCTGAGCCTGCGATAGATACCGTCCCCCCGCTTCCGCCGAGGTATCGCTTTCGGGACCTGGTGTGGGGCGAACACTTCGCCGACGAAGACCGGTAAGTTTAACTCGTGTTAATTGACAAGCTCATGCTCTCACGAAAGGCTGGATACTCGGCCGCATAGCAAAGCACCTTGTAAATTGTAGATTCAATGCTGAGTAGTAACATAATTTGTGTCATAATAATAATTTTATAGTGGTGATGGATCCAGGATTTAAGCAAAAGGAGGGGGGCTGATACATTTAAGGCGCCACCAAATTTATATGGTTTTTACAATTTAAATCAAATCAGTCTGTATTTATATAAAATAGGACCAACATGAACATAATACAAAACATACATCATACAACGTGATATTTAAGACAAAATAGTACAACATGTACAGCCCTTGAGTGGTTTTCTAATTGGGGGGGGGGGGTCCCCTGTGCCCCCACCTGCATCCAACACTGTTTTAATGAGGAATACAGGGGTCTGAGGATAATAACAATTACACATAAGGATCCTGGATTTCATGAGGGGGTCGGGTCCTAAATTTGAATTTCAAAATTTTGCACACCTCAATTTTTTTAGGTCTAGTGCATGCTGGACTAAATTGCTCTCAGTGGGGTAGGGGTCTCCTTGCCCCCCCCCCCCCCTCCCTGGCCCCCACCCTGGACTTGTTCATTGTTGGATTTAGAAACTAGTTTATTACATGTAGATATATTTTGGATGTGAGAAACACCTGTCATGAAGAACACCAACACCAATGGCTGCTATGTCTACATCTCATTTAGATCTTTAGGTCTTTTAGTATGTCTGAAGAGTAGGACCTGAATGTGTCCTTATGGTGGGAAATATTGACTGCTAGGAATATACTTGTTCAAAAAAAATCTGCAAATATGGAAGTCCAATTCCATATCGATCTGTAGATGCTTGATGCAATTAACAAGACACAGGTTTGTAGTCATATACCATGTCTGCCCTCTCTGCCTCCACCTCCCTCTTCCCCATAAAATAACTGAATTTCTTTCTTTCTTGAAATAACAAGTCAAATGAAGATAGGCGATAGTCTATTAGTTCCCCACTCTGCCCCCCCCCAAAAAAAAAAAAAATATAATAAAAAAAAAAAAATAAATTAAAAAAATTGATAATCATGATAGAATAATAGTAGTAACAATTTTGTATTTTTTTTTTACTGCCTGAAATGTGATCCATAGTCAATATTTTGTATAAAAAGTGACAAAGTGGTTAAAAAGGTAAATGTATGACTAAATACATTTAGCTCTGGATCAGCATTTGTCATAAGGTGATATTGTTAATCCATAATATTTGGTAGAAAGAGAGAGAAAGATGAAGAGAAGGAGAGTGTGGGGGGGGGGAGGTGTAGAAGGAAGGGGTGTAATGCAATATGTATGGAACATCTGTAGAGATAAATTTTGAGGCATTGGAAGATAGCAAGAGAAATGAAAATGAATGGAAATGAGAGAAAGAAAGAGGTAGTGGAGAGGGTGGTACCATGAAGAAAAAGGAGAATAATATTGAGATGAATATTGGGAGGAAGAGGAAAGTGGAAAGAGGGAAGGAAACAGAGAGAGAGAGAGAGAGAGAGAGAAGAAGAAATAGAAGAGAGAGAAAGAGAGAGAGAGAGAGAGAGAAGAAGAAGAAAAAGAAGAGTAGAAGAGAGAGAAGGAGAGAGAGAAGGGGAGATAGAAGGGGAGATAGAAGGATGGGGAGGGTGGGATGGAGGGAGACAAAACAGGATGGTATACATAAAGATTGGAGTATCTGAAGATAGCAAGAGAGAAGGACAAGGAGAGAATTTAAGACAAATGAAAAACAGAGAAAGAAAGAAAGAAGTACATGTAGTGGGAGGAGGTGGTAAATTGAAGAACAGATTAAAGGAGTTCCATGTAGTGATATGAATTTCTATGGAAGAGGAAAGTTGAAAGATAGAACTAGAGAGAAAGAGAGAGAGAGAGAGAGAAGGGATGAATGGTAGGGGGAGAGAGAGTGAGATACGAAGAAGAGGAGGGGGTCTGAATATATTATGATTGTTTTTATTCTCTGTAAAGATATTCTTAAAATTTGCATCCAAACCAAAAAGACTTCTAAAGAGAAAAGGGCTCTCTTCCTATCTCCCATGGTAATACTTATTCCAGATCTCCAAGCAATTCCAAAATTCTAGAGTTGAATCACGTGTATTTATAGTCTACCTATTACCATATTTTGTTGAGTTTATGCTACATGGCAATATCTTGATGTTAGTGCTGGGCATACAAGATTACGTACTTGAAAAAAAAAACAAGTGTGATGGTACAAAGTACAAAAGGTGTCGTCACGTAAAAAAGGTGTTGTACATTGATCATTAAAAAATTGTGGCATGAAAAGCCACCATCACATCAAATAACATCTTCACCAACTAACAGAAGTGTTGTCATAAAAGACACGGAACAACTTAATACCTCACTGGTTGGTCAAGATTTAGCAAGATGGTATAAAAAAAAGTCAAGTGTCAAGAACACAAACATTTAATGAATGAGGGATAATAACTTTGCAGCTTTTATAATTTTTGTTGATTTTTACATATATGTTTTATAGTTTATTTGGTATAAAATTTAATTAGTTAACTTTTATGTTGTAAGTAATCTGAGCAGCAACAAATCAATTTGATTAGCCTATTTTGGACCTCTTCCCCACAGAGTTTACTGGTTATGTCATGATGTCAAAATTTGCTTGCAGATACCTGATTTGACTAGTTAGCAGTTGCACATTATGTTAAAACAAATAATAAGTTCAGTCAATTTTTTACCACATTAATTTCTTTTGTGTTTCATAGAAGCATGCTTATGGCATCGCATGTATGAACACAGCTTAAAATGATAGAATATTCTATTTTGACCCCCGACATTCTGGAGAAGCTGTAATTGACATCCTAAATGTAAATTAGCAATCCTCGATGGAGAGAGGAAGCGTGGGTAAGTGAGAAAGCGAGTCATCCCGTACCCATCAAGATGTCATCCAAATTATCATGTGCTGTGTTAGTTCCGATACTCAAGAAAGCACTCTTCAACCCGCCAAAGTCCATCAATGGAACTACCAGGGTTTGCAGTTTCCAGCACACAAACAATGTGCTTCAAAAATGCCCTCTCCTTGTACGTGCAGCGACATAGACAAGTGGGGGAAAAACGCGATATTGCAACACTAAACAATTTAATAAATTGAATGCTAAACATAAAATATATCTCCTAAATGGAGATAAATGGCAATAATAGTATTACTAGTGCACTGTGAGTTTGTCAATACCAGTTAACTGGTATAATGCTGGGGTATGAAATTCCAAGGTGCTAATTCTGCCGTGAAGCTTACCTCTTAAATATGTCAATACTCACCAAACTATTTTTTTTCATCTTTTTTTTTAGTGAGGGGGGGGGTGGTCATTTGATGTGAGAATTTCAATGAGGGTGCAGGCAAAACCGATGATGATAATGACAAGGGCAATATTAGGTTATTATTCCATAGTTAAATATGAAAACAATTTGTTAACTCATGATTTAACAGGTCATTTTTTTTGTCAAAGCAATTAAGCTAATTTATACTTTTAATAGCGACCAGTACTATTATGACGGATTTACAAAAGCAGAGTAAAATAAATAGGATAAGTGCATAACCATCATCATCAGTTTATTTATGATTCAAATATGAGAGCATTTGAAGTGTATTTCTTCTCATGTGACTTTGAATCTAGGTTTTGCCACTTGAGTAAAACAGATATTGGAGTTGTTTCTATCTCATAAAAGATGAGAGCTAAACCTCTCATTCAAGAGGTAGAACTATTGTCAAATATAAAATCAATGAATATTATGAAATCGATTTTTATTTTTATCTACTGGAGTCTCCCCAAACAAAATAACGGCATATTGTACATTTAAGAAGAAAAGATGAGAGGGGGGCATAATTAAACAGATAATATACAACATTATCCAAGAAAAATACTGTTAGAAAATAAAAATCAAACATTCCTAATCCTGATGTTTGGTTTTTAAATCACATGTATATAACATTCTACAGTATAGCATGTAAAGCACTGGGCCTGATCAATGTTATACAATAGCATAAAACATAACTCTTTATTATTGAGCATTTATTTCCAAATGTAATGTTCAGAACTAGAAACAGCAGGTGCATGTAGATAACATTTCTTTTAGGAGTGTAGAATGATGTGAATGAAGAAAGCCCAGTGGTGGGTCTAACGTACCAAAAGAAGTCGATTGAGTTTTGCGGCTAATGATATATTAAATTCATATCCAGGTTCGAGCCTCTGAGCCAACAAATTACATTACGGACATCAAGACTTTCTACATTAGCGAAATGTAACCCCTTAGCTGGCTTAAAGAGACAGTGAAATAGCACCCTGTTGTAACATCACATTTAAGCCCTGAACTACTCAAAGTGTCCAGTTTAATTCCCATAATGCAATATTCCAACCACATAGCCTTTTATTTGCCCACCTGAATAATCCCTCTTTAAAACATATATCTACCAAACTGTAATTAATAATGTATTGTAAAGTGCTTTGAGCAAGTATTACTTGGTATGGCGCAATATAAAAGACAATTATCATCATTATTATTTTCATTTTCAAACGAAGTAATGAAGGCGTTACATTGTATCTCCTATGCATACAATCCTGTGTTTAGAAACCCATACCCATACTGAAATATAAAGTGTTTTTCATTATTTTAAAAGGTGTTGGGTCTATTACTATCAAAACTGTACCTGAATCATTGAACCTTCTGTTCATGGGTCGCATGTTTTTAGATTGATTGTCCCTTTAAGGTGAGGAGATGAAATATGAGGACTCTAGGATATATGTCAAGACAAGGGAAAGTGTGCCATTGAGGATCTCTCTTTACTTTTAAAGATGAAAAAAACAAACATCGTTTTTGTGACCTGCTTCCCTTGAAAAGTAACTAGGTCACTTTCTCTATTTTTACATTTTTTCCCCACTGTGTCTGAAAATGAATTGGTTCCTATTTCAGAAGGGGAAGTCAACAGGTTAAGAATATTTTAGTAAACTATTCATGTGGTATTACTTTTTAAGAAATGGATTGGCCCAAATTCTCAAAAGTGGTTTTCAAAACCAAGAATTTAAACCATGCTAATTTACGGCTTTTATGGTTTTAGCATAAGCCAATAGTTTTGTATCAAAGAGTCATTTGAATTAATTGAACGCTCTTAAAGTGCTCCAAAATTTATTGTCCGAAACGAAGGTGAACAGAAATTCTTTTATAGAGGGCCCGGCGGCCGCTGAGCAGCGCCAGATGGACGTTGCTCTATCCCCTTCTTGTTGAAAAGAGGGTAGCAGCAACTACCATTTTTTAACATCTTTTGGTATGACCCATCCGCGGACCAAACCGACAACATCCCGATTAAGGGTACGCTCTATCCACTGAGCCAACACATTTACTAACAAATACACAGTAGACTTTACCATAGCAACCGTCATAAATTTAGCATCCTCTAACAAAAGCGCGCATCTATGTTGACCTTTCTCAATGTCCATGATGAATTAAAAAGCGTAGTTATTACATAAATTTGCGTAATCCATGGTTTCGGTCCACGTTTCAAAACCGCCTTTGAGGATACGGGCCAAAATGTCTCAAGCTCACATACATCTAGCATTATTATTCTCAACTCAACGATTTATGCTCATAAATGCCTACTCCGGTAAATCCATTTAGCGACAAAAGTCTGTACGAAACGTAAAACTCTTCCTATGGAACAACTCTTTATGAAAAAAAAAAAAAAGCAAGAAAAAGAGAAGGAAAAAAAGACGAGAGTGAGGGGAGAGGGGCTTTCTCAAATTTAGTAAAATTAATAGCATATTACAAGATCTTATACAAGATTTTACAGAAAGTTTTAAAACCTTTTGAAATGCATGCCGTATTTTAACGGGAGAAAATATTTGGCTTTATTCTATTTTTACATGCATGTAAGCATACATTTGTGAAATGTCAAAATTTGCAATTGCTTAGTGTACATATCAATTTATGCTTTCCCTCTTTTATATTCATGTTGCCATGGCAGCAATTTGGAGCCCCAGTTTTGGGGCTTGGTTAACTGCATACATGTATCATGAACTTTGTGTAAGGTGCTGCCAGGCAAATTCCAGGAAACCTGTGCATGTTTTTTCACAATAGAGAGAAAGTGTGTTGATGTAAGGCCTTCTTCTGTACCTGCCCATAAAGAAATCAACCTGTTTTCAAAGCATCAATTAGAAATTCTACCAGTATATTTTTCACATCTTTATTACAGGGTTGTCATACAGGGACCCAAGAAGATATTAATAGGATTACATGTATATCATTTCACTATACATTGACACACATCGTCACAGTTTTCATCCCCCCCCCCTAAAACATCTTCTACGCATGTGATCTGAAATTAAATGAACATTTATTTCACACAAATTTAACTGGTGAATAATCATAAAATGAAATAAAAATGAAATAGAATCACATACTTTCCCGGAGCCATGCGTATAACCACTGTAGAAAATTGTGAGAGTAAACAGATTTTTTTGACAGAATAATGTTATGTACTGTTGAATGCAAAAATTGCTCTCTTTTGCCACTTTTACACTGTTTACACTGTGCCTCGGCTTTATGGTTCAACATGGCAGTCGTGTTTCAAACAGCAATTTTATATGGTGTAAACAGGATCAGTGCGATCCGTGACTCTCTGCACTAGTGTTCGACCCTTTCTGAGGATTCAACATACGAGCCGAGTCACTGTGTAAACTTAATTTGTGAAAATGATGATGAAATACATTCTTTGGCTGAACAAGATTTGAACACTTGTGTGTTTATCTGAGGACGAAGATATCACCTTTGAATGCGGCAGCTGATTTAGGAAACATAAATCTGACCAAGCTTTTGTCCGACGTCTATTTTCCTTTTTTCTCGTCATCATCACCATTCATGGACCTTCATTAATTTTTTTCATGAAGCATACAATTCAAGGCCTCTATCACATCAACAGAACTCATTGGGGATTGGTGCTCTATTATGTGTGGGCATTGTGTCATGGCTTTATTATTAATTTTAGCAGGTGTTTTAGGCGCCAATGTGTGATTTAACAGGTTCTAGGGAGCATTATATTTTGGCTTTTTAAATTCCTTTGATTCCTAGCTCTACATGTCAAGTGATATGAATTTTGAATTCATCATCCTTCTACGGAAAATTCAGTTAAAATAAATTTGCATCATGTGGGTAAATGGAGTCATAAAAAGCAAAGTTTTTAATACTGAGGTTTGTTCCCATGGGAATTGACATTAACCCTTTAGCATTTGAACCGCCTGAGACCGCCCCTCAGTTTACTCAGTGAACCGCCCCAAACCGCCCCTGCCTTAAGCACGCTATAGTCAATCAAAAAAAATGTGAGAAACATGCATGCCCATACTTGTTGTTGATTACCCATTGGATGTGTGCTGTCCGATTCTGCACAGAAAAGGATGTTTTAAGAGCAATTCTTATTGAAAAAACCTGATTGAAACACAGCATAACCCTTTCCGTTAGTGAGTAAACTGACTCTTTTCACAGTCTGTAGGTGCTAAAGGGTTAATGAATTCTGAATCTCAAAATGGTCAAAGGCCTCCAGGCTTTCAAAAGGACATGTGAGATCATTTTTCATTCTGTGAAGAAGATAGTAATCTTAATTGCCTACTAGTTAGTATGATATATTTCTGTGCATTGTCTATGACTGATATAAATTTCTGTGCACTGTCTATGACTGATTGAAATAATCAGAATTTGAAATAATCTGAATTATATCATATGTATAAATATTTTCCAAGCATTGCCCGGAATAACTTGTGAGATGACAGAAATTGTACTTACCTTGTAATAACTCACTGGGATCGAATCCTTTAACCGGGGTAATAATCTTTAAAAGCGCTCTGATTGGATTTATTACTAGATAAAGGGCTATATTTGAAGAGCTTGATTCCAAAAGGGACTAAATCCACTTTTAATGAAAATTGAGTTATTGATATCAGGACTTTGTTCAGGTACATACCCATCTTTGAACAAAAGTACTTACCTAAATTGTGAATGCAACTTTCAGAAATTGTGACTTTTAATTTCAATTTTCCATAGACGCCTGTACAAAATCTGGCAAAGAAATGCCGTTTACTCTGAAGTAACGAAAGTGGATTTAGTCCCTTTTGGAATGAAACTCTTCATTTATAAAATGCAATATTAACCTAATGTATTTTTGACTATGACTGTTGGAAGGATGACGTCACCTCAACTTGTATCTTCATAAAGTAGAAAGCAACACCCTTTTGCTCCTCATCTATATGACATCATACTTTAATATAATTTCCAAGTACTGCCTGTAATGACTTTGTGATCGAATGAATAGGATTTTCCACGTCCCCTGTTTTGCCTATAATTATCTAAAACGAGAAGCGTGGGCTGGGAACCTGGCTTGGAAAATGACATCATTCTATTTATAGGGTTGCCTAGCAATGGTAATAACCCGTTCAAGCAAAACTGGTAGTACCAAATGATGTAATTTTGACAGACTGACGTGACCGACTGCTAGTGAAATGACAATGACTGTGGCATGACAACATGATGTCATATTCTATTTTAGGGTTGCCTAGTAGTAGTAATGACACTCGGAGCATCAAATACATGTAATGATCATTTTGACACACTGACGTGATGAACTGTTAGTGAAATGACAGTGATTGTGATGTAAACATCATGTCATGTTTACATATATATATAGCCTTGTGTAGCAATAGTAATGACCCTTAAAGTGAGTCTGGTAGTACAGTGTATCGAATAATAACAGACTGCATGAAAAATTATAACAATTGTGTTTTAAAGTTAAATTTTTGTTGTGGTCATGAGAAGTTTTTTTTTTTTAAATCTTCAATCATGAATTTTTGAAGGAATTGTCTTGTAATGATTGGGATAGGTTCACCTAAGAATTGTTGTGTGCTGTGAGGTTTTGGAATCAACCGAAATGTTTTTTTTTTTTAAATCTTTAAATTCATGAATTTTTTGAAGGAATTGTCTTGTAATGATTGGGATAGGTTCACCTAAGAATTGTTGTGTGCTGTGAGGTTTTGGAATCACCGAAATGATCAGTAATTAACCCAACTCTGCTGATATGAGAGTAACATGCACTTTACACAAAAATGCATGTATGGGACTACACTTGAATGTTCCGGCTAAACATTTCATTTCATATTATGACTAAGAAGGCAATTGAAGAGCTATATTTTGCAGTGGACATTTCCACTATTATTCTTACCTAAATACCATGAAAAAAGATGAAACTCACAATAATTTTGATCACCACTCCCACTACACTAGATTGTGATATTGTGAAATCTTGACTTGACAACACGATATCATTATATTTATAGGGTTACCTAACAGTAACAGTATAATTCTTCTTGCCACAGATGAGAAACTTGCTGGTACCATATGATTATTATGAAAGGTGATACATGCGACTGAGTGTATATGACAGTGGTTGTGTTTTTGACGTGAAATGGCATTGTACAGTGTATGTATTAGGGCTTTGCATATTGTGATGCATTTGCATGCAGGTTTATTTCGGGATATTAGATCAAGTTCGTTATGGTTGTTAATAATGAGGAAAATTTAAATACCTGTATTATGTATTGGCTATAGATAAAAAAAAGTATGCACATGTATTTGTAATACTAAATTAAATCTCTAAGATGTTAAATTACTTTTTGAGAGAAAAAAAAAATCAGACTCTCTACTTTCACATCTACTGCGGATAATTGAACATTTCTTGTTTTCAACTTTTGGAAGGGTTTTTTTTTTTCTTCTTGCTTTTTTTTTTTTTTTTTTTTTTTTTTGGGGGGGGGGGGGGAGGGCTGATCCCATTATTTAAAAAAAAAACAAAAAACAATCCAGTCATAAGGGCTTTTGATGAACATTTTTTTTTTTAATATTACCTTAAAATTTTGAAGAATTTATAATGGAAAAGGCATTAAAGAAAACATGATGAAAATTATGAAAAATTCATTTTATTTCTGGAGGAAGGACAATTTTTCACAAGGAATGAGAAATTATTGCTACTCCCTCCATTGAACATCGCCAGTGGTGCTTACCTCATTGAATCACAGTAAAGGTTCTTATTACCTTTGGATAAATATTTGTATTATGAATGACAGCGACGTGAAAACTAAAATGTCTGAAATGTCTGCAGGCATGGTGATCATGATCTAGAGTCAAAGAGTGAAAGGGAGAGAGAGAAGGAGAGAAATTGTAGAGAAATTAAAAAAACCATTGATTGTGCTGAATACTTTCCAGAGCAATTATTAGTTGCACGAGACACCACATTACTGGGCAACCAAATAGGGTGCATTGGCCTCAAAGGTGACCACTGTATTTAGCTCCTGCAGTGGTGGATCCAGGATATGGGCCCCCCCCCCCTCCCCATAATTTGAAAACTGCTCATTGACTGAACATGTTATATTTTAAAAATCATTGGCACCCCCCCCCTACTTTCAAATCCTGGATCCGTCACTGCACATGAAATCGGATAAGTTTCTATGTTTTGTTGTGAACTGTAGAGCTTTGAAGTTATAAGGTAAGCAGGTCTCAATACACAATGTTGTAGGTTGATTGATGTACATGTAATTGGCCACTCTTAAGCCTGCTGCTACATTGTGTCATATGTTACTGCATGCACACACTACAATATCTTGGAAATGCCTTCAATTTGTTCTGATGGTATCAGGCCACTGGAACAATGATAAATCACCAACCTTTTCCTAAAAACGGGCGGATCCAGGCGGGGGCGCAGGGGACACGCGCCCCTCTATATTACAAAAACCACTCATTGGCTGTAGGCCCTACATATTAAATTTTAAAAATTTGGCGACTCACACGCTCATAGGGCCTGGTGCCCCCTCTATTTTGAAATCCTGGATCTGCCACTGTAGAATCTTGAAAAATATGTTATTCTTCGGGCAAGGAAAGGTCACATGACAAGAAGAAAGGTTGCGGAACATGTTTACGACAATTGTGTAACATGAGACATTTGTCATAAGGCATCAGAAGACAGGTGAAAAATAAAATCCATCTTTCATCATGTCGCTCTCACTCTGAAAAAAAATGATGCCTGTACATGTGTTTTGTTAAAGGGATTGAGTAACTTTCAAAAACAACAGCAATTAGATCAAGATTAATAAATTTATATTGTTCCAACAGTAAAAACAAACTACTGAAAGTTTCAGATCAAATGGAAGTCATTTACTTATACCTTAAAACAGTGTAACAAACAATGCCAAGCATACAGCCGAACACCAGTACCCTCTGCTGCTAGCTCAGCAGGCCCTAGGGAAGGGGACTATACAACAGGAAATAGGTGTTTGTTGTAAGCACATGCTTTTATAAACCATCCGGGGTTGGTTTATAAAATTTGAGTATGAAATCATTGATATCTCGAAGATAAAGCAAGCAATTAGCTTGCAATTTTGAAGAGATACCAGACTGACCGAAGTGTTTATAAATAAGCTAAATCGAATAAAATGTGATTCGAATATCATTCTATGTTACTGCATCCCTTTAAACTAAATTGCAAAGAGATACATAATGTGGTTGCATTAGATGCCCCTATCAAGTGGTTGCCTGTAGATTTTTTTTTAAAAACACATTAGGGTTGTGCTGAAGAGGGTTTTCAATACCCCCCCTCGCAATGAAGGGGAAAAAAAAGGAAGATATTTTTCACTGATAATAATAATAATGTGAATTTCGTATATAGCGCATAATACATTTTAACAACGTCTCCATGCGCTTAACATGAAATATAACTGAAACTGATGTGAATTCTAGATAGAATACATCAGATACATTTAAGATTGTATTGCGTGGCAGCAATCTAGGGTTGAAGTGATGGTGATACAATCATTCTAAGAATACGCAGATCTAAATGTATCTATAAAGGCATATTCAAGGTCGTATTGAATGTGCATATATCTAGGGTTGTCCAAAAATCATGATGTATTTATTTGCTGTGTGTGACTATTACAGATCTTTGCATGCGCTTATCCAGGGTTTCCAGGTAAATATAGAAAATTATGTTTAATACTGAAATATGATAATTCTTAAATTTTTAGAATACACAAATTCTATTGCATGCATATATCCAGGGTTGCAGAAAAAAAAAAGAATCCTGATGCTTATCAAGGATACATGAACATGTACTTGATAATTGGTTACAATATGCATTACATTTAATGTTGTATTGCTGTTCATAATATATCCAAGGGTACGAGGGAAAACCATGCATGAATTCAATCCTGATCTTTATCATGTGATAAGAATTATAAAAAAGCAGTTACAATGAAAGTTGTATTTACACCTTAATTCATAGTCAGGATGGTCCCCCCTCCCCCCCCCCAAAAAAAAAACAGAAAAAAAAGAATCCTGATGCTATTGCTGATCTATGTTTTATCATTTTTAGAATACAATGTTCTTATGATAAAATGTACTTTCTTGAATAGCTCATCAACTCTAGCCAAAAAAAAAAAAAGTTGTTTATAACTGGCTTTAATACTCCTCAGAGCTACAAATATACAGGTCTGGAAAAAAAAAAATGCAAATTTCAGACATGTAAAGAAATAAGAGTGTTCAATGTCCAGTTTCAAATTTATACGGCAACATGAATCATGATACAAAACGCAATTACAAAACGCTGATATAAAGAGTATCAAAGTGTGTGTTCATTGTCCCCCATCCCCAGTCGTAAAACTAAATGTGTTTCATATCTCGATTCGGAGCAAAATTTAAACGCCGAAAAAGATGCGTTTTGAAACACAATCAGCTTCAATTTTACGACCTTGAGCATAGCGATTGCAACAAAATGCGACACTGAACAGGATTGAGTTTTCAAACGTGTTTAAATGTGCTCTCGCAATGGAAGCTTCCGGTGCAAGTGAAAAAAGGAGAAGATGTTTGTTTTTTTGAGAGCGGGGAATTTAAAGACGATGGAATTATAATCAGCTTTAAGTTTTTGACACTGAACGGTGCACCGCTGATCACGTTTGTGTTTTGTAATTGCGTTTTGTATCATGATTCATGTTGGCGTATAAATTGAAACTGGACATTGAACACACTCTAAATTATTTACAAGTTGATTTATAATGAGGTGCTTATTACTGGCGGTTTGAGAAGAAAGCTGAAATTAAGTGAAAAGTGGGTTCTAACTGCTTGAGGGGCTAAGGTGGGCAAAAAATGAGGATAAAGGAATATGCTCAAGGGCGGTTTAAGTACATGTAGCATTAAAACTAAAGCGTTAATGACATTTATTTGTGTGATGAGCGTTTCGATTAATTTGAGCACTTAATCGATGATCCATACATGAATTATTTATGAGCCCTTAGGTCACTTGTTGGTCAAGCAGGCACAGATCCATAGGGGGAGGGGGGGGGGTACCGAAATTGGTATTTAAGATTTTTGTGCACCCTGATTTTTGGTAAGGATGCGTGGTCTGAACAAAAAGGTACATCAAATTTGTTTTGATCGTGCTGGTAAAAAAAAAATTGCTTTCGTTTTATAGAGATGGGGATGGGAAGGAGAGAGCATAAAAATTTCAGGTTTGAGGTACTAAATTTTGGGATGGGGAAGGTCCCCAAGTCCCCCTTTCCTTTAGTCACACAACTAAAGCAAATCGAAACCAACCATCTAGTGTGGTAGAATTTTTGTGAACAAGTCGATCATCTACTATCTAGGTTCAATCTTCACAATGTGGCTAGGTATTTACATGTATGATTGACCTAGGTATTTTGAGGAGACAACAGATGAGTGTTATCAACAAAAAAAGAGGCGCTGTAGCTCAGTTGAGAGAGAGCGCCACTTTGAGATAAGATCGTATGATCACGTGTGGCTTTGAGTCCCGGGCAGGCCAAAAGATGTCTTACAAACAAAAAATAATAAAAAATTATGCTAGCATTGTGTTTATAGGTGTGCCTCGCTGCTGTATTTAGTGCAGGTGTGAATGCAGTTGGAAAACACTCCGTCCAGCAAAAAGGACGCTAATGTTGGCCTCATGTATAGAAATACCCAATAGTTGCCTTAAAGATTGCCTTCGTTCGACAGGGCCATAGTCCTGTCAAAATACACTGTATCTTTCCAATGATCTCTGTCTTGTAACACCAAACTGGTGGAGCATGCGACTGAGTCAAAATGATACCATTAGCCCTACTCCGAGCGAAAGCTAGTTATTCCCCGAGGATAAACAAGCTTCGCTTTGACCAAATTTTAAAGTATCTCGGCCGTAACAACGTAATCCCACATAGATGTCTGTGCCATTGCTTCATGGTTGTTAAAAACCATTGTTTTAACGCTTGCCTCCCAGAATCTGATGGTGATCTTGAAATCCTTTGGGGTACGAGGTAAATCGATATTGAATTCGTAAAAAAAGTGGCCCTTTTTAGGTGTCTGAACCATTTGCTTCATGGTAGGCAAAGCCGTCATTTTAACCCCTTACCTCCCAAACTGATGGATATTATTATTGGAATGGGGTGAAATAATTCATTAGTTATGAATTTACAATGTAATCCTTTGTCTTGTGCCATTTCTTCATTGTTATTGAAACTAATTAAATGGATTAACCCTTTGACTCTTGGCGTGTTTTGTTGCCTGTATGGTATGTTAAAAGTCTTAGGTGAAAAATAGGTAAATTTATTCAGATGTCCTTTAAAAATAGAGGCTTTCATGGTGGATTCGGATATGCTGATGAGGTTAATGGTTCACTGAGTTAGTCCTGAATGGACTGTTGAGTAAGAGGAGGAAATGAAAAGTGGAGGAAAGTAGAAATGGAGAGGCGAGATAGAAAGTAGAAACTAGAGTGTACATTTTTATTGATTGAGTCCTGATAAGGACTGTAAATCAGATGAGAATATGAGAGGCATGGACTAAACTCTCGTATTCCCATTAGATTTAATACAGGGATCATCAGTTCCTTTCATCAGTGGATTTATCACAGAGGGTATATAATTTTGGTACCGGATAAGGTAATTTGCAAGAAAAGGAAATAAAACAAAATAAATTTGTTCTGCATGATTTGTTATCCCGTGCTTTTGAACCAGATGGTGCCTACATGTATGTATACGTGTATAGCCCCTGTGTTATGAAGTACTATAATTCAATATAAAAGGGGAATTTCCAGCCAAATCTTCTTTAATTGTCTAGATATTGCTGCATTACTTCATAAAACATTTGTTTTAACTCATTGCTTTCAATCCAGTCAGTGGGTTAATTGGTTAGACACAACATGTACAATGTACAGGCCGGATCCATGACAGAAGCATAGATGATAATAAATATTAAAAGACAACATCTGTAGACCCCTAATATGATTTTTTGAAAGTGCTTAGTGTTCATTGATTATTACATGGCATAGCTAAGCTATTCTGGTAAAGTGCACACCACATTTGTGGGAATTTCAACCTACCAGTACACATCAACATCACCTGGGTCGAGTCTAGTTATATGTATGGAGATTAGTGCCATGTCACAAAACATTTATGGAGTAGTCGGGATTCAAACAGCGTACTTTAATTGTGATCGACAGTCCGCGACGGTTCCACTCGACGGCAACATGTCTTCTGAAGATGTGAATGTAGTGAAAGAGCAATGCATTGTGATGATAGTTTTCCTTAATTTATTTGAACAGTGGATGCTTACAACCATTGTTCAACCTCTCAATACCCAATACTTAATAGACTACTTAGAGATGGTTTTGAAAATACTTGGGGATGGTTTTGAAACTTGTTGCGGAGACGTCTCCTCAGTCTCCACAAAGTTTCTTGAGTCACAGAAACTATTTTGAGAAGGTTCTTTGAAACTGCTTTGAGACAGAGACGTCGCGGAATAAAGTATCAGAGATGTCTCTTTTACTCTTTATCCGTCACGGAGACAATTCCGTCGCAGAGACGTCTCTAATATTTTTTTATCCGTCGCGGAGACGTCTCCGCGAAGTGAGATACCGCCCTTAGTATCAAATCATAAGACAGCTATCTCATGCACTCCTTGGGCCATGGTGTTCATGCATGACTGTCATTTTACGCCCTTGCATTCAGTTGTAAGTTTATACCATCAGCATACTGATTGTTTTTTCCTTGATGCTTTTTATTTTAGGGGAGACTGGTTTGTGATGATCAGAGTTCATAAACATGCTAGCATGTGACCTTTTACTGAGGTGTTTACAAGTAAATATATTTTATTTAATTCGTTGTATACTTTGAATTTTTACGAAGCCAAATGAATAGTGATTGTTAAGCATAGTTGCCACACATTTTATTTATTTAATGGTGAAAAAATACACCCATTATTAAATAAATTTCTTATAATTTGAGTTATAAAAGGTTTTATAAATATGAGTATTAAAATACATGTACATTTTAACGATTATCGAGAGGGGCGTTATCTATGTTTTCATCCCGTATTGAGGGCTCAGTAACATGTTAACCTGTTGGAGACGAGCTGATTTGGCTATAACATATTTCCCATAGACCTCAGCCCGAATATATTCGGGCTCAGTCCCAAACGGGTTAAAAGGGATATGATAATATTAATTATTATACTAGTTTGTGGAAATAAAGTGAACTGAACTTACATGTAATAATAGTACATTTCTTTAATAGTAAACGCATGACACCATAAGGTCTTTATGCGTGAAGAATTTTTTACATGGTACCCCAGTCATAGCTGAGCCACCAAGTAAGAAGCGCTCAAGCATATCGGGTACCCATTTACACCTTGGTTGGGTGGACATAAGTACCGGTACCGGGAATCGAACTCACGACCTTTGCATCTCAAGTCAAGTGATATGACCACTAGACTACGACACTACGATATATACCATCCACATGCATGAAGATCATGTATCAAATCAATAACGTCATTGATGGGTGAGAAGATGTAATGTTAAATCAATGGTAGCATTGAATGATTTATGAGCTTTTATATATTTTATTCGAAATGAATTCTGCTGTCAAGGTAATATTGCATTCATTGCATTGAGGCGACGGTTTTCATTTCCTTGTTGAGGGTTAGGTTCTTGTATTTGAATGGTGAAACTAGGAGTCTATTGCAATGCTTCAGAGCTATTTATATATTTTAGATCAACAACAGAAACATTTAAATGTTATACTTGGAGATGAATAGCTTCAATTTTATATTTTATTTTGGAAAAGGGAATGATGAGTAAGATTGAATAAGCAGTGATGGCAGTAAATGATTGCTATAGTTGTATACTTTTTTTTAAAAGGAATACCACCAAACATGAAGATCATGCATCAAGTCAATGAGCTTTGAAATTAATGCCATCAAGATACACATAATGCATGTCATAATGGGTTTCCTTTTCTTTATTAACCCTTTTCTTTATTGAGGACTGAGCCGCACATCCGCGGGCTGAGGCTTATGGGAAATGTGTGCCTTTTTTTATAGCCAAATGAGCTTGTCTCTAACAGGTTAATGCAAAAGGGAATGGGTAAAGTTTGAAGTAATGATATCATTCAATGATCAGAGAGCTCTTTTTGTGTTTCATTTACAAGAAACGGCAAGAACTCGCACGGTACATCAAGATATAGCCAGGCAGTTACGAGGCTTTTGATCAAACGAATGAGGTACCAGTATCCAAGTATTGGAACAATGAGCTTTGAGCTTTGATTAATGTTGTCAAGATACACATGTATGAATAATGCATTGTATTGATGGGTGTATTAATGGAAAGAGGAATGGGAAAGGTTTGAAGCAATAATATCATTCAATGATTGGAGAACTCTTTTTTTTTCTGTCACAGGAATTGCATGAACTCGCATGTTACATGAAGATAATGCATTTGGCTGATGAGTTTCATTTCCGGGATATATTTGATTGTAATGGGGATGGTTATGTGATGGGAAATAGTGAATACAAAATAATGGTATGATGACATCGAGCTCTGTATGTATTTAAAGCATCACATCAAAATCAGACACAAGTCGCCAAGCAAATTAAAGCACACTGTCGAGGAAATCGGCAAAATTATCAAAACTGTCTTATTTGGGGGAAATATTTTTTGATTTTCTGAATTTTCAATGTTTTTTGTATGATCTGCAAAAGAGATGAATAGAAATGATTAGGGGAAAGCCTTTAAAAATGGATTGTTTTGTTGGGATGTTTGACTCTTTTCTGGTGACTTGTGCCTGATTTTGATGTGATGGGTCACATTTGAAATTAATACCATCATGCAGTATCTACAAAATAATGCATGGAATCAATGGCTTTCCTTTCCATGTAATTTTTTTTTTTTGCAGTGCCATCAAAATGTATGAGGTTTCGTTTCCTCAATGACTTTTATGAGAATGGAATGGGTATGTGATGGATTTGAGATGACATAGAAGCAATGATATGTAGCTTAAAATAAATAAAAGAGCTATTTATATTGATGACATGAATACTGTGCATGAACATCATGATGTTTTCATTGTGAAATTGAGAGGAAAGATTGTTCCTTGCAGTACGAGGTGTATAAAAAAAAGGAAACCCAAGTTTGATCATCAATAATTTGATTTACTTTGATTTAAAAAGACATAAAAACAAAGACACATAAAATAAATAAGAGAGCTATTTATATTGATGGAATGATTGTTGTTCATGAACTTTTCATTGTGAAATTGAGAGGAGGGAGTGTTTCCTGCAAAATAATGGCAGATATTTTTTACTACAGTGCTTCAGAGATAAATGTAAATGTAATTTTTGTTTTAAATGAATAACATCAACATATTAGGATGGGTATAGTGATATGGGAATATTTGATATAAAAGCAGCAATAGCTGTTTTTAGTCTCTGTCTACTGTCTTCATGTTTCTACCTACGTGTACTATTACAATGTTGGACTAGTTGGATAAATTTACAAAGGATAATTTTGCTCTATGTTTGATCTTTTCATTTGCATTGTAAGAAGCCCAAGGGTTCATTGAATTGAAAATTTTCATGAAAAAAAAACCCTGCTCTCTGTTTAAATTTCATTTTCAATGTCATGATTGTGTCTGATCTCTTCTGTTAATATTTTATTTGTACCATACTATAGGTGTGTCGCTATCTGTCTGTCTCACTGCCTGTTTGTATTTCAGATACCTTCTTTCATGTCTGATCTGTTCCTTTAATATTTTTATTATCATTACAACATTATATCTGTTTTCAATTGATCTCCAGCTGTTCTGTCTATCTCTGTCTGACTATCTGTCGTTACAAGATGCTATATTCCTATTTCTCTATCTCTGTCTGTTGTTCTAACTATCTGTCTGTCATTCTACTAGTATCTGTCTATCTTAGTCTGTCCCTCTAACTATCCATCTGACAATCTGTCATAAGACATTTTCTCCATCTGTTTATCTCCGTTATTACATTATTCTTCCAATTTGTCTATCTGTCCATCTCTTTTTTTTCTAGGCTCATCTATCTCTGTCTGACTATATCTGTCATTACAACATCATATTTCTATATCTATCATTACACCATTATATCTTTCCACTATTCTATCTGTTTATCTTTCTATCTGTCCATCACCATGCGTCTGTCTATCGGTGTTCTGTCACCAAACCATTCTTATCTTACCCCTCGTAGAGGGAATGGAAATAGATGTCACCCACTCACATGCAGCTGCTTAAGCTGAGGCCCATTGACAATCTACATTGACAACAGCATCCTTTCTTTAAAGGTAGTGTCATCCTCTTGCAGGCAAAAATATTAAATTTTTATTTTTTTGAGAGGATATCGTCTGTTGAGAGCCATAAGGGCGCTATTAGAGTACAAAGTCAATGGTAATAGCGCCCTTCTGGCTCCAAACGGAACATCCTTGATCTGCAGTAACGCCCTTCTGGCTCCAAGCCAACGATACAGTAGTATACCAATGACTATATCTTCCCACAACATGATTAAGCTCAAATGTGTATGTTTGTCATTATATTGCGATTGTCAAAATTCATTCCTATTTTTTCGAACCTCGAAAAATATACCGTACGGTGCGAACCGCTGACCGTTAGCGCAGAGAATAATGCACGCTGATGCGCCGTGTGTATATTGCTGTGTGTGGTCCATGCTGCACGCGCTGTAATATCAACGATGTTGATGGAGAGCTGGTCAAGATCGGTAGTCAGATTTTCGTTTTATATTTCTGATCTAGGCAACCTATGACAATAACATTGAATAGACAGTATAGGTTGATCATATTCTAAAGTTACGCCAATTTGCATTAGTTTTCGCAATTTGTGAAAAAGGATGACACTACCTTTAAAAGCAATATGGTTATGGTCGTTTGTTCATTCACTGCGAGCACATATATTTACGATCATTTTTTTTTTCGTGCATATCACTATCATGAACATGTTTGCTTACAGAAAATGAGAAATGATAAGAAATTTAGTAATTTTGTGGTTTGCCGTACCGTATAGCTTGTTCAGAATGCGTGTAGACCAACACTGCACAGTTTGCAGATTGGGAAATAATTATGAGACCACTTTCCTACTAAGCTCCCATACAGTTTCATCTAATAATTATTGCCCAAGTTGTACATGTGAAACCATTTCGTCTGTTGGGAGCCATAAGGGCGTTATTGCATCTTATAGATGTTCCGTTGAGAGCCAGAAGGGCGCTATTACTGTACAAAGTCAATGGTAATAGCGCCCTTCTGGCTCCGAACAGAACATCCTTGATCTGCAATAGCGCCCTTCTGGCTCCAAGCCGATGATTTGCAATGTCCATATATGCTGTATTTATCCAAAAGATACCATGCGCATCTACTAAATTAAATTGAATTTCATTGATATCCATATTGAAATCAAATATGCAGATATTATATGTAGTTCAGTAGTTTAGGCACTTGTCTGGGGATGCAAAAGTCATGGGTTTAAATTCTGCAATTACACCTAAATTTCTATGCCTTTTATGTTCATAACGTGTATATACCTCACATTAACCAGTTGTTAGATGGGTGCCTAGCAGGATGTTACTGCATCATTGTGGTTGGATGAGTATTAAATTGAATCTGACAGTCTGGTTTGTACATTATAGTGTATTCTCTTGGGGAATAGAGTAATTGAGACTAAAGAAAGCTCCAAGATGTTTGTGTATTAGATATATATATTTTTTAGATCAAGCTCTGAAAATTGTGTACAACATTATATTTCTAGAACAGCTGTAATATTCAGTAACCAGTTACTTTTGTTTGAGAACTGCCCTGGAAATTTGTTAAAGGTTGGGCTGTAGACTCGGTAAAAACTTAGCAGATATGGCCACTTTACTATGCGCATTACACTGAGTATCTGTAGATCTACAATGTATACATTGCAAAACATAACTCTTTATCTCCACCCTTTATGTGTACACATTGACATAAGGCTGGGTTTTTTAGGCATTCACCTATTTAGTCAAAAATTGCTTCTTATGTAGATATCATTTAGCACAATCATAAATGTTGCTTTAATTTACCCATTTGAACAAAGAGAGAAACTAAAATATATAATATGAAAATGAGCAAAGAAAATGGGATTCCATTGGTACTAGAACTGAGAATTGCTAAACCAGTGGTCTACTGACTGATCTATGCAAGCCCTATGTTGGTGTTAGTCCCAGAAATCCATTATCTTTTAATGCTCGTGTAGTCAGAAGGTATGAAATCTGACATAGACCCAAAGCATAAAAACCAGCGTGGGATATATTATGCCCTCGCTTCACAGAGAAGTGATGCAAATCTTTTAAGAAAGAGGGAAACTGACCACTTAACAGGCTTTTTTAATCTGCAAAAACTGTGTCTCATTACTTCATTTTTCTTTGTTGTTTAATGTACATTTTTAAAAATGGGGGCATCCCCTAAACCCCCATGTGGATCTGCCAATGTAATACTCATGTGTTCATGTATGAAATATTCAATTTATGTAATTGGTATTTCATGAAAGTGCAGACTTCTTGAAGATTGCACTTTTTATCATTTAGAGATACAAGTACTTGTCAAGAGTTCCATCTTGACACACTTATGTTTCACAAAGAGGTAATGATGATCTAGATTTAAAGCTAAGGTCTTGGAATAAAAGTACATAACAATGATAAACTGGCTTCATTGATTAAATAGTTGCTGTCTGCAGTCTGGCTTGGTCCTACAAACATAAGTTAGCTTTATATAAAGGGGTTGTTTAATTTTCAAAATTGATTAAAAATGATTGATTTTGTGAACAATTCTCCATTCATTTTACGCAAAATTTTGTTTTTCTATGTGCATCTTGCCTCCTTCTGAGCTGCATGAATATATCTCATGGGAAAACATATTTCACATCATGTTGAGGACAATCTAAAATATGAATAAAGGGGGAAATATGAGGTGAGACTGTGTAGGCATTAAGTAGGCAAGTGGATAAGCCATTTTACTTCCATTAATCTATGAATTAGCTATCTAGATGAGATATGAACGTACTTACAATTCAGAGTTTACTCCTGGACATGATTTATGTGTGAATTACTCCTCCCCATGTGTACAAGTAAGATTATAGTGTTAATGAGACCCAATGTTACCATCATTACCACGATCACCACCACTTCCACTGCTACCAACTCCATCTCCACAACACCCACTACCACCACAAACTCACCATTACAACCACCTCCAGCAATACTCCAGCTAACTCCAACACCTCCGCCACCACCACCACATCAACCACTACCCACTACCACAAACACCTCCTCCTCCAACACTACCACCTTAAGCAACTCCACCTCCACCACTACACCTCCACCACTACCACCAACACCACTACCACCAACACTACCACCACTACCACCTCTACCACTACCTCCACCACCACTATAACACTACCACCACTACCTCAACCATCACTACCATCTCTACCTCTAGCACCACCAATACTACCACAACCAACTCCACCTCCACCACCACTACCACAACACTACCACCTCCACCACCACTACCAGTACAAACACCACCACCACTACCACCACTACCACCACTACCACACTACCTCAACCACCACCACCAATACCTCAACCACTGCCACACTACCACCCCCACCCCATCACCACTACTACTCCACACCCACTACCATCCCCACCACCACCGCCACCTCCACCCTCACCACCACTACCACTACAACCCCCACCACTGCTACCTCTACCACTACTATACTTATTCTACTACATCCATTACACATTCTTCTACTACATTCATTGTACCTCTTCAACTTTGACTGCTACTACTATTCCAACTACACATAATCACCACCAGTAACTCCAAATGTTGGTACTACTAATATTACCATTACCACTCCTGCAATCATATTTTTTTTTTTCTTCCCCACCCCTCTACTATGACTGTCTGGACCAATTCAATCATGTTTTTTCTGTTGGAAATGAATGAAATTCCATCAGAATCAAGACTACTGGAGTCAACACACAAGCATCAAATCAATATTTTACCAGTCCTTTCAACAAAATGAAAATCCAAGAAAAAATCTGATTCTATTGACTATGTTTCGCATTTAATCTTTTTCTAGATACGCTTGACCATGCACATCAGCAGAAAACTCTATGTCTACACTTTAAGATAATTGAGAAATGGAATAAAAACAAAAAAAGGAAAAGGAAGATGTACTCTCCAAGCCAAAACTGATCAGTATTCTGTAGGCTCATGATTGGAAAAGTTGGAGGGGCTGGGGGAATTGAATATTTGACTACCAACATGAAAGTGTTGGATCATGAATATTTCATTTGTCTGCCAGTCCCATCCATGTTGGCACTCATGAGCTTTACTTCAACTGTCTCGTCGAGTCATTATTCAGTTTGACTGGGTTTAGATTTATTCCACAGTTAAAGGGTGTCTTAGAAGTAACAAACACCAGGGGTGTTTCACCAAATCGTTCGTAAAGGTATGAATGACTTTATGAATAACTGGAACATGTTTTTGGGCGTTACATCAATCACAAGCTTAATCATTTGGCACAAGAACTTATCACCAGTCATTCGTAAATTTATTCACACACCCACACTAATGTGTGTACATCCTCCACTCTCTGTAGTATATTCCAGCCTCTATAGGACACATGATAGGTTTCCATAAAGCCATTCGGGACCTCAATTTTTGTGCAAGTTCCTTCTAAATCCATCCACAATCCAGTCATAAGTGTGCAGTGACATTTACTAAATACAGGGATAGACATGTAGCCAGCTAACCACCGGTTAATCAAAGCCCTAGACATAATCATTCTGTCTCTACAGAAATAATGAGTATAGGAAATTGGAAATAATGCTAAGCCCTTTCTCTGTTAACCCATTTTTAGACACCATGATGGTTTGCGTTACCCTTGCTGTCATGGCGACCATCTGTTGACATTTTTTGTTACATCATGTTTGCAGTTAATATCGCATTCAATAGCGGTGGTGATTATCTGTAAATAATCATGTCGCTGCAATACGAATATCCTGCTCAGTGTATGTACTAATGTGACAAAATTACTTGCAATTTGTATTTTGGTGGGCTTCTGGTTAGTAGTTAAATTGCATGAAAAATAATAAAGGCATGATTATTGTTGGTATATTAACTTTTATATTATGATCATGAATAAGTACAAGGTGTCTAAAAACATATGGTAATCTATCTTTGAAAAAAAAATCAGTGTGGATAAGATATTATTTCATCAGCAATACATTATGGTTCACTCGTTTAAAAATTGTCTGGCAACAATTGCATTGCAATCAACCTGGAACACAAATCAAATTTAAACTTTGACATAGATCTATTAAAGATTACTATTCTGAGAGTGGCGATTATTGTTTATTATTGTTTGAAATTATCATTTTATTTCATAAATAGCCATAACTATAATAGCTAGAAATAGAACTAGTAGTTCAATTGAACGTATGTACCCCAAACCACCAAGATATTGAGATATGTATGTATATTGATGCTTTTAATTTAAAAATACTCTTTTCAACCTTAGCATAGGTTCCATTATAATTTTGATGTGCCATTATTAAGGCCATTCAATAGAGGCCTTATGAGATGTATCGGGGCTAGTTTGATAGATTGGACAAAGTGGACATCATGATTACTTTTTAATACCTGATGGAAGGTGTTCGGTCAACCATTGAATATTAGATTGGATGGTATTTGTTATACAGTCCATCCCATAAAAAGGGGAACTATTCCTGCTCATTTAGATACATGACCATTTTGTGAAGAGGTCAATGCATTTTTGTGATATATGTCTTGACCTGTTTGCTTTCACTGGAAAACTGACTCACCATCCCAGTCTCCTTTTTTTCTGGGACGCAATGTTGTTTAGAATATTTTAATCAACTAAAACATTGTTTATATTAAAAGCAAGTAATTGTTTCAAACATTGTTTTTAATTGTAAACAATGTTGTTAAGATTTTAAACAACTGAAGTTGCAAATTCATTTGAAGGAAGATTTTCAATATCGGTTGTTTAAAATTTTACCAACATTGTTTCAAATGTTATTGATGTTTAAAATCTAAAACAATGTTTTTAGTTGCTTAAAATATTTAAACAATGTTTTTCGCAATGGTTTAGATCTAGAGTAAGCTTTTTATCTAAGGATAGGGTGGGGGGCGGTCAGCAATCAGAAACATATGCCTGTGCATTTATTTAGTATCTTGCAAAAATTAGGCAATATGTACAGAGTGAGTCAGAAAAAACTTTACACGTAGAAAAATGTCAATAAAAAGAAAACCAATTTATGAATCCCAAATTCTTATACATATGCTGAAAGAGTAACTCCTCCAGCATCTTCTGATACCAATTTTGTGTGTTATATCTTTACGCTTGGATGAATTGTGCCAGAATGGGAGTAAAATCAAAAAAACAAAAAGCTAGAAAAAAAGCAACTTCATCCTGATTAAAATAGCATAACTTTTTAACGAAAATGTCTTCCGCTTAATAACTTGGTAGGGGTGTTGTTTCACATATTGACTACATTTTGTATGAAAATGAGATAGATCTGTAGAGTCAGGCATGAGTGAGCACACGTCAAACACAGAATAATCACTTTTCAAAAGTATTAGGAGGCCTGATTAGGTCTGTCAGTGGCAATTTAATCTTTGATGTGTACTCATTCGTGCATTACTTGACGAGTCAATCTAATATTCGTACAAAATGTAGTCAATATGTGTAACAACACACCTGCCATTAAGCGGAAGACATTTTTGTTAAAAAATTATGCTATTTTAATCAGGATGAAGTTGCTTTTTCTAACTTGTTGTTTTGATTTTACTCCCATTCTGGCACAATTCGAAATTGACATGTTTGCAAACAATGCTTCGTGTTTATCCAAGTGTAAAGACATACCACACAAAAATGGTATCAGAAGATGCGGGAGGAGTTACTCTTTCAGAATATGTAATATAATTTGGGGTTTATAAATTGGTTTTCTTTTTATTGACATTTTTCTAGGTGTAAAGTTTTTTTTTACTCACTCGGTATATTTCTCTTGTGGGAAGATATTCTAATTTTTAAGCAATGCGAAGGTTTTTTTTTTAATTCCCTCCTCAAATAAAAGCAGAGAATTAACGAAATGAGATGTGAAAACATGATTTGGAGCCTGGGGATTGGACAATATATTTGCCTTAGGCCAACACACATTGTGTTTGGGCAAGAATTGTACAAGCATCTTTGGTATTTCTAAGAGCGTAGGTGTTGATAGAGTGAGGCGACAAAATTCATTAGGAATTTTTGTCAGGTATTTCATGTAGATGGAATGATGCAATACCAGGTACAGTCTGTACATGGAACTGTCAATGTTATAAAAAATAGTGGATTCTCTAGAATACAATATACTGTATTATTATGTCCGACACATACTTAAATATCCTGAGTGCATGTTTGTTTCACCAAGGCCGCTGGTCGCAGTTAAATATAATCCAGTAATGTCTTATGATGGAACATTCACTATTAATTTAAGTAAATAGGCCCCCAGATATAGGGCCTAGTCTAATTTGGTTTTATATTTGCCCCATATTTCTGCTGATACATGTGATTAAAGGGGAATCCAACCCAAGGAGAGAATCAACCTTAGAGGAAAGAGGAAAATGAGAGGAGCAATCTAAAAAAAGTTTCATCAAAATCGGTTATAAAATAAGAGAGTTATGGAAGTTTGAAAAGTCTAGTTGTTCCTTCTATGGGGATCCTCAAATTGGCATCATCGGCTTCAAAATGGCCGAACTTATGGACTACTCTCCATTCGTTTTGTACACAAATTTTCAGATTTTCCCCATTTTCTTTCGAAATATATCTTACCTCCTTCTAAGCTCAACATATGTTGTGTGAAATATATTTTCCCATGACATATTTTGAGCTCAGAAGGAGGTAAGATATATTTCGAAAGAAAATGGGGAAAATCTGAAAATTTGTGTACAAAATGAATGGAGAGTTGTCCATAAGTTCAGCCATTTTGAAGCCGATGATGCTAATTTGAGGATCCCCATAGAAGGAACAACTAGACTTTTCAAACTTCCATAACTCTCTTATTTTATAACCGATTTTGATGAAACTTTTTTTAGATTGCTCCTCTCATTTTCCTCTTTCCTGTAAGGTTGATTCTCTCCTTGGGTTGGATTCCCCTTTAAGCTTGTATGATGTACATTAGTGCTTCACGTGTTCATTGTTATGACCTTTTGTCCGCACCATTACATGCAATCAGGCAAACAATGAAATTGATACTCTGCAAAAAGGGATTGTTATAATGTTTTATTTTAAGAAGAAATTGAAATAGCAATCAGCAGGAATTCCTCTTAAATTGCTCTTTAAAAGTGTCGCTGTTAGAGATATTTAAAGTTCAATGTTAAAAACCTTAAAGCGTGAATAATACATTTTCATATCTCCTAAGACTATAGCAAACCTTCAGTTGCTAATGGTGGTATCTCACTTCACAGAGATGGATTTGGGACGGACTTTGAGACGGTTTTGAAACTTGTCGCGGAGACATAAAAAGTATTGGAAACGTCTCTGAAACAAAAAAAAGTATTTGAGACGTCTCCACAACAGAGAAAAAATATCGGAAATGTCTCCTATATTTTTTTTCTGTCGCGGAGACGTCTCCGCGACAAGTTTCAATACCATCTGAAATCCATCTCCGCAAAGTGAGGTAGCACCATTAAGAATGTAACGCCCTATACCTTGCCTGTGATCTCTATGTATTCTGTTAATAGTAATGGACTTTATTGTTTGCTTCCTCTTTATTGCTATGCACAAATTTGTACATCACAAAGTTTAAGAATGAATGTAATTATTGCACACCTGTATCCAACATTCAAGTTTAAATAAAAGATAATCTTTTATCCATCATATCTATCATTTTTCTTATATCTTCTAGGTGACATACTTTTGATAAACTTTTCATAAAGATATTATTTTAAACGTCTTTCCTCTACCTTTATTGGGAGTAATTTTCAAATGTTATGGCACAGCCCGTCAGCTACAATAGATAATAGATGGGGATTGTAGGCGGAATTAATTTGCATATCAATAACCGGTATATACATGTAATTATTTTTCTTATATAATCTCTGAAAACTTTATATTCATGGTTCTGAATTTTAATCTAATACAAAGCTTTAGCAAGATCAAATATGCTACAATAGTTTTGATTGATATATCGTCAAGTATTTTCTTTATATACATTTTGTTTTATTGATTGTTGTTACCTGCAGTAATATTGTAATCTTTTATTCCAAAATATAATTGCTGCCAATGGCGACTGCAATTTTCGTTTACATGAATATTTATATTTATATCCTGTCACGTAATCCTGTCACATTTGTTGAAAGTAGTTTTACTGATCTGTTTAGAACGGCCCTAAAATCGTAACTTACATTAAAGAAAAAGAAAGATAGCCTTTAGCAGCTTTCATGAATTTTCATGGTTTTATATGCTTCTATTATGAAAAAGTTCCTTATAATTCCCTCATCATAAGATGTATCATCTTGTATAATGAAGCAAAAGAGAGTGAAATGAGTATAGAATATTAAGATCTATTTTAATACTACAACTTGAAATTAGCTTCCAGCACAATCAAAATAATGATGTATTTCGATGTTGGAAATCCTTCTCTGCAGCAAAAATAAAGACCATAAATAACATTTCAAAGTCAAGGAAAAAAAGGGAGGGAGAGGGGAAAACAGTGTTCCCACAGTAATGGAAAATCCTGCAAAATCCTGGAAAAATTTGTGGTCATGGAAAGTCAGGGAAAAGTCAGGGAATTTGGAAAATTTTTGAAAAGTCATGGAAAAGTCATGGAATTCTGTTTTCAAATTTCTTTGGGAACCCTGGGATGGCTGTGAGGGGAGGTGGAGGCCATCATAACGTGTCTGATTTTGGAAACCGTGCCAGAAAGGAAGTCATGGAAAGCAGCAATTTAGTAATGGAAAAGTCATGGAATTCTGTTTTCAAATTTCTGTGGGAACCCTGGGAAAATGTTAAATTGTAAATGTTAGCAGGGCAATTAAAGCAGTGACACAACATGTGCTCCTGCGACAATTGTTGCAGCTTTATTTTGTCTAAGATGTACATGTAGGGTTAGGGTTAGGGTTGCAATAGGGTTTTGTATTAGGTGTATGGTTAGGTTTATGGGAGGGTATAATGTTTTATTAGTGTATGAAATCTTTTTATCGGAGCAATTGACATGGAATCATTAAAGCTGTGTAATAGTTTTGATAGCAAAAATGGTATCAGCATAAAACAGATCAGAAATGGCCTCATATTGTCGATATTAAGATATGTGTTTATGGTGTGATATTCCTTTTATAATTTCTGAGGAAATTTTCTGTAAAAAGTTGAAAGAAATGAATGTAACGGTCCCTTTAGCTGTTTGACACACCAAACCTTACTGCATAAATGGTGTGTATAATCTGCCTGTTTTACCCACACTACAGAATCTCCATTGGTTTTCCATGTGAACGCAGAATTGATTCTTGCAATAGCGGGAACTCTCGTTTTATGATATTATCATGATATTATCATGAAATACACACAATAATTATTTGTTATGTAATCTCGTTATCATCACATCACAATAGTTTTATGATACCATCTTTCATGTCAGCTGGTAATGAATTCAAATAGTGGACGATATGATAAAACTACAGTATAACCCATCCTTAAAGGTACAAATAATTATGAAGAAAGATAAGGAAAAAAAAGTTTGGTAAGGGAGATAAATGTAGGTTTATGAAAGATAGAAGGTAATAAAGAGAGAGAGACTGCATGCATGGGCTTTGACTAAGAATAGCATAAAAAAATAATGCAACGAAAAATAATAATATTTGAATAACAAAGTAGGGCCTATAGACAAAATTGATGAGAGGATCAGGGATGAACAACCAAGATAAAAAATAAAAGATGTTTCATATGGGAAAGGCCTCCTCTATATTATATATATATCTATTTTTGAACTTTGATGTATTACTGTACAAGACAAATGAGATGCGAGGCATTTCAAAGATGCATAATTCATAATCTATTGTCCCTGTGTGAATGGCATCCATCTTGTAATGTCAACTTTGTTTTTATTTAGCATCAATCCTCCCCTTGTTCCCTCTTCGTTCTCCCTAGAGAAAGGAATGTTTGGGATGCGTTTTTTATATGGGTGTCTGTGATAGAATTACAAATTATGCCGAAGTGTGTGTTGAAGGTGGTATCTCACATCACAGAGATGTCTCCGAGACTCTCGAGACATTTCAGAGACGTCTCCGCGAAAGGACTTGTCGGACGTTTTATCCGACATATTTACTCTCAGCCAATCAGATGCAAGCATTTCAGTAGCTTATAACAGTTGTCAGTTAGAATTAGTGAATGTTTGTTTCATGAAATGCTCCCCTTCTCTATGAAAAAAATCTCAAAGATATGAAGCATTTAATTTTCTCACGACACTTGAGACGTCACAGAGAACTAGGAGACATCTCTGAGACATCTCAAACGGTAAATATATTCAAAATTAGTGATTTAAAATCGTAATATTTGTAACTAGATTTTATTCCAGCTGTCAAAGTAGTTAAATAACTAAAGCACCATCTCTACCAAAGCTAATTAATCCGTTTAAAAGCAGTCCAGTTAAATGATTAATTCTTGGGTTCGAATGCTTTTTCGACTTATGGCTAGAAACTAAGACAAAATGCAAATTGAAGACATTTTCAAACACCCCTTTCATTCACTGACACGCTCTGAGCGTTAGGGCAGTGAACCGCCTATAGCTATGATCAGTCAGTGGGTTTCACCGCATCTGTCTTCCACGGCTGCCCCACGTGTTGCTCAAAATGGACGTGTGACCTTTTCCAGGAGCGTGAGAGGTTCAGGAGGTCTGTGATGAGAAAGAGATAGAGATTGAGGGAGAGAGAGAGAGAGTAGGGGTAGATGAGAAACAGAGAACTAACAAGTGCTCCGGGCTTTACTTACAATTACAATTGGGTTTTATGTTGGGGTTAGGGTTAGGTTTAGTGCCGGGGATGAGTATAGGGTATAGTGTTAAGTCCAGGGCCTGTATTCCATAAAACTATACTTTAAGCAATTTTGCTTAAGTCTAAGTATCTTTTTTAAGATTTTGTCCAGGACAAAAATTTCTTAGCTTTTATTCCAAACACGTAAAGCACTTTGTCTGAGCTCAGAAAGCAATAAGCAAAAGTCTTAATTCTGTTAATATTGTCATGTTTAATTTGTGGCCTCAAATGAGCTTGCCATATAATCAACATCCAAGTTAAGCCACTAGGTAGTTAGGCTTAAAGTTATGATAAAATTCGCTTTTCTAATGTGCGTATTTGTAGGAGCAACTCAATTTAAGACGTTTTACTTATCCCAAATCAAAGAATTTATGCTCAACTGTCAAAAATAGGTTAAGCAAAAATACTCTTAATTAAAACCAAAATTTATTTGAGCAAAAATATTCTTAAATTTCATGGTTAAGTCCAGCATTTATGGAATATGGGCCCAGGGTTCAAGTTACTCATTCGATTCGTATATAAAATTTATGGTGGAGCAATTGTCGTTGGTGCAAATGGCTTAAACACTATTAAAGAAGTGAGCAACAGATCATGAAGAATATTGGGCCTCCATTCTTTTATGACTAATAAAAGAATCCAATAAATCGTGCTGCAATGCGAAAACAGTGGTATTAGATTAACATCAGTTTAACACTGTGCGTAGTATCATATACACATTTAACACCATTTGTGTGTTAAATATGTATCTGATACCAGTGGGTTTTGTTTTGATTCTAGTATTAGTGTTAATTTAAAGGGGAAGTTCACCCTGGAATTTTATTGGTCTTAAAAAATGCAGAAAAATAAAAGAAAAATATGAGTGAAGGTTTGGGGGAAATTGACCAAAATATGATGAAGTTATGAATATTCAAATGTTTGATTCTGTGACGTCACATGCGAGCAGATCTCTTATGTGTTATATAGTGTAAATTCCATAAAATGTCTTTTATTTTCCGAAGAAAATAATTATGTCACCTGTGTGGTCAATATACCATCAAACATACGTTCATATACATGACTATATCAAATTGACCCATTCCTTTATCAATAACCATGACAAAAAGACAAATTTATGGAATTTACATACACAACCAATGGGAGAGCTGCTCGCACGTGACGTCACAGAATCAAAACTTTACATATCCATAACTTCGCTATTTTTTGGTCGATTTTCTTCAAACTTTCACTAATATTTTTTTATTATTTTTCTTCATTTTTTAAGACCAATAAAATTCTAGGGTGAACTTCCCCTTTAACAGCAGTGGACGCTCCTCTATTGAAGCTGGGCTGGTGTTAATTCAACACCAGATTTGGTGATTAAAAATATTTAGTTAAAACTTCATAAACTGATACAGAATTTTTTGCTATTTGTGTAACTTATAATATCTATGATTAGAATATATCAAATGATATATTACTTTTATGTCCAAAAAGTTCTATAACGTGGTGTATTAAATTTTGTATTTACACCATGTGGTGTTAAAGATTTTGTATTTATACTAATCTAATACTGATACCCAGCATCACAAGTTAATACCAGCTTGACTTTGTGTATTGAACATCAGCATTGCATTATGATTTATGTAATAAACCAATGTTTCTACCTCTTTTTCTAAGTCTACAGACAATTCTAGATATTAAATGTGACTGCAATTGATGTTTGGGTCTGCATGCCTGGCAGAATTTGGTGAAGAACAATAAAAAAAAAAAAAAATCCAATGCAACCTTGGCCTAAAATTCACTTTTTATCCAAGGAGAGACATAAATGGATTTCTGCTCCAAATATTTAGTCAGAAGACTTCATGGAAATATGGAAGAAAAAAGCCCTTGATATGAATTTTATTGCATGAAGATCAATATTCTATGTGCCTCGATGTACTTTTAGCCAAGCAAGACTAATATTGATTTGCTGTTATAAAAACATTGGCAAAAAATTCTTGGGACAACCATACTGAAAGGCATTTTTTGTATACTAAGTATGCTTCTTGCAAGAGTTTTTTTTTCTAGGGGCTCCTCATTTTTCTAAAAGTTGTCTATTTTGTGGGCATAAAAGAGTTGAATACAAGTAAATGGATATTCAAAATTCAAATATATGAAATTTTCCTCACTTCAATCCATCTCCCAGTGACAATGTGTTATTATTTTTTTAGAACTTGTATTTTGAAAAGATTAAAACAACTAAATCAAATTATGAAACATTTCAGTGATAATGTTATTGAATTTGTCATGATTTTTTATTATAATAATTTTTTCTTTTATATTTCTTTCATGCCTGTGTTATATCTACATTGGACAACAACTGACACACACACTTCTATGCATCTACATTAATGCTGCTACGTGTATTTTCACATCTGCTTCACAGGTAAGTGTACAAATAATCTTTAAAAAACAGCTTTGACCTCAAACAGACCTTTTTAGCACTGTCATATACCCAATGGCTCAATGACTTTGACCTCAAACAGACCTTTTTAGCACTGTCATATACCCAATGGCTCTATGACAGTGACAAAAACTCTGCCAAAAATTCAAAGCCATCAACGAAATATTATATACAATGGCGGATTCAAGTGGAGGCGCAGGGGACGTGCCCCCCCCCCCCTATGATATGAAAACCGCTCATTGACCGTACATGTTAAAATTTGAAAAAATTTGGCGGTGCCCCCCCCCCCCCCCCCCCCCCATCGGGCCTGGCGCCCCCCTTATCCTGAAATCCTGTGTCCGCCACTGATATAGATTATTAATTATGATCAAGAGACAACTGTTTGTATACAAAGTTTTGCCTATTTTACAGCTTTCAAAATTTGAAATGAATTACGTTAAAATGCCTCTAAAATTTGACTACATAACCTGCTAAGTGATAACAGGCTAATAATATGTTTTGTGTACATGTACACATTTTTTGTTGACTCATATACTTGATAGCAGCTAGACTGTACCATTTTCATGGCGGCTTCAATACATTAGTAATTAACAAAGTGTTCAGGTCACAGTCGATAAAGTGGTACAAGATACAGACTCTCATCCATTCATTATCATCATCATCGTTGTTAACGTAATTAACTGGAGTCGTAGGGGCCAGATTTTCTGTACAGGTTTTGTATTATCGACTGCAAGGCCTAATGAGCACCACTGCAGTGGATTTGATTGGCTAAATGATGAATTGGCGACCGGTGTTGTGTTGCTAGGCGACGATGCAAACATTGGGCATAATCCTGTTGATATCGGAGCATCAAGACATATATACGTGTTATGAATTTATCTATATGTGCTAGGAACATATTTATCAAGTGTTCAGTTGCATGGTGTGATATGATATAGGGTGTGTGCTTAAAAAGACAATTAGAAAAAGGGTTGAATTTTAGATAATGCTGTTTGAAACAAAGTATAGGTGGGTGTGAACATAGGAATATATTAAGTTACTGGATTTCGTGTTCAATATTGACACGCCTCTGTGTAACTATAAGCAACAGTAAAAATGATAATATGATGATAGAGAAATAAAAGAGGAAATAAGATAATTATAATAATGAAATAAGAAGGAGAGAAACTGTGTTAATGTATGGGTTAGTATGTTTAGGAGAGGGAGAGAGAACAAGAAAGAAAGAGAGATAGGCAGGTAGCGTAAGAGGGAGAGGAGAAACAAGAAAGAAAAAGGGGGAGTTAAGAGGAAGAAAAGGGGAGAGACAGAAATGAGAAAGTGTAATTATAGAAGTTAGGAGCTAGGCAAATATCTAGCTGAGAAAGTGAGAGAGAGGTGTAACAAGAGAAGGATTAATAATTCAGAGAGAGAAAGAAAGACACAATTATACATGTACATGTAGGATTGAAATGGGAAAATACCGAGATAAATGACAAATATTCACAGAAATTTTGCATATTAAAGAGAGATAGAGAGAGAGGGAGAGAGAGAGAGAGAGAGAGAGTGGGAGAGAAAGAGACAGACAGACAGACATATAGAGGTAACAAAAGTGATTGAGATTAAATTTAGATGGAGAAAGAAAGACACAAATATTATTGGGAGGTAAATAAAAGATATTCACAGTTATAATGTAAAGTAGAGAGACAAAGAGATAACAGAAGAGATAGAGACAAAGTTTAGAGAGAGATATAATGACAAAATTGTTAAGAAATAGAGAAATAAGGAAAATGGAGACATAAATGAAAGATATTCACACAGAAAAATAGAGAATAAACTTTTAACCTGTTGGAGACAAGCTGATTTGGCTATAGCACACATTTGCCATAGACATCAGCCCGAATATATTCGGGCTCAGTCCCCAATGGGTTAAAAATGCATGAGGTGCATGAGAGGGTACATACTATGATGGAGAGAGAATCAAAGTATGAACCGAGATGAGTAGACAGATAGAGAGAGGTAAAAAAAACAAAAACAACTTGTTATTAGATGTCAATTAACCTAATTGCTAGCGCCTATCTCATCTACCATATAATAATGCATGCAGGTGCAGATTTCTTGCTTCACAGCAATAGCAATTAGCTTATGGAAGTTTAGCAGTGCCTCTTTACGAATGAAAGCATGATAAACATATAAATTGTGTATACTCTAATATGCAATATGCTGTATTACAAGTATGAAAATTTTAGCCTCTGTGAAACAAACCTGCACTAGGGATATTTCAGTATTTCATATCATTAATCCCCCCCCCCATTTTTTCAGAAGTGATCTTTAATTACAACCTTAACCCTAAAGGGCCTGTCCCACAGGCGGCGATCGTTGTGGCGACAACCTGATAATTTCATAATTATAAGGAGTTCGTCTTTGAAAAGGCGATTATAAACATACATACGACTCTATCTAAGCTAGGCTACAACAACAACTTGCTACCACACTCACAACAGCAAGATCACCAGTTGTCGCAACAACAATCGCCTCCAGTGGGACAGCCCCTTAACCTTTCCAGAGGCAACACTCACCAAGCCCTGATCTGTGCCGCAGAAAAAAAAATGTGTCTTGTATATTTGCGGTCTCTTTCACATTATTTAGGGATACTTTATCACTCTTTATTTTGTAAGAATTATGGATCATGCAATCCCAATTATATCCCATGGACTTTTTGTTTTTATCGTCAATTACATTTTCAATTCTCAAGATAGCTTATAAACTTCCCTATTTCCATTTTATGGAAAATTATATTACTCCATCTGCTCACAGACATATCACAGATCAACTCCAGTTTCTTAAGTCAATGAAGCCTACTTATTTCAACTATTTGAAATTTAAAAATGAAAGAAAATTCAAGGCCAGTGACATTTTATGCCTTGATAGGCTACACAAGCACGCCTTGGTTTGTTAGATTTTGTCTCATCTATAAAATCAACATTTGAAAAGCTTGCAATGTCATATGCTTCGGTCTTGTATTCTTATCCTAAGAACATAATCAAATTGCCATGCCAAAATGACGGGAAATCAATTTCAATGAGTTCTACATCGTTGTGCTTCGTGCATCCATTCCAGGGTTTAACTGCAGGATTGTCGTTCGTGGTTTCCTCAAACCGATTTCAGTCATATCAAAGAAATCCATGACATTCAAGTGCAGAGCCAGGAGGAGGCATTATGCATAGCTGGATTAACATTGGCGTGTGCATGCATTTGGAATAAGCATTATTTATACCCCTAGTGTTTTTTTGTAGACATAGAATTTATCAGAATATTGTGAGCTATACCAATGAAGCTGTTGGAAATACATATCTAACACATATTAGATATTATCCGAACCCTATGCCAAATCTTAGAGGAATTGGTCTTTCTTTGTAGGGTTATTACCGTGTGTGCTTATTTACTTCAATAAATCAACGTAAATAAAATGGACAACTTTGGCAACATACTAGGAAATATCTCTGCTTCTGTAGAAGCCTGTCGTCTCCAAAGGGTTAAACCCCAATCAATTTCAGGATGGGTTTCCCCTTTTTAGAGCTCTGCACATATATATGTTTACATGTTCATAATGATTTCTGTGGCATGAGAGTTTGTTATTGAAAAACAAAATTCAATTTGGTAGAGGCATTGCCAGATAATTCAAGGTCTTGCATGAAACCTTTTGAAATTCAAGAAGCTAGGAAAATTGGATTGTTTTTTTATGCAACTTCTTGTGACAACTTTTCATGAAATCAAATACTTTGATGTCACCTCTTGGCTTGCAAAGGAGGAACATTTCTGTAATCAATATACAGTCTGTGTCAAAAGAAATGGTACAGTCGGGAAAAAATCATTTAGGGGTGAAATCTTTTCATATAATGTGTGTTTGTGGTACCAAATTAAAGCCAAAAGATTTTCTTGCTGATGCGTTTTGTTCTGTATAATTTGCTTTTGTAAAACAAAAGTTATGCAAAGTTTTGTGCGACGAGGAAGAAATCGAAATTACGCACTTCTATTGTTCTGGAGCGCTGAATTCACGGTCATAATGCGAAATCGTACACAAAGGCATGGGACGGCGTGCGAAAAATGGATTTTTCTTGATTGTAGAAAATTAGTCATATCTAAAAAAATACTGCACCAAATGTGATGGAAAAAATTGCAGAAGAAAGAGTGATATTCCTGCTTTATGAAAATGACAAACAATACCACGTTGATATTAACCTTCACACTATAAAAAAATGTTTTCCAACTGTACCATTTTATTTGACACAGAATGTACAACTTGTAATTTAATCAAATACAGCATGTTCATCATGATTCATGTTCAGTTTATAAATGTACAAACCAATTTTCACCTTGTTCATGTGTTGCGTTAACCACCCACATCCCCTTCCAATTGGTTATAGGTATCTGGTCTTGAGTTTGAATTTACTCAATATCTGGTTATTTGAAAGTTCTTTCACAAAAAAAATCCTTGTTATAAGAATACAAAAAATCTGCCAAAACAATATTATAATCATGTTTAGTTTTAATAAATTTTTGAAAGCAGCTTGATTTCACGAGGTGTGAAAGCACATTTCTTGTCATATTTGAAAACATGATAAATTGGATTAAGGTGCATTCATGGTCTAAAGAAGAATTTAAACAGGAAAATGAATCATGACACAAAAAAGCCATTACAAAACACAGACATGTAGAGAAACAAAAGGTGCATTCATAGGTTGTATTCAATGTCCAGTTTCAAATTTATAAGCCAACATGAATCATGATACAAAACGCAATTACAAAACACAAACGCGATCAGCGGTGCACTGTTCAATGTCAAAAATTTAAAGCTGATTATATTTCCATTGTCTTTAAATTCCCCTCTCTCAAAAAACAAACATCTTCTCCTTTTATCACTTGCACCGGAAGCTTCCATTACTAGAGCACATTCAAACACGTTTGAAAAATCAATCCTGTTCAGTGTCGCATTTTGTTGCAATCGCGATGCTCAAGGTCGTAAAATTGAAGCTGATTGTGTTTCAAAATGCATATTTTTTGGCGTTTAAATTTTCCTCCGAATCGAGATTTGAAACACGTTTACTTTTACGACCGGGGATGGGGGACAATGAATACACACTTTGTTTCTCTTTATATCAGTGTTTTGTAATTGCGTTTTGTATCATGATACATGTTGGAGCATAAATTTGAAACTGGACATTGAACACACTAATAGGCACCCTTTCCTGGGTCATAAATGTAAACGTCTTTCAGATACAATCAGCGTTATAAAATTTTGGCCATTAATGATACACTGCTGATTGTGATTGTGCTCTGTGATTTTTCATTGTGTTTTGTATCATAATCTATGTTTAGATTTTGTTTAAGACCATGAACGCATCCTCTTGAGATCAACTGATGTGGTCCTACTTCTATTAAGTTTGTGGAAGAAACTCATTCCTGAAAAAGCTGTTAATCAAATCTGATAGACTTGGTATATTCCCTTAGCTCTCTGAAATTACATGGTGTGCGTGTATGTACTCAGAGAGATTAGCTAATTTAAATGGACAAAGAAGTTTATGTGGCAAAACTCTAAAAGTGTACCTCTCTTTTTGGATGACATTTATGCTGATTTGTGAGAGATACAAGTGGGAATTTTCCCAAGCTCCTGTTTTGAAATGTGAACCGTCCAAGTGAGAATTTAATGGATGGCAGCCATAAAAATAGACTATATAACAGTCATGTTGTCATCCTGGTAATTACCACAAAGAGGCTTCCCAGCTCGACTTGACTCTTACCCATTGGGGACACCATAGGATGTTTCTTATAAAAGAAGCTTACCTTTCTCCATCAACATCTCATGAAATAAACATAACTAGATTTATTGTAATACATCATAAGAGGAAAATTTTCTTTGTGTCTTTATCTTTTGTTTTTGCAGGTGAATTTATATTTGGCAAGATATACATATATTTATAATAGCCTTTTTCATTCATCCTGGAATGTAATAATCAAAATGTTGAGTACTTAGTAGGTGTCTAAAATTAGCAAATCATGTTGGTATGCTTCTAATGTGACATTTATTAAAAATATGTATTTTCTTGGAAAGAGGGTCAATTGCTATACAGGTATTTGTGAAAGGATGTCAGATTATTATCATTATGTTTCTAATCTGACATTAATAAAAATACACATTATACTGGCATTTTGCTAATCAATCCACAAGCATTTGCAAAGGGCTTTATATTTTGCTGGTCATCTTGCTAAATGTACAGTATGATTCCCAAATTGTTTGGCCCCTCCATAGGCAAATAAGAACCCACATCATATTTAGACTATTTTTTTGGTTTATTTCTCATCTAATGCAATGGTCAAAGCTGACCAAAGCTTGTCAAAGCTGGCCGTGTGTGTCCTAACTATGATTCCTTGTATTTTGACATAGATTTAACAAGAGTGCATCCTCCTTGCTCCTGCATGCAATTGCACCTCCCTGCATCCGACACAAGGATTAAAGGAGAAGGAAACCCTAGGATTCAATTAAATTGTATAAAAAAGAAAAATCAAAGAAACAGATTAATGAAAATTTGAGAAAAATTGAATAAGTAATAAGAAAGTTATGAACATGTGAATGTTGTGATCACTACTGCTATGGAGATCCTCACACTGGCAACAGGCCCAAAATGTGTGATGTCATACATGAACAACTCTCCTATTTAGTGGACAGAGAAATACCCAAAATATTGTTTTTTCCTCTTTCTAATTGTAGTACAGATTCTTTGTCCATTATTATATTTTGTAAACCCTATATTACATGTCCTCCCACAAAAAGAATACCAGATCTACTGACAGAATTGATGAAAAAGACAATTTAAGTGAAATGTGTACAAAAGTAATTGGGAAGTTGTTCATGTATGACATCACACATCTTAAGCCCGTTGCCAGTTTGAGGATCTCCACAGCAGTAGTGATCCTAACATTCAAATGCTCATAACTTTCTCATTCAATTTTTCTCAAATCTTTGTTGATCTGTTTCTTTGCTTTTTCTGTTTTATACAATTTAATTGAATCCTAGGGTTTCCTTCTCCTTTTAAGTATGAAATCCAACTCAGAGAGGTGTTGTGATGGCTTATATCCAAGCACTTGATCTAAAACAGTAGTTGGTTCAATTATCTCATCATCTAATATCACATGGGCTAAATGTGTTTGGTCTACTAAAGTTTGCTCTGGTTCCCCCTTGATGTTATTGCCAATTCGTATTATAGCCAAGTTTTCTCATTGCACTTTTGTCTCATTCCCCCAAAACAGGAACTGACCAAGTAGTGTTAGACCAAGTGGAAATTAGACAAAATGAATATTAGACAAAGTGCAAATTGAAAAATGTTAAATGCGTGAAGTGGAAATTATCTAGACTGAAAGGTAGTTAGATGAACTGGTTGTAGACAAAATGGAATAAGACCATTTGGGATTAGACCAAACAGGCATTAGTCAAAGTAGGTAAAGACCAATTGCCAATTTTTTTGTTATGACCATGTCAAAAACTTTAATGAAGGCAAATATATAATTCTTTATTGTAAATAATAAAATTAGTGAATATGCTCACATTATATTCTAAAGAAGATTTGGCCACTTCAAAAGCATGAACAAAACAACTTCAGATCTGGCCAATTATCTTGGTATGTTCCCCATCTAACATTAATGAAAAGGAACATTATGTTATAAAACTGAGTGTGTGATTGATAGGGGTAGTAATGGCTCACACGTTCATCTCGGTTAATGACTCCGGTTCATTGACAAATTGTAAATGGCGTAAAGGCCCTAAGGATAGTAACAAGTGTACTGGGATGTCCTGTACCGTTAAGTTGATACATTACAGGGATTGTGCTCTGTGGTGCTAAGAAGCTAGTGGATGTGTACATGTCACACTGAGAGGGTTTTTTTTAGCATTATGAATAGTTTTATTTGGGGGACGTGTGCACTTGGATTGTATTAAACTCCTTAAAAAAAATAAAGCAGTATCCTGTGTAATAAAATGAGTTTACCTTAAAGGGGGAATCAAAAGAAATTACAAAACAAGACTCATTTTTTATTATTATGTTGAGTCCATTCTTAGATTGACAACACTTCTGATTTAAATGTCAAATTGAATATTAATGTACATCAAATTAATATATCTCACATTTCAGAGCATCTGTGCAATCAACATGTAGGCTTACAATATAGTTATCTGTCAATGATCAAAGAAACAACATGTGTGACTTCATCAAGTATTGATTTAGGGGTGGTGTATCTGTCTTCAACATTCTTCAATGTTCCTTGTTGAATTCATAAACAAGCAAAATTCGAAATGGTATTGTGGTATTCAAAGCATTTAGTTCAATGACCATTCACCGAGTCGGTTGACATTTGAGATTTACTTTCATTTAGGTTTAGAGAGAGGATCTTATTTCTAATCCACCCTCCTATAATTTCCCTTTTCTTGGAAGAATTGAAATGCAGATGGGATCCTTTTCTTTCAATCGCTGCCTCGAGGAACGTGTCCATACCAGGAACTCCCCCAGTGCATTGAAAATTCTCAACAATGATTGAAGGATCCCCCTAAAATTTAGTAAAATTAGTGTAAGGATGTTTGATGAGGAATTAGTTTTCCTAGTCTAAAAATATAAAGAATCAGATTCTTTCCTGTCAAAAACTTGACAAAGAGATCTAGGGTATTGTTACTGTAAATATTTTACCACATCATATCAGGCTATAAATCTCAGCACAAACTGATTTGACTGCATTGTTGGGAGAATAAAATCTTGTATCCAACGAAAGCAACAGGCTAAGATATCAATGAACAGAAGAGTGTGATTACATAGGATACTTGATTATTGGTAGAATAAAATCTTCTATGGATGCATCTGGACCAACAGGCTAAGACCGTATCAGGACAACTACCCCAGACAATTGCCCCCTGGACAACTATCCCCAGAAATAGGGTTAGGGGTAGATTTTTTGGCAGGGGTAGTTGTCCGGGGATAATTGTCCAGGAGGTAGTTGTCCTAAATCCAGCTAAGATACCCAAAATGAAGTGAATAGAGTCATTGCAAAAGAAACTTGATTACTATTGGTAGAATAAAATCTTGTATGGACGCACCTAGACCAAGAGGCTGAGATACCCAAAATGACATGAATAGAGCGATTGCAAAAGAAACTTGATTGTTGGGAGAATAAGATCTTGTATGGACGTACCTCGACCAACAGGCTAAGATACCCGAGATGAAGTGAAGAGAGTGATTGAATTTGACACGATGATAACAGCAATATTATGTGGCTCAGTTGGTGAGTGTAATAAGCCATGGAGAGCCCTTCCTATAGTCCTTGAATTCACAGCATGCATTCAAGGTAGTGGTCAACTTTTTAGGGGAAAGGGAATGATTAGTTGAGTGCAAGAAGGGAACTAATCCGTGATATTTAGGAAATCCTGTATAGAGTTGTAGGGCAATTACTCTGTGGACAATTACCCCCCCCCCCCCCCCCGACAACTAACCCCTGCCAAAAATGTACTCCTGCTAACTTTACACTTACATTAACCCTTGCTTTTTTTCTGAGGGTCAGTTGTCCTAGGTGCTAATTGTCTAGGGGAGTTGTTCTGCTGTACATGTATCAAAATTGGCAATAATAAAAACAATTTTGGTCATGAATAGGTCGATATCTTCAGTAGATCTGTTATCCATCGGTGTGGCATCTGAGGAAGGTGTGACCTTTTTTTAATCCAGCTGTAAAAAACAATTTCTTCTAGGGGTATTTATAAGCTATTTTTTTCTTTTGTATCAGTTGCATTTTTACTGTTTAAGATTTGTAGTAAGAAAACACCACATTCAAGGACACAATTAAGTCACATATGCTGTCACAACCTGGCATCCCTGAGTCAAGGGAATAAGACCAGAAAACTATGAAAACAACATAAACACTTCATAGAGCAGAATGAATTGCTGTATTTGTATCGAAATTGGCAACACTTTCCTATACTTCAATTTTGAGTCAAAAATAAGTTAATATCTTCATTAGATGTGACATCCAATCATATGCCTTTGACAGAATACTAGAAGGTGTGTCATTTTTTGTAATACTCTTTCCAAAAAAATAAAAGTTTTCCTAAAACAATTTGTTATAGAGCAATCGTCAGCCCAGATTTGTTATCATACATTTATATCATGTTGTAATGGGGACCAGCAAGACATCCCAGGGGATTGAACTTACAACCTTGCATTCAAAGACAAGTGATTAAACCACCCTATTATGAATACAACAGTGTATATACACTCCACTGTGCAGAATTGATTGCTGTATGTAATTTGGCAACACTCCACTATACTTGTACTTGACTTTTGAACAATAATGAGTTGATATCTTTATTAGATCTGCCATTCAGTGGTGTTGAGTGCCTACGACATATAATAATGGAAGGTGGCCTTGAGTGTATATGGAAATTACAATAAAGAGAGGTGCATCATTCTTTAAGACTTCCACTATCTAAAAAAAAAAAATAGTTAACACCTGCAAAAATATACAGATCACCTTCAAGAATGTAAGTCCTGTGCCAAAGGACTGAAACCCCCCCCCCCCCCAACACCAGTCAAGTGCAGAGACCACTGAGCAAAATTGTTTGTTGGAAGTGTACATGTATCTATATCAGCAAATTTTCCCAAAAACATACTTTTTAGTCATGGATATGTTATTATCTTCATTAGATAAGTCGTCCAATGTTGTGACTGTGACAAATTACTGGAAGGCTCGTAATTATTAGTTGTTTTTTTAAAATCCACTTTTAAAAATAAAAGATTTCCTTAAAACAAGTTGATTTGGAGTATTTATCAGCCCAAATTTTTAAATCATAAATTTACATCATCAGGGGCTTGAACCTACAACCTAACATTCCAAGTCAAGTGATGAAACCACCCAACTATGAATAAAACAGTTTATACAAACTCTATAGAGTAGAATTTATTGCTGTATGTGCATCTAATTTGGCAACACTTTACAATGCATGTACTTGGTTTTGGACATTAATGGGTTGATATCTTCATAAGATATGACATTCAGTGGTCTGTGACAGATAAGAGGAAGACGTGTTATTTTTTAAATAATAATCCAGGTTTTTTAAAAATTGCACAAAAAATTATGTAAAAAATTCTTTTAGGGTATTTAACAACTAAAATTGTTATACCATTGTGCTTGTTTTTACCTCTTAAAGACATTTAAGAACATGTGTCATGTGCAAAGGATGTGCCACAATTTTACATCCCCATGCATACTGTATAAAATTTACACAAACTTGATAGAGGAGAATTTATTTCTGTATGCATCTTAATAAGCAACTGTTCCTATAAGATAAAGAATTTGGGTTCTAACTGGGTTAAGATATTCATTAGATATGTCACCTACTGGACTGGAGTGCCTATGACAAATTAATGGGAGGAGTGTCATATTTGATAATCCAACGTCTAAAAAATATCTTTTATGACATTTAAAGCCATCCAGTATGCAGCCTTGTGAGCATTTAGAGGGACTGCAGATATTTTGTATCATACTAATACATGTAGGCTAGTAGTTAATGATTAAGGGGAAATATTGAAGTCGTTATGGAGTTGCAGGCAGAGATTAGGGAAGACTAGTGACATACATGTTCATAAACGACCTATACTTTGTCACGTTATGTTTACTACATGTGCTGTACATGCATCCCATTCTTACATGTGTAAAGCTCGGTATAATACAACTTGGGTATGTAGCACAAATTACACTATTTGTAATTTCTGTGTGTATTTTTCAGAGATGACAAGTTTGAAAAAAAAATTTGTGTGAGATCATTCACATCGTGTTTGAAAGCCGTGCGCACGCGGCGCGCGTTACCACACGTGCGCGCGCAGTAGTATTTTGTACACAAAGGAGGCGCGCGCGCACACTACACATGTTTTATGGAGTAAGCTATCTTGCATATAACGATTGCCTACATGAAAACATCGCACTCGCAGGGATTGATGCGCCACAAATCTGCTGATATTTAGGGTTTTGAGACTCCAAAATGGTAAAAAATTCTATAATAATGCTACTTTTTCTCATTTTGCGTGAGAAATGGGGTGTTCTGCGTGAGATCGTGAGACGGACCCAAAATGCGTGATTCTCACGCAAGATGCGTGAGACTTGGTAGCTCTGATTTTTTTCCTTTGATTTACAAGATTTGTATGGAAGGGGAGGGGTATCAACAAAAGCAATTCTGTAATAGACTTCAGTGAAAGTGAACAGAAATGTAGAGAAAAGTTAGGAAGGTATATCGGTCATCAAAGATCATGAGAACATCTTATTTTGTGCATGTACACATACATGTATAACCTAAAACGGAATTAAGACTTTCACATTCACTAATACCACCCCAATATAAAAGGTCAACAATTATATTTCACTGGAAGTATTTTAGCCAGATAAGGTCTGTAGAAGTGTGCAAAGGCCGTGACCGGCACTAATGTCCTTGGGCAAGCCATTTTATCTACATTCTTCACCTCACCCAGGTGTTAAAATGGATACCTGGTAGGATTCTTTCACTGTGTTTGTCTGTAAAATGGTCGCCTAGAATTGAATCCAGCAGTGGCTGGGGTAATAACAATGTAAAGTACTTTGATCAGTTTCTAACTGGAAAAGCACCATACAGTGTGTTCCTAAAAAAAGGTAATCAAAGTTCAAAGGTCAGTCATTTCAAAAGTACATGGTTTATTCTGGTGATTTGTTTACTACAATATTGAGTAACTCATCAGCTTTAATTTGAGACATTGCTTAAGTCAGAATTGTCATCGGTCACAGAGTTAGGGTCCTTTGAAAGAGAAAGGAACAAAACCCACTTTTTACAAGTTTTTGGTTTGTTGGGTACCCAACAAATCTTTTGAAAGTAGTTGGTGTCATTGGGTCTTTTTCAGCAAGTTTCAGTGAAATTTTATCTCCTTTGCTAAAGTGAATTTCTCATTGGCAATGAGATGAGTTCTTGACTATGTGTCTCTGGAGTCGGGAGGTCGCCGCGACATCTCCTGAGTCTCCAGGGAGTCGCGAGAAGACCAAACAAACGTCAAAGATGCTCAATTGTTTAATAGGCTTTTTTCAGAGACTTCTAACTGAGATGTCTCTGCGGGGTTGCTGCGACGTCCCCTAAGTATCCACGACGTCGCAAAGACGTTGTCGTAACTTCGTAGCGATTAAAAGAAATCGATCAGGTTTGGCAATTTTTTAGACTTATGTTCTATTTTCCTGCAACGCCCTGAAGACTCAGGAGACGTAACGATGAAGTCTCTGACACTTAAGAGACTCGTTATTGTGAGCCCACATTATTGCCAGTGAGATAGGTACTTTAGCAAATAAGATTGCATTTCATTTAAACTTGATGTGAAAAGAAAAAAACAAAACCAAAAAATTTACAAAAAGTTGGTTTTGTACCCAACAAACCAAAAACTTGGAAAAAGTGGGTCTTGTACCTTTCACCTTCAAAGGACCCTAACTCTGTGACCCGTGACAATCTGGACGTAAGCAATGTCTCAAATTAAAGCTGATAAGTTACTAAGTATTTTGGTAAACAAATCATAAGAATAAACCATGTACTTTCGAAATGACTAACCTTTTAACTTCGGTTACCCTTTTTTAGGAACACAATGTGTTAAGAAAATAACCCCCTCCCAAAAAGTTTCGCAAATCGACTTTGTGCCATGATAACTTTTCAGGTACGCTTTAGTTATTCCTGATATTCATATCATTGGAAATATAATTTATTCCCCTTTTTGTTGATATCCTACTTGTAATGATTATGTCATGCTTCAATGCACAGAATATCAGAATATGGAGAAATGTAAAAAGTCAAATGTTGCAAAATGCATTTATCAAAGTGAAGTTCCGCAACTTGATTTTAGGCCCTGATAACTTTTGGGGTATTTTCTAATTTTTATTGAATTCTATACCATTGTCAAGTAAATTTATTTTTTGCGAAACTTTTTGGGAGGGGTTTATTATGTTTAGAGAATCTTGTATGCAATGATAGATTCCAGTTTGTATTACACAATCTAGAAGGAGCTTCCTTTTTTATGAATCTGTACATGTTTCTGTCTGTAGCTAGACTGATGGCTTGATCTCTTGAAGTAGAAGAGAGATTATCATAAATTTCAAATTATTATAATCACCCTCATGAATCAACTTCTTCAATTATGTCTGCGACATGGATGAGTGAATGCAATAACCTCAGTTCATACATCATCTCAAGTGGAGGATATTTGTAATTTTAAATGCACATATTTCATACACCTGTGCCCTGTAACATAAAGACATATGATAGATAAAAAGGTACGATTGATGGTTTCTCGGTAGCCTTATCATGGACAGGGTGCTCCAAAGTTGATGATCTTAGTCCTAACCCTAGCCCTAACCCTAATCATATCCTAATCCAAATCCATGACTGTACCTGCATTCCAAATGAGGCTACCGAGATAAAAATTGATCGTAACTTTTTATCGATCATAAGTCTTTATGTTATGGGTCACTGGTCTATTATTGTATTATTATTGTAAAATAAAATGAAATTATGATATATCCCATGATAATAATTACACATTAATACAATGCTTAATGCCACATAACCATTGCCCTTACCGATGTCCGAAGAAAATTTAAATGACTGGTGCACAAAGATTTATTGGTATTAGGGCAGTTCCAAGCAAAACAGGACATGGAGCTGAAATTTTAATGTGCCGCTGTGCCTTTGAAAATGCAAATTAGGATCTGAAATTACCACAAAGGCTTCTTTACAATACAACCAATCATTTAAGTTTAAAAAATTTGCGATTCAGTATTCTTGCGCTGAATAATTGATCAAACCCAAATTTGCACGTATGGGACTATGGGGCTTTAAATGCCTCTAATTCTTATATCTTGTCACTTTTTGCCAATTTTTTTGGCTTAATGTAATTGTCATGGTCTACTGCAACAAACTTTGGTATTAATATTTCTTTCTAATGCATTTCTCCTCACGAAAAAGACCGGGAAACCACATGTCACTCCGTAACCGTCACTCCGTAACTGGACAAAGGTTCAAGTTTTAAGTCATAATTAACAAAATATTCAACCAATTTTTTTCATGCAAGGTGGCATATTATACCTAGAATAACATAGAATACAATCAATAACTCAAACTTGTGAAAGCCATTTAAAGTTCATAGAGTTTAAGCAAAGATTTTTCTGCTCAAATATGCATGTCCATTTTGCGTCACTCCGTAACCATGATTATGAATATTCATATTTCATTAATTAAGAGGATCACTACAAAAAAAAATATCATTTTGAAAAGAGGGTACCATCAGCTTTTGTCATGAACCATTTCTTTGTACATAAAGATAAAAGTATGGATGATAAACTTGTTTGAATGCTGAAATGTTGCTTCTGAATGTCACTCCGTTACCTTGGAACTGCCCTTAATTGTCAAATAGAGCTGTAAATTTTAAAGTGCTAGCCATAACATCTCTCATAATAGCCACAAACCGTAAATCATGACTAGCACTCAAATTAATATTTGGACTCTAGCTATGTTACATATATTGCTGCAGTACAGACATAAGTTTGCAGGCGCAAACCCACATCAGTATCATTTAGTGAATAATGTAGGGTCTGAAATTAGAAGACTACAATAAAACGTGCACTGTTGCTACTCCATCTGATAAGTAGTACTGTATAAGCCAATATTTCCGCGTACAGATATTTTCGCGATTTTTGACCAGTTGGGGAAATTCGCGGGAGCAAAATTTCGCGATTTTGGTGATGATTTCATTACCATAAATAGCCTTGTAATGAAGTGGAAATTTTCGCGATGACTGACTCGCGAAATTCGCTAAAATAAAGTCACCGCGAAAATAACCACTTATACAGTAGTAGAGTCTTACGTGCAATGATTTGTTAAAGTTAGAGTGTCAAATTAGAGTCTGACCTTGCAGACTACATTCAGAGAGAGCGCTCTTATATATAACTCGCTTTTTTATTGTTTTATCCCAGGATTAGACATCTCTGAAGCACAAAGCTATAAATTCAATGACCATAGCCTGTAGATCATATCGAGCAATCAAGTCTACATGGAGTACAACAATTTCTTCATTATGTCCTGGTTGTTATGCAGCTACCTTGTTTTTGTGTTGAATCTGATTTAAAGAGATTTCTGAGCTCTAGGGTCTTAAATGTTGTCAGGCTATCTTACTTTGGGTAAACACGAAGAAGCCCTGAAAAATTCATGTCCTAAGCATCATAACATGCTTCACAATATGTGAAAATGTGCAAGTAAACAGAAATACCAGATTATTTTGCCTTAGTAAACTGCATTGGTAACTATAAGGCCTACCCAGTAACATCAGATATTCAGTCATGTAGTTATCGGATAACATCATGTTTTGGTAAACCTGTACATTTTTAAATGTTTATTTTATTATACCACACAAAGATGAAAAATCAGCAACTTAAAAAATCTTGCCTCTATACAAAGTTGACAATTCTCTTTAACAGTAACACAGGGACTATGGCTCTAACATTTGATTCAGTCACTGTACAAGATGTAAATATATCGTTCAAGTTGATTTAATTGACTGCGTAGTGTCATACAATACTGTCTGCGGCACTCGGTGAGATATAAATTTAACCAATACACCACAACTCGGCTCTAATAGGTGTACATCGATATCTGCAAGGCACCACAAAAACAACAAACGAATCGTCTGATTTAAAAGCGCCAGAAGGCATAAAATAAATGTAATAAAGTATGATATAATGCCTTTTAGCGCTCATGATGAGCAGGGGAGAAGGATAATATGGTGCCACGAAATACTATCTGTGGCACTAAGCTTTAAATTCAACCAATTATAGCAAGCCATTGATCTCTGCAAAGCGAAACACAAGAAAGAAAACAAAAAAGCTCATGTGCTTTAAAGATATTTAGTAACTCTGTGGAAGCTTTAAAAGCCTGTGCTGCAGGGACCATACATTCTGTCAATGTATCGTATTTTGAATGTTGTGTAAAAATGGGGCCCTGTAAAGTGCACTTTAGATGCATCACTTCAATATGCTTTGCAAAAAAAGGAATAAAGATCCTGGAGGAAGCTAAAGGAGAATTGTCCATTTGTAGACAAATGGATTACTGTGGATGTAGAAAAATCAAATAAGCACATCAGTGAAGATTTGGTAAAAATTTGATAAATAATAAGTTAGTTCTGAGGATTTGAAAGTTGAGATCTCTAATGATATGGGAAATTTCGCTTTGGCAACTCGGTCATCATGTATGATGTCGTACCGGGAGAACTCCCCATGGTGTCATTGGCGTGTACAAAAACTATTCAAAATGTCACTTTATTCCCATTCTAAATAATGGAAGTGATTTTTTCAGACCTACCAAGTCTCACGCCTCAGCACCTAATCTCCCGCTCACCCGCCCAGCCCTCATAATCTCACGCGTCAGAATAAAAACTTGAAAAATTATTAAAAACCAGACCATTTTTACCGTTTTGGGGCCTCAAAACTGTAAAAATCGGCAATCTTGTCGCGCATCGAGCGCTGCGATTGCGAGTTTAATGCAGGCAATCGTTATATTATGCAAGATAGCTTACTAAATGCTACATGTGTAGCGTGCGCACGTGCCTCCTTTGTGTACAAGATAGTATTGCGCGCGCACATATATGGTAATGCGCGCCACATGCGCACTGCTTCCAAAGACGATGCTGAATACCTCACGCCAAGCCACTCTCTGAACTTGGAATCTCTGTTTTTTGTGCCTGATATATTATGTGTATAACATGTTTACATGTGATTGCATGATATGTGTACAATAGAAATAGGAGAGTTCTCCCTGCATTACATGACACATAATGGTCGCATTGCCAATGGGAGGATCTCCATATCATACCTGATCTCAAATTCTAAAAATTCATCTCTCTTATTTATAGCCTGATTTTTCTGAATCTTTTGCCAATATGTTTCTTTGGTTTGTCTCCAAGCATTAAAAGCCAAATTGCTCTGAGGGGATTCAATGCATTTAATAGTGTGTGAATATAAAGCCCTTCTGGCAGTCGATCGACGATAAGCAAAGTAAGACGTTGAGGCTGTAGGCGGTTATGTACTAGCTCAAGGTAGTCAACTAGCGCACTGGATCGAGGGGGGGGGGGAATCAGTTGATCCTACACTTTCTCAAGATTTAGTTTTACGATCTGACCTCGAATTTGCACAAATAAACCTGCTACATGTATGTGCATATGATGAAATCGGGCTTAGCACCGCTCAATTAGCATGCTGTTTTTGAGGCAAAATGGTAGAACTTGCACAAGTTTGGATATGAGCCTAGTTTCAGTTGGGATTTTGCCAAATTTAGCACACTATTTGAGAGAAAAAGCCTGATATACAGGGTGACCCAGAAAAAAGGAAACCCAAGTTTGATCATCAATAATTTCAAAAATATTACCATGGTGATTATAAAATTTATATCACTGGAAAGTGCAACTCGTTACCATTTTAATGATACCCCGCTCAGCTCACCAATGTCACGCATCACTGAACCTCATTGTTTTGAAAATGTCTTGCAAAATTGTGAGTGGTTCACTTGCACGCTCATTGAGATGGGTTGCTGCAATGTGCCTAAAAAGGGAACCCAACTTTCATCATCAATCATTTTAAAAACATGATAGTAGTGATTATGACGTTTATATCACTGAAAAGCGCCACTCATTATCATTGTATTGATATCTCTTTCAGCTCACCAATGTCACGCATCACTGAACCCCATTGTTCTGAAAATATCTTGCAAAATTGTGATTGATGCACTGTCATGCTTTTTACATTATCCATGGGGAACTGAAGGTTCTCTGGGTTGTCGTGACCAGTAACATGTTGAAATTACCTGGATGGTAAGATTAAAGGACTATAATAAGTAAATTTTCCAACCCATTTATCAAACTCATTTATTTTAAGTCACTGGAATGCTTTATTTAGATTTGTTAGGAATCTTTGAAGCAACTCATCTCAAGGAGCATGAAAGAGAACCTATCACAATTTGCGAGACATTTATCAAAACAATGGGGTTCAGTGATGCATGATATTGGTGAGCTGAGAGAGGTATCATTAGAATGGTAATGAGTTGTACTTTCCGGTGATGTAAATTCTTAATCACCACTGAAATATTCTTGAAGTTATTGATGATCAAGTTGGGTTTCCTTCCAGGCACATTCACACAACCATCTCAAGGTGCATGAAAGTGAACCACGCACGTTTTACAAGACCTTTTCAAAACAATGGGTTTAGTGATGCGTGACATTGGTGAGGTGAGCGAGGTATCATTAGAATGGCAATGAGTTGCACTTTACAGTGTATAAATTTCATAATCACCATTGGAATATTTTTGAAATTATTGTTGATCAAAGTTGGGTTTCCTTTTTTCGGAAACACCCTGTATTAAGGTATTTCGTCAGAACAGAAATAGCGCACTATTTGGCAATCTTGAGCTATATAGTGCCGACCACCTAATGTGTAATGATACGTATCGGTTTGTCTCTTGGCCAATGGTCCAAGGCTCATTGATTTTCAATCAGTGCTTCGCAGCATGCAGAATCATCGATCTCGAGCGAGTTATGTGCAGGTACCGCAACAGAGAATTGCTCTAGGGGATTATCATCTAAATATTTCATTCTGGTTCTTGAAAACCGTACTTACATATTCCAAATATTGACATATTTTGTCTTCTTCCATACTCTGGTGACACTAAATATATATAATTTGAGAGATTTAATTTGAGTAAAACATGTTATTTGTGATTGTATTTGCATCTCAGAGAATGAAATGATTGATTTAGAGTTAGTTATGTGGAATGACTGTAATAGAGATAAGGGAATTTCTCTTGGGGGTTCTCATATCTGTCCATTCTGCATCCATTTAGAGATTTGATGCCCATTTTGTCATTTATGTGTTTCGTAAATTATTACATAATATGTTCTTTTCCAAAATGTTGTGATTAAGGCATTGATTGATGCAGGGTATCTTTTGTGCATCTTATAATAGTAAATAGTGGTAGTATTTTACGAGCTGTGATTGGTTGAAAGGGTGTTACGTGTCATTCAACATTCTGGTATGTTGAACGCTTTTTTGTTATGTTGAACGGTTTTTTGTTATGTTGAACGGTTTTATCCTGTGTTAAAATGAATGGCGAAATCAACTGCTTTGTTGCGCTAGCACGTAATAACAGTAAAATGGTGCGCACAACAATAGATACGCGGAGCAACAATATACGTCACAATAGCTTAATTAGCACCAAAAGTTTGGCAAACATTGGCAAAGATAAAACCAGATTAGGCAAGGTCAAATATCTAGGGGTCTATTTACTATAATAAATAGTGCATGCTCTATTAATGCAACATTACTAACTATGTGAACTCCAAATACTAAATTATCCCTCGTGCACATCTGTTTCAACTCGGCCTTCGGCCTCGGTGAAATAAATGTGCCCTCGGGATAATTTAGTATTTGTCGTGCACATAATCTAGTATGTTGCATGGTAGAACATGCACTATTTATATAATGTCAAACCTTTGATATTGAATGATTTAGCTTTAGGACCTACTGCAAAAGAAACAGATGAGGGAATTTCCCTCTGGGGTTTCGTGATCTTCCATTTCTATCATTTTGGAGATTAAATCATAATTTCTAATTCTAATGGTTGTAATGTCATTGGAAAATGAGACTTCTAACATGTGTTGTGACAAGAGACGCAGAGATGCCAAGTTCAAAAAAAAAATTTGCGTGAGATCATTCACATCGTGTTATAAAACAGCGCGCATGCCGCGTGCGTTACCACATGTGCGCACGCCGCGCGCGTTACCACATGTGCGCGCGCGCAGTAGTATTTTGTACACAAAGGAGGCGCGCGCGCACGCTGCACATGTTTCACGTATATACGCGTAGTAAGCTATCTTGCATATAACGATCGCCTGCATGAAAACATCGCACTCGCAGGGATTGATGCGCGACAAAAATGCCGATATTTAGCCTCTTTACGGTTTTGAGACTCAAAAATGGTTTAAAAATCTATAATAATGCTACCTTTTCTCATTTTGCGTGAGAAATGGGGTGTTCTGCGTGAGATCGTGAGACAGACTCGAAATGCGTGATTCTCACGCAAGATGCGTGAGGCTTGGTAGCTCTGGAAATGTATCTTATTAGTACAGCATTATTGACACCCATAAAGCCGCTATCTGTAATTGTGCATAATAGCCTCAACATTACTGTTAATCTTGTAGAAGCTGGTCTACACGCATGCGCATGGTTAATGTGGTAGTCTAGTGTTTCATCCCAATGCGCAAGAAATAGCTGAATGGAGTTCATACTGGTTAAAACTGGTTCTCTCTAGACATTGATTTGAAAATAAAATAATATTGTGTAATTTAAATACTTCTTTATTATATTTAGATCATGAAGATTATGCAGATCATTATGATAAAATTGTTTACACTCACTCGTGCAGCCTGTGCTGCTAAAATAAGGAAAAGAGCTACGGTTTAAAACATTAGATAATGGATGCCAAGTGTGTGGACCCAAGCCTTATAAAAATGTTGGGAACTATTGCCCCTTGGCAGATCATCAATATATATTTTTCACTCTCAACCCATGTGTAGTAATTTGAAAATTAGTTTCTGGAACCAGAACAGGGGTGATTCATGTAAATTTGTTCTTGTGGTCTTTTTTAACACTCTCAAAATAATTCGAAGTAAATTGTATCATCGATATGTTATCTAATCTTACATGTAGATACATTACAAGTATCAACAATGATAATGAAAGGTCCAGATATTGCACCTTGGGGTACACCACAATATATTTTCTATTTCCCCTTGCTCAATTTTCTTACTCCCTACTTTTGTTTCATTAAAAATGTTTTTGCACGAATAAGACTTTTTGTGCTTGTCTTATGGATATGTATAAGAACATTAATGTATAATCTGTATAAGAAAACAAAAGTAAAGGCGCAGTCCCACTGGCTTGGATGATTTGCGAATGAATTGCGGATTGTTTGTTTTGTTTTTGTTTTTTGTTGCGGATGAACGAAATTTGTATACTCAACTCATGCGCAATTAATCCTCCCGCCAGTGGGACCGGGCCTTAAATCATATTCTTCAAATATCACATTAAATACCTTTGTCACCAGATTTCATTTTCTCTACGATTGTCCCTTAAAAAGTCATACAAATCCACTCATAACATGATGTCAATATACCTATTGACCTTATAGCCCAAGTGGGATTATGGATGCAGATATTGCACTTTGGTCTTTCTCCTGTTTTTTCTTTACTTTCAACAATAGATAGCCCTTAAGCTAAGCCCTAGTGTATTTTTGCCACTATATTTCTAGAAAAATGTAGATTTAAAAATAGAGTTTAAATCATAATCATGAAAAACAACAAAGATACACCAGATATTTTCTTTTCATGCGTTACCAAAATGTAGCCAACATTTTGTAAAAACATTAAGAAAAACTTCCATTAAACTGTGACCCAGAAGATATAAATAAAGATGACAAAATTATCATGAAAAAGCAATCTTGTCCCCCCCCCCCCATCTCCCGGTCCCTTTCTTAGAAAAACAATAACAGGCAAACCATCTCGAGTCAAACTGCCTGCAAACATCCCTGGCTTATTTTGATCTCTCCCTTCCTGGCTTCCATAGAAAAACAGTTACTTATTTAAGTTTTATGTAAGGTACATTTTGAGTGTATGTGACATGAGTCTTCCAATTAATTTACACTCAAGTAGTAATTACAATTAGCCTTGATACAAACAAAAGAAAGATATTATCTAAAGAAACAATGCTACAAGCAGCATACTGTTGAGCTTTCTTGAAAAACAGTGTCATCACCGACCCTCTATTTTTCATTCCCTTTCTTAGAAAAACAGAATAACAGTCAAATCACTTGCCCAAATCCTCAGGTAGCCTTGATATTGTAATGAGAAAATTTGATCATGGATGCTATTATGGTTTGGCTGACTTTTGTTGTGATAAATAACATGAGTTGGGCTTTGTACGGTGTCTTCAAATGTAAAATCAGGAAGGAATCCAGTAGGGTCCAATGTTCATTTTCAATCTGTTGACTTCAGCTATAATGTAGGCCCTACTAAGAATAAGAAAGCATTTTTTTTTCTTTTCGCATTAGAGAATACATGTATGCTTACGTTTGCAATGATACCATTGTTAAAATAGAATCACAGATGCCACACATAAGAAAGTGAATTGCAATTGCAAACTTTTCAAGTTTTGAGTAGGACTTCATGAATTACTTTCACTACAGTCATAAATCATGACATGGGATTGTGCTTCATTTATGTGTGACAGCAGTGACAATATTCACTCAGTATATCATTCTTTTACAAAAAACTGTAAAAAAAAAAAAATGCATTTTATACCTGTCACCTTTATTTGCAATTTACTTTGTTATGGTTTATCAAGAGTAGATATCATTGCAAAAATTGCAAAATTGTTGCATTTTGCTTTTTTGTTACTAATGAATGGGCGTGTTGTGAAACTTGGTCCCTTGGATGTTAACATCAGTTCTCATCTGTGAATTTATGATGATAACAAATATCTTATTTGCATAACAAGAACAACAGCGATAATCACTTTTTGACAAGTTCTAAAGTCATGTTGTTAATTGTGTATAAATTGCTAATATAGATGAGCATGCAATAATATGGCCCTTTGTCTATATACACTGTAAATTCGCCCCCCCCCCTCCCCTCAGTTCCCGATGTAACCGTATACGCTACTTAATGTGGGAAACTGAACAAAATTGATACTAGCAACTGTCATGAGAGAAAATGTAAGGATTTCAGCTCGTCCTTGTCTACTCAAAATATATCACTGAAGTTTGATCAGCTTGGGTTCTGGGTTTGTCTTTTCTTCTCCCTCTGTGTACGTTCATCCTTCATAGGGAATGAATGACAGTGATCACCGTTTTATGAGCAGACGTCATGCAAGGCCATGATCTAGCTTCAGGGTTAAAGCCTGTGTCCACCTTTCCCAAAGTTGAGCAAGGATGGACACATGATCATGGAAAACTTCAGATTTTGCTCTGATCATGAAAGCATTGGGCCATTTTGGAGTACATTCTTCGCAATCTTTAAACCACCATGACTATCGGTTTTTTTTGTCCAGGTTTCGGCAGCAACTTCCTATTCGTCGGCTCAATCTTTGGCAGCCAAAAACATTCCCGATGGACTTTGCGAAGGTTCACTTCGTTAAGTCCGCATCGCACTGTCCTGAAGTTGAGCAAGGATGGACACATGATCATGGAATTTTTAAAATTTTACTCTGAACATGAAAGCATCGGGCCATTCATGTATCTTTCATGTAATGTTCCGTGCCACTGTGTAACCTTCTGTAGACATCTTTCTCATTTTGGCTTTCGTTTGGCTGTTGTCCAAGTTCGGGCTGACTTCGCGTGAACCCTAACATTTCACCATTCGTGTGTCCATCTTTGCTCAACTTCGGGATAGTGTGACGCCACCTTTAAAAGAAGCCCTCAGAAGCATATCCCAAAGCCAGGATTGATCCCCACAAAACCACTCTGCTCAATTTACTTTTCGTCTTCACTTAAGCCACTCACCACCACAAAGTTTGTCAAATATTTTTAATTCATTATACTATTGATGGGATGTAGTGGAACAGTCATAGACTGTCTATCACAAGGTAGATAGTTCAAATCCCAGCAACTTCATATACATGTATTTGTTCTTTGTAAAGAGAATAATCCAAATTTGATTCTCAAAATTACCAAATCGTTCAAAAAATGTTGAGTCCTCTCCGAATTTGGTGTTTTTACGCCGGGTGGAGAGAATCAATGTAGATAAAATAACTTGCTCAAAAGACATAAACTGATGATTCATCTCTGTCAAAACCAGACCAAATCAACCTACCAGTCTTAACAATGAATGATCCTATAATCAAGAAATAAAAAACTACTTTTAGTCCTAGTTTAAATCCACTGAAAATAAAACTACATTCCATTTCCATGTGACAAGAAAGAAGTTTAAGCTTTGTGAAACCCAAAAGCTTCTAAAACAGTTGATGAAGAAATATGTTTTTTTATTTTCCTGGAATGTAATTTGAGAACATCTTATACTCCTTCGTGCCCTTCCCTGTTAAACGTCTCATATTCGTCTTGCAAGTGATATATGAGAACTATTACCCTGAAGCTAGTCATTTGCAATATATCTTTCATTGCCTGTCCTCCCATTTCTTGTTTTTCTGTTTCTCCTGAATTTTTGCCCTATTGTCTTTGAGTAACAAAAGAGGAACAAAGCCCGCCAGACAGAGGTATTTGTATCTAATAGTTTCTCTCATTTTCTTTCCTCTCTTTTTTTTTCTGACAAGGTATTTTCTTTCACGTACTAACTTGGGAGAAAGGAAAGAGTTATATGGCTCGAAAGAAATTCCATGACCTTTAGAAGGAAAAGGAATGCTGTTTTGAGCTATTTTGGTGAAGATGTTACATACGGATATCAAATACGTGTCAAAACCAGAATTTTTATGCTTACATCTCTCTTTTGTGCCTTGGGCCCCCCCCCCCCTTTCAGTAAACGTGTGCAAAAATGCAAAAATGACCATATGTTTGATATTTTTAACCTGTTGAGCACCCCCCCAACTTTCAGCTCAGCCCCTCATCTTTCAAAAACACTCTGCGTCCTCAGTCTTGCCTTAGCAGACGATGTAAGGACTTCAGCTCATACAGCTTCGAGTTAACTCTTCGTACAAGCGGAAAGCTGAATTCAGTTGTAAATAATCTCTTAAGCTTGTTATACTACCAGACTGATATTTACCTTCACTTGAAACTGATTTGATTAAAAAGACAAGGGGGAATCCCTATTTCTACAGTCTGTGTCAAATAAAATGGTACAACATTTTTTTATAGTATGAATTTTAATCACAGCCTGCTATTGTTTGATAGTTTCATAAAGCAGCAAGATCAGACTTTCACCTGCAATTTTTTTCATCACATTTGGTGTTGTAATTTTCGAAATATGACTAGTTTTCTACAATCAAGAAAAATCAATTTTTCGCACGCCGTCCCATGCCTTTGTGTATAGTTTTCGCATAATGGCCATGAAGTGCTCATTTTCGATTTGCTCCTCGTCGCACAAAATTTAGCATAACTTTTGTTTTACGAAAGCAAATTATACGGAACAAAGTGCATCAGCAAAGAAAATCTTTTGGCTTTATTTTGGTACCACATACACACATTATCTGAAAATATTTCACACCTAAATAATTTTTTTCCGACTGTACCATTTTTTTGACACAGACTGTATGTCCAATGAGACAACTGTAGCAGTTTAGGCTCTTTTTTGGCAAGCGTTTGGTATAGTAGGACGGTCAGAAATGTACTTTTCTTGCATCACAGAGTGGTATCACTTTTTGAATAATGGTGTCCTCACATGTGACAGACGTTATGCTCCCATTCTAAAATAATTTTATATCTACAATATTCCCATTTAAAAAAAAATGTAGGATTATTTTAAGCTTGACACAATAGTTAGAAAAAAGTTTTCTAAAGTTGTTTCTTATCCTGTTTTAGTCTCGTGTTATTTAATTAAATGCCAATTTTTTTATTTTTATGCCTCCGCCACCGAAGGTGGTGCCGGAGGCATTATGTTTTCGGGTTTTCCTCCGTCCGTCCGTACGTCCGTCCCGTTTTCGTTCTCGCGATAACTTAAGAACCGTTTGACGGATCACTTTCAAACTTGGATCATGTATGC
>CALNVZ010000649.1:24965341-25029992 GCA_940671915.1 Paracentrotus lividus
TTGTTTTATCCCCATTTTCTACCTAGCTTTGTGTAGTTTTGGACCGGCGGGTCGGGCCTTTGTTATTACATTCCCGCACCTTTACAAATTCGGTGCCTGGGTATTAGTGGGTTGTTATTGTTTCTCCCGCTCTTTAGCATTCTTGACTCTTCTTCCTTTGTATTTCGAGTCTTCTTCATTTTATAATAACGTTTCGTGTTTTGATTTCAGAATGACGGAAAATTCTTGCTAAAAGTTCTAAAACGCAGAAGTCTAGGAGCCTTCGTAGACGTGTTTTTTCTGAAGACAACTTAGAGACACACCACATCGTTTCGGGAAAGACCTAGACGAAGCTGGGAAGGAACCACCGGCTAAAAGAAGACGGAGTTCCAGACTTCAAGCAGTAAAAAGTCGGGATTCACAACCCCCCGCCCGGCGCGCGTACGGACCGGTGGCAGCTGGTAAGTCCACACCTACGGTCCTGCGTGCCCGCGCTAAGTCGTCGTGGGAGTCACACAGTGAACTCCTGGGAAGGTTTCAGTCGCCTATCGTGGCCGACCCAGCGACGCACCCGAAACGATTGTGGTAAGCGATCTGGGGACGGCAACTCCGTGTATGAGTCTCAGTTACCTGGGCACTCGGTGGGAGTGTTAGATATCGATTGATCGATCGAAGGTGGCCTTGCCCCCCTGAGAGATCTTAAATCGATCGAAGAAAGGATCGGTAGTCGTCTGAGACGATCGCTATCCAGAAGGTATCGATGTCGGAGGGATCGAATTCGTTACAATCCGATTCCGAACGATCGTTAAATCCCAGAATCGATCATTCCCAGAATCGATTTCCTCGGGTCGATCATTCTTTATCGATTCCCTCCAGGAACGATCATTCCAGGAATCGATTCCCCCGGGATCGATCACAAAAAGATCGATGCCCCCGGGGGATCGATCACAGAGGGATCTCCAAGTCCAGGATCGATCTGCAAAAATTATCGATTCACTGACGGTTGCGACGATAGCGGGATCGATCACAAATCGCCCGACCTTTTCAGAATAGATCATCAATCGATCGATTCCTTCGGGAAGATTGTTTTCTGTGGATTCTGCCTCAACCCGATTCGATTCTCAAAAGATCGATCGCGAGCGACTTATAATCGCAAATTGGTTATCAATTCCAATGGAGGTTTTCGTCGATGGAACAAAACATAATAGAGATTTCGTCTTTTGAAGGATCAAATCAATGGCTGGTTAATCCTGAACGGGTTTGATGGAGCGTTCTTCTAATTCATCATCGAACTACACCAGAGAACTCAAAACAGCGGAACCCAATTCTGCACAGTGGACAGGAATTCAGTTGCTTCGAGATCACCAAAACCTGTCTACACAAAATCCAAAGCTCCACAGCAGCTCTTGGAGCCCTACAGTCACGAAGTGTCTTCGACGCCTTCGATTTTGACGGAGCTAGGAGAACCTCCGGAGGGAGCTCTCGAGTGGTACAAGAAATTGTTGGAAGGGCCAAAACGTTCGTCAGCCTCGCAGATACCTACGCAGACAACTTATGTTGCATGACGCACAGGCCCAACATTACTCGTCCCCAATAATGAAGCCGATCTTGACAGATTCTCGGAATGAGAATTTCAGGAGTCTTCTTAGCGAAGGAGAGGAAAGAGTTTTCACCACAGTTCATTCACCCCAACCCTTCGCATCACTCACTGGGACCTCCATTGAGGACACTGTACATCACAGCCTCATCAATGCAGCCTCATCAGAATGCATAAATTAATCAAATCCCGCAAAATCTGGATTGTGATTCGGAGGGAGATACCCCTGGACAAGATCAGCCCAGGTTGAAACTTCGGAGAGAATCTTAGGCTTCTTAAGAAATAATGCACCAGAAGCGGATTCGAGCCGGAGGAGAAACAAGGGCGAAAAGATTCTTGGCTAGAAGTTCAGAAAAAATCAGAACTTCAGACTTAGACTCCCGGAAACGCACAAAGAGGAGCTTAAAGGGGCTGCCAAGAGTCTCTAAAACACATACAAGGCCTTGGGCAGCTAGCTTCCCAATTGTATTTTATCAAAGAGGATGAAGATCGTTTCTAGCTAGCAAACTCTCTCTCCGGGAGCTTATATCAAAAACCGCGTCCAAGATGCACATTTACAAGACGCATTCATGGACAAGAAAGGTTGCAGAAAGAGCTCTATCATTTCTATGGAGTCAGACTTTCTGTGATCACGATATGCTAATCGAGCTGCTAGCGGCGTCGAGGGAACTTAACATCTCACAGATGATAGAGAAGGATTCTTGAGCTCTAGAGAAGTGTCATCGTTGATGGTGTCCCAAATGGCGGTGATCCAAAACACCTCGGACAGAGACGCAGAGAAGTGTTATGATGAGACTCAACAATTCAGGAATCATTTGATTTCCGGTATATGCTGGATAGGATACCAGTTGATCACCCTTCCTCTGTGGGGATGACTTCTCAAACGTCTTCAAGAAGGAGATCGAAGCTCAGAAGAAGGCTCAGAGCTTCAGAATCTGTAAGAAGTTAGGAGCAGAAGTCGACTACTTCTCAAACCTTCAATCGTCTTTATTCCAACAGCCGCTGAAGTCTTACAGTCTTAGCTCTAGGGAAGCGGAAAGTCTGATCAGAGTTCAAGACAACATCAGTCTTACACAGGCTCACTACTGCAGCCCAATATACGTATAGGATCAACCCAATATGTTTGAAACCTAAGAACGGAGTCCCACATTCAGACCCAACGGATCGCGTGTGGGAAGTAGCGCACCCAAAGGCCGTAGGTAATACCAGGAAACCTCAGGATCTGCTTCATCCACTCAGCCCTTTCGGAGGGGAGGGAAGCGCCACAGGTGCTTCCCGCAGCGTCTGGGGGTTCGGGAGTGCCAGTAGGAGGCCGACTATCGGCACTTCTATGCGAAATGAGGAGACAATCACAAGCGATGTTTTTATTCTATATCTGTATAAGAGACGGACTCAAGATCGATCTAGAGTCACCTCTCCCCGGAGGTGTCCTCCGGACCGGCAACCAATTCTTATCCCACTCTTCCAGGAGCACATCTCAAAGAAATCGCGTGCTACTTGAAAGGAGGCGATAGAAGAGGTCACTTTATACAAGAGCTTGTGCCTGTCCCCTGTTTTCGTCCCCAAACGCGGGGGATCACTAGAGTGATCCTAAACATGAAGGCCATAAACAAATTCATAACACAGTCTCATTTCCGCATGGACCAACTTAGCTACAATTCTTCCCACTCTAGGAAATCAGGATCTAGCAGTATCGATAGACTTCAGGACGCATACTTCCATATACCCATGCATGTTTCGGCGAGAAATCTTCTGGGATTCCAGTTCGGGGGAAAGACCTACAGATACAAGGCTCTCCCTTTCGGTCTGAGGCCAAGCTCCGAGAGTTTTTACCAGGGTAATAGGGACCCTGAATGTCCTACTTCAGAGGCGAGGACTCAGATCTTTTCCTACTTAGACGATTGGATCTTGGTTGCGAAACGTCGGAGGACAGACTCAAACAACATTTGGAGCTTCTAATCACGACCACGCAAGAACTGGGATTTATCATAAACTGGGAAAAAGTCAGAACTGACTCCCTCACGCACGCCCACTTATCTAGGGGCTCAGCTGGACTTAGTAAACAGTCTGGCAAAACCCAGTCTTAGAGAGGGTAGAGACCCTGATCAACCTAGCAAGATCCTTGGTTTCAGCAAGAAGAGTCCAAGCAGTAACTTGGCAAAAGGTGGCTAGTATTACTTAGCAAGCCTGGTGGACTATTACCGATTGCAGACTTTTGATTGAGACCTTTCCAGATCCACATTTTCAAATCACTTCAAGCCGAACATCAGTTCGCCACGGAAGATGATCCCAGTTCCATCGGAGATGAAGATCCTGATTCGTCAATGGCTAGACGGGATTTTATTCTCCAAGGAAAGCCGTTCTCTTTGCCCTCTTCCGTCGATCACAAGTTACCACGGACGCATCTCAAACAGGCTGGGGAGCCATTGTCCTTTCTCTTCTTTTTTCTTTTTTTTTTCTTTTTTTTATTTTTATTTTTTTTTTTTCTTTTCTTTTTTTCCTTTTTCTTTCTTTTTTTTTTTTTTTTTTTTTTTTCTTCTTTTTTTTTTTTTCTCTTTTTTTTTTTCCCTTTTCTTCCTTTCTCTTTCTTTGTATTTTTCTTTTTCCTTTATCCTTTTTCTCTTCGATGCGGTACGACTACCTACTCATTTTTATCTTTTCATATTTTCTTCATGAGTGCCGTTCTCATTCTTCTCCTTTCTTTCTTCTTCTTCAGAGGACCTTGATATTCAGGAGAATGGGACCTTCCAACACCGTTACCGCACATAAATGTTCTGGAACTTCTAGCGCGTATGGAAAGTCTTAATTCATTTCAGGAACCTGTGCGCAAACCGGACAGTTCTTATCTTAACGGACAAACAGTAGAATGTCATACATAAATCGACAAGGAGGAACACACCTCTGACTCTGAACAGATTGACCTTTCAACTATGGAACTGGTGCAATCGATTGGATAACATCGTTCGGTCGCCTCTCACATCCCAGGAGTGGAAAATGTGATAGCGGACTTCCTTTCGAGAGGAAAGTGTCTTTCCATCGGAATGGACGCTGGCGCCAAGGATCTTCTCCGCTGATAAGCCAGAGATACGACCTCCGGATAGACCTGTTCGCGTCTTCCATGAACAAACATACTACGATATTTCTGCTTCCAAAATAAAGGAAGAGAAGGCCGATAGCGTGGGACGCGTTCTCAATTTCCTGGACAGGTCTGAAGGCGTACGCGTTCCCTCCCTTCAACTTATCCCTCTAGTCCTCAGGAAGATCGGGAAGGACAGAGCATCGGTGATTCTCATCGCACCACATTGGCCCAGCCACGAGCGTGGGTTTCAAGATCTCTTCCTCTATTGGTGGAGGAACCTTGGCAAGCTTCCATGGTGCAAGGATCTGTCTACCAACCAGTGTCAGAGATTCTCCGACGATCACCGGAGCACCTCAGATTGACCGTCTGGCGTTATCGGCGAGTCAGCCAGAGGCAGAGCTTTTCTGAACGGGCAGGCCTCACTTTAGTGGAAGTAGAAGAGCCTCCACCAGAAAGGTTACTCTTCAAGACTAAATGCATTTATTAGAGCTGGATGTGAGAGAAAGGAATAGCCCCAAGAGAAGCTTCCTTGCCGGCCTATAGCTGACTTCATCATAGCACTTTACTACAAGGGAAAGTCACTATCCACGCTTAGAGGTACAGATCTGCGATCGCGGCTATTCACATAGGTTTTGAAGACGGATCGTCGGTGTCTCTGCTCCTCAATTGTCAGCCCTGTTACTTCTCTATCTCTCAAGAGACCCAATTTCAAGGCCGTTAGTACCCTCTTGGAGTCTCCCAAAGGTTTAGAAGCACTAGCGAAACCTCCTTTCGAACCCACTCCATTCGGCATCCCTGCTAGACACAACGTAAAGACATGCTTTCTCTTGGCTGTAGCATCAGGACAACGACGTTGAGCCTCTCTTCATGCTCTGTCTATCGACAAGACGGCCACATAAGATGCGGAGAACGGAGGAGTCCTGTTGATCCCCAACGCGAAGTTATTCGCCAAGAACCAATCAGAAACTCGGGGCCTGTAGAGATTTTTTCGCCCACTCACCAAGTTTTCGTCAATACGCGAAAGATAAAGATATGGTGCCCTGTGAGGCCCCTAAAGTGGTACCTGGACAAAGTAAAGAATTTGCAAAATCAGACCAACTGTTCGTAATCACTAAAGAACCTTTCTCTCCAGCTTCTAAAAGCACCTTATCCAGATGGATTGTAGCTGCCATCAAAGCGGCAGGCTCTAGCGCCAGAGTCTCTGACACCAACCTCAGAGCGCATGACACTAGGAGCATTAGCTCGTCGTGGGCCCTGTTCCAGGGGCGTCTCCGTTGAGGAGATATGTAGAGCCGCTTACTGGAGAAGCCAGAATTCTTTCACAACTTACTACCTAAAAGATGTCCCCGCGGTGGAAGGAATTTTCCATAGTTCCTATCCATGCGGCAGCATCTTCTATAGTCAACTAAATCTGTAGGGCGTCCCTCCCCAGTACAACATCGGTGCTGGTCGTATTGCAAAGTAGGCAAATATATCATTCTTTTGAAGTAAATCATAAAATTATCACTAATTTTATTATTTACAATAAAGAATTATATATTTGCCTACAATCCCTCCCTCCTCCCCTGGTCCATTAGCTACATGGATGTGTAGCGGAAAGGTAAAGAGGAAGATTGTAAACAGATTAGTTGGCGGGTTGCCTATCGGGAGAGGGCGCCCTTTATATTTGGCGGGGTTTAAGGATAGAACAATAGGGACAAAATTTTCTCGGGGTTATAATATATCGGTTGCGCAAGCGATTCGAGGACGAATAGCAAAGTAGGCAAATATATAATTCTTTATTGTAAATAATAAAATTAGTGATAATTTTTATGATTTACTAGAATTTCATCAGTGTTCCATACTTGAAGATAAACTTTAAACTATGTCCAACAGAATCAAAACAAGTTTACACTATAATTAGTTGATTTGGGTAGCAAAATGTAAAATAACTGAGTAATGAGCAAATAAAGGAAAATTATCGGGCCGTCACCACTGGTCACCTCTCACAGCCGTGCAGCGACCACGTGCAAAGTGTTTTGAACGGTTGCGTGCCTGCAGTTCGCATCGGATCGGTGTGGTATTGTGTGCGGGGTAGTTCTGGCGATGAAGCGGAGTTCAAAGCTGTATCAATTTAACCTTCCTTGACCACTATTTACTCTAAATTTCACCTGAAATCATGCATGGAAGATAAACATATCTCGTGTAGGTATGTTTCTATGTAAATGGGACAATGTGAGGACATATTTATACAATTCCTTTCAATTTACTTTTAGCTACAACCACTCAACTTGAGCTTTTACCATTATAATCTGCCAGCAGCTGCTTCAGTTTCAGCTAATAATGGCCTTTTATGAGAAAAATGTTTCAAGTAAAAGACTTATTATCCTGAATAATCAATACATGTAAAGGTTTCATTCTCTCTCAAATCAATAACCAATATGGTTTGGAGTTGTAAAGACTGTTGCCTTTATTTTTAGACTGTGATAAAGGATTGCTATTGATTCCAAAAGAAATCCCAGCCGGAATGTTAGAAAATTTATTGCAATTTAATAGCTTTTTAGTGATTTTATATGCCAGAGGCCTTTAAACATGCCCTGCATACTAAAAAGGGGCTCAGAACTCTGATCTAGTGGGCTTATGAAAGTTAATCGATAAATTGCCACTGGTGTTTTTAATTTGGACTATTAAAATCCTAATGGAAGTTTGATGTGCCATGTGGTATGTAAGAATAATCATAGGTGTACATTAAAAAAGTCAAATTTGAAAAACCCTTCTCAAAACTTGCCTCTTTTACTTTTGATCCGAAAGCGCACACCAGTTGTAGATGTTTTTATATGTGAGCACGTATTGTATGTGCAATAAGTTTAGATTATTTTGTTCTTCTCTTGAGTTATTGGTATTTCAACCAAGTCAACCTGACCACCAGTGTGCTTCTTGAAACATTAGTGTCAGTGGTGGATCCAGGATTTGAAAATAAAGGGGGCGCCAGGGGGTTAGCCGCCAATTTTTCTGACTTTTACCCGTTGAATACTGAGAACTTTTTACAAAGTCGAATGAATCGTGGTTGTCAAGCATGGTTGCAACAAATTGTTTTCATTTAAAGGTGAAACAAAAAGACATATTAATATATCAATGTCTAATAATTTGAATTATATAAAGTTTTCATATTTCTAATGCAATAATTCGTGAAATAAACAATTGACACTAGGGATGTTCTCTATTTTGTCAGCCTGCATTATGCGGGCTTAGTACACAACGGGTTAACATACAGTCAATGATCGAGTGCTTTTCAAATTATACAGTGCGTCCCAAAAAGAACTACACACTTTTTAAATAGCTACCAAATAGAAAAATATATGATTATTTGGGAAAAGGTTTATAAATATATAAAGCTCATATCCTCAACTATCATTATGATACAAAAAATTCCGAAAATAACGCATGCTTCAGTGATTAATGCCCACTTTTGTAAAGGACACAAAAATTACCCTGCGCAGGAATTAACTATTCATATTGCACCTGGTTATGGAACGCCATGAATAAGTCAAATTAATGATGGAATCAATCGGCCAACAAAGACAAAAATAAACTGAAGTCAAGCAAAATTTAATGATATGAAAACAAAACAGTGAAACAGTACATTTTTGCATAATATTGATTGTTTTTCTAAACTTGGGTTTATTTTTGACTCTGTTTGCTGATTTATTCCATCATTAATTTTGACTCCTTCATGGCGTTCCATAAACAGGGGCAAAATGAATAGTGAATTCCTGCGCAGCGTAATTTTTGTGTCCTTTACAAAAGTGGGCATTACTCACTGAAGCATGCGTTATTTTTGGAATTTTTGGTGTCATAATGATAGTTGAGGATGTGAGCTTTATATACATATAAACATTTTACCCAAGAATCTTACTATCTTTATTTGGTAGCCATTTCAAAAGTGTATAGTTCTTTTTGGGACGCACTGTAGAGGGGGCGCGTGTCCCTTGCTCCCCCACCTGGATCCACCACAGAGTGTGAAGTGCCTTATAAAACTTTTATTACTATTACCATCATTCTCTGTTTAATTGTTGTTTTTGGCTTTTTCATTTTGAAACAAACCTAACCTTTTTCTGCTTCAGGAAAAAATAAGCATAGGGTCCAGGGTAGAAAACTTTTCCATGCTTGTTTTAATCAATTTCAGTAGACGTTGAGATTTGATTTCAAATACAAACACCTAGATGCAAATTTGGTGCTGAGTTGTAAGAACATTTGCAAGGAGGATTAAATCTAAAGCAAGCAGACATGCCATCAACAGTTTCTTCTTTAGAAGATCGATGTTGAGTTTGAACCCTTTACAAACATTAATGCAATAACATTTACTTCTTCAGTAGATGTTAAGTTTCCAATAAAAATACAAAACAGAAATGCAATAAAAACGTTATTAATGTAAATATTGAGTTTCAAGTATAATATTAGTAATTCAATTTTTTTTTCAGTGGATGTTTAGTTTTAATTGCAATTAAGAATATAGATGGAACAAAAACTTAACTTCTTCAGTAGATGTAAGATTTCAGTACAATGACAAACGTGAATACAACAAAAGCTATCTTCAGTATAATTATGTTGAGTTTTAAGTATACACAATCAAACATGGATTCAATTATAACCTTACTTCTTTAGTAGACAGTAAGTTTCTTGCACAAATTCAAACAGAATTGCAATCAAAAGTTTACTTTTTTTAATAGATGCTGAGTTTGCAATTCAGATACCAAATGAATGCAATCAGAACTTCTTCAGTAGATATTAAGTTTCCAATACAAATATAAAAAACGAAATGCAATAAAAATTGTATTTCTTCAGTAAATGTTGAGTTTTAAGTACAATGATAACAAACAGGAATGAAAATGTTACTTTGTAGATGGATAGTTTCAAGTGCAATTGCAAACATGAATGCAATCAAAACTTTACTTCTCAGTAGATATTAAGTTTCCAATACAAATACATACATGCATTCAATCAGAGCTTTACTCCTTCAGTAGATATTAAGTTTCCAGTACAAATACATACATGCATTCAATCAGAGCTTTTCTCCTTCAGTAGATATTAAGTTTCCAATACAAATACATACAGGAATGCAATCAAAACTTTACTCATTCAGTAGATATTAAGTTTCCAATACAAATACATACAGGAATGCAATCAAAGCTTTACTCCTTCAGTAGATATTAAGTTTCCAATACAAATACATACATGAATTCAATCAAAGCTTTACTCCTTCAGTAGATATTAAGTTTCCAATACAAATACATACAGGAATGCAATCAAAACTTTACTCCTTCAGTAGATATTAAGTTTCCAATACAAATACATACATGAATTCAATCAAAGCTTTACTCCTTCAGTAGATATCAAGTTTCCAATACAAATACATACAGGAATGCAATCAAAACTTTACTCCTTCAGTAGATATTAAGTTTCCAATACAAATACATACAGGAATGCAATCAGAACCTTATTTCTTTAGTAGATATTAAGTTTCCAATACAAATACATACATGAATTCAATCAGAGCTTTACCCCTTCAGTAGATATTAATTTTCCAATACAAATACATACATGAATGCAATCAAAACTTTACTTCTCAGTAGATATTTAGTTTCCAATACAAATACATACAGGAATGGAATCAAAGCTTTACTCCTTCAGTAGATATTAAGTTTCCAATACAAATACATACATGAATTCAATCAAAGCTTTACTCCTTCAGTAGATATTAAGTTTCCAATACAAATACATACAGGGGTGCAATCAGAACCTTATTTCTTTAGTAGATATTAAGTTTCCAATACAAATACATACATGAATTCAATCAAAGCTCTACTCCTTCAGTAGATATTAAGTTTCCAATACAAATACATACAGGAATGCAATCAGAACCTTATTTCTTTAGTAGATATTAAGTTTCTAATACAAATACATACATGCATTCAATCAAAGCTTTACTCCTTCAGTAGATATTAAGTTTCCAATACAAATACATACAGGAATGCAATCAAAACTTTACTTAGATGTTCAGTTTCCAATACAAATACATACAGGAATGCAATCAAAACTTTACTTAGATGTTAAGTTTCCAATACAAATACAAACAAGAATGCAATCCAATTTGCACTTCTTTAGTAGATGTTCAGTTTCAATTTCTACTTTATATGGGGATGCAGTTCAAACTTTGAATATTTTGTAAGTGTTAACTTTTGAATTTTGTCGTGAGCATCTTCATTTGCTTTTAATCCATAATATTCAAGTACCAGGGGGCGTTTCATGAAAGTACTTGTCGGACCTTTTATCCGACAAATTTGCTCTCAGCCAATCAGATGCAAGCATTTCAATAGCTTATAACGGTTTTCAGTGAGAATCAGTGAATGTTTGTTTCATGAAATGCTCCCCATTTGGTTCCTCTACTAAACCTATATGGGTGGAAAAGAATTTAGTAGTCAATGGCTTAATAAGGGCTGCATGGTGGTTATACTTTTTTCCTTTTGCATGATTTCATCCTTGGGCTCATCTGTTTCACTTGAAGTCACATCAATCAAAGTATCTAGTGCACATAGTTACTTTTTGTCACCATGGTAAGGCGGGGTTCACTTAGAAGTATATGGTATTCTGTATATGCTATATAGGTATAGCAATCTATTTGGTACTTTGGTATCGATGATATAGACACTTCAAATGAAGAAAATTTGGTTTTCCTCCTACGAGCCAAGGTTGAGGAGGCTCATTGATAAGAATATATTAATAGACCTTGATTGGGGAAATTCAGAACATTTGTACATACAAATTGCAGATGAAGTACGGTATACGCAGAAAAAATGGAACATGCACGATTCCCATTTGATATACGAAATGCAGCTATAGGACTTTTCTGGGTTGTGCCCTCCTATGTGAACCAGTATTTTGAAATCGTATTACTTGACAATTAAAGGAATGTGGCATGTTCAATTTAAGTTATTTACGTGCCCTCACAAATAGTGCCCATATACTCTAGCCTTATACCTCTATGTAAATCCAGCCTTAGCTGCTAAGCAATAGTTAATGCTTTAACCCTTTACCACTCAGAGGCTGTGTATAAAGTAGCAGCATACTCTCAGATGTATGTGTCAAAATTATATATTTCAGACCTTTAGAAACAATAAAAACAAAACATTTATTAGAGATCTATTTATACTTAGACTTACAATAGCATTTTTAAAACTGAATGTGTAAAAAACTATATACATATAAACAATTACGATACAAAGAAACTTAAAATAATAGAAATTAATATAAAGTGAATGAAGTACTTATATAAGTATTTTTTTTAAGAATAAGAATATGGCAAATAAAAGAAGAGGCAGAGCAGGAAAAAGGGGAGAGAATGTTCCATGTTTTGCTATAAGACAGCGGAAAGGGGGGGGGGGCGTTTTTAAAGGGAATTTTTAATACATTAGCTGTCTCTTAAAGGACAATAGAGACAAACCTATGCTTTAATGATCATCGGTTGTCTTTGTATGCCAAATCGGAGTCATCCCACAAGGCCGAGGGTCCACGAGGCGGAGGGTCCATGAGGCTGAGTATTTTCCCATGAGATCTGAGTATTTTTTTCCCACGAGGGCGAGGGTCCAAGAGGCCGAGCAGTATATTGCAAAATACAATATGAGAAAAATCGGCCTCGTGGACCCTCGGCCTTGTGGAAAAAATACTCGGACTCGTGGACCCTTGGCCTCGTGGACTCTCCCCAAAACATCATTGAATAACAAATACTACACTTCAATTGACCTGATCTGATAATAAGCGAATCAAATCACTGTGGTGCTTAGTCGTTCAACTCCCTTTACATGAAATCAAATATTGATACTGTCCTTTTCATTAAGTTGCTATTTAAAGCAATTCAACGACCTTGTCCAGAATTTGCTCACTAATATTGCTGCACGAACCTCAGTCGAGAAACTATGATTACAACTTTTACTATGAAAGAAACCCATTGTGCTCATTGTGCACTACAACACTGCTTCAAATGGCAATTATCTTAATGAGAAATCTATAAGAGGTGTTGGTATAACGTGTATCCATGGGTGTTTCTGTAACCACCCTCCAGCCTTGCCGGTTCAACAGGTGGCGCTAATTGCGACGCATTCTCATTTGCATAATGCAGATTGTGCTGTTGAAATTCTCAGCCGTCTGCTGTGTATCAAACTCTGCGTATCGATCAGGTATTGTGATGTATAGGTTATTTGGTGACTGGGATATTATATGTTTGATTCAAATGCCATTCATAGTGTATTGAAAGTGTCTGAATTCAGAGCTCTACCACACCTGCATGCATAATTCTTGCATTATTTAAACAGTTTCAAGCAAGTGTATTTTTGCTTTAAAATGCACTTAATAAGCATTCCACGACATAGTCCGTGACATTGATGTTTACATTGGTTACCATAGTGATTGGCAATTGTCATCCTTGTCGGCATGGATTTTTTCCCCTGGGAGTAATTACGTGTCTCGGATCGAGTTATTCACCATGGATGCCTTTGTCTATCGTTGGTATATGAATGTGATGTGAGGCTACACAAATGAACATGGAAGGTTCATTTTGATGAAGCAGGTGCATACTACAGCAACGATGATCTTTTAACAGTCAGGAATTGAACATGAAGTCTGAATGTTTCTGGTCGCTGCATCGTTAAGTTATTGGAATTGCAGGGCCTTTTGACAACATGATTACAAGCATCTCAAAAAAATGAGATGTAATCTTAGATAATCTGGATGTCAGCATACTGTACTTTAACATCAAGGATCGCTACTTATAGGGAAGAGGAAAAGGAGACATATTTCACAATAAAGCAGCTTAAAAACATCAATCATCTTTTTGTTCAACTACCTATTTTCGAAATATTGGTATATGTGTTGAGTCTTTAAAGTATTGCATCGATGGATTACTCTTCATATATTTATAAACACTTTTGGATATTATATTGAGTCTTCAGCCTATACTGAACACATGCAATGATTTTCTTTGATGTTCAATTCAACAAGACCTTTGGCACCACATGCCTGCTTTAGCGTAGGGAAGTGTGGTGGATGTTAAATAGAATAAGACGGGTTAATGGATTTATTTAGTTTACCGTACTTTGTGCAGTGGCATTGGAAAGCTTGATACGATTCACTTTCGCTTTGCTTATCATAAAGGTCAAAACAAAGATAAGATCATTGATGCAGTGAGATAGAGCACTCAAAGTTGCTTCTCCTTCGCTACCTCGTGGCCCCAATACCCCACGGTTCAACGCCTAATAGAGGAATATTTACATTTATTGATATCCATCCAGCAGCGTATGTGCTGCGTGTCTTTGCACTTGCTTCTAGCCGATAGGGGAAAGATCCAGAAGAGACGACTATTATTGATTGATCAAACAAGAGGGACTATGCATCATCATCAACATAGTCATGACCCTAAGAAACTGCCTCTCAGGATACTTTCTCATCGTCTATCTCGTCATTTTAGTCATTCCTGAACCAGAACTTGACCAGTAAATGAGGATATCTTCACCCTCCAACGACGTCTAAATCTGAGGAACTCTCCCTCTGCATAAACACTGACTGTGCATGCCAATTAGTGTTTCCCTGAGGAAGGGAAGCTCACAAGTGTTTATAGTAGTGGCACCTAACTCGTGCAGCAGATAAAAAGAAATAGTAGTACACCATTCCTGATGTACAGTTGCCTGGAGTGATAATTTTGAACCGCCACGTTCTTGAGATATGTAGAGGAATTTACGTCTACTGTATTTTTATTATTTTTCCGAAATACAGGTTTATTGGGTGCCTGTGCAGCAAGCTGTTGGATGTGCAGCACATAATAGTAAATACTTCGTACAGCACTTTTGACGTACAGTTGCCCGGAGCAATAATTTTTAATCTTAACGTTCTAGAGATATGTATAGAGGAACTCTACCATATTTTTGAGACCGTGTCAAAGTACAATCGAATCGCAGGCTATATAGTGGTAAGCTCAGATGCAGATACCCGCAGTGATGGTTTTTAACTTCCACTTTTTGTTGAGATGTAAAGGAACTTTTATCCAAAGTATTTAAATGACTTTGCCAAAATAAAAGGGTATATTGCCGGCTTCTGCTGTAAGCTCTTGGATGAACAATTTCTGACTTGATTGGTGATGACATTTATGGTAGTGACTAGCTAGGCTAGGACATCTCATGTATCATGACAAGTAACCTTGTGGTGTCTTTGAATATGAATCCTGGAAGCGGTGACGTTCCGGACCTGTTTGTTGAGGATGATGTGGAACAGCATGCTAAGAACTGGGCCAAGCAGAGGTAAGATGCAATTTTCAGCTTTTCTGCAAATCTGTTTTAAAAGGCATTTGTTATTTTATGAAGGCTTGGAAAGGGGGTAGGTCCTGACATGCTGCCAGTGCATGTTGTATTGTGTTCAGGTGAAACTCTGAAAATTGATTTCCTTAGAAGCATTACTACATGCTTCGCAATATGTAATAATGTTCTAGAGACCGGAAATATCAGATTATTTTCCCTTCATATAGACTCCAGTGTTAACTCAAGTGTACCAAAGTGCTTTTTTGTAAATGGCAATATTGAGCCATTAATAGCTTCATGCATGATACCATTTTTGAATACCTTTATATTTTGGACTGTTTATTCACACTTCTGAAAAGTATCATATAATGTTTCTAAGCAGAAAGAGGTAGGCAAAGAAAATATAATTAAGGCATGGCAGACAAAGTGCATAAACATAAATAAATAATTCCTCATTGCCAGGGTTTCAAATTATCATAAATCACAGGTTATTTTTTTTTTTCATTTCTGTCTCTGCCTCTGCCCCACCCCACCCCCCTCCCCCCCCAAAAAAATGCCATTAAAAGTTTTTATACAAATTTTACTAACTCAAATCTTATAACATGGTTACAACTGGTTAAGCATCAGTTGTGTACCTGTCTGCGTTTGATGCATCAAGTGCAATTCCTGTAATTCCTTACATTTTTTTTAAACGTGGGTGTAGCAAAAGTATAGCCACCTTACTCTGGAAGCATTCCAGACGAAACTGGTCAACTCTCTGGCCCATATTCTGCTATGAGGACTGAGTTTGTATGCGTCGCAAGTTCGTGCAAAGCAATTGTGTGATCCGTATCAGACAAAAGGATCGCACAAGTATGACAATAGCTCTGTACGAACTTGCGGCGCATATACAAATGTAAACTCAGTCTTCTTAGCAGAATATGGGCCTCTGCGTATGATGCAAAGATTTTCTGCAAATTCTGATGCAGGCCAGAGTCAGAGGAGATCACTCCTTATGCATGCTTGTTATAACCATGGCATTTGTGACCATTCCCTGTCCTTTATAGGCTGGTATTCTTGAAAGGCGCCTAAAGTTAGTAGGCCTACTATATACAAGTATGTATTTTAATTAGTAGGCCTACTATCTTTAGTCCCCCTTCGAGAATACTGGCGATTGTGTGTGCAAATTTCACCTTTGAAAGAATAGTCCGGACCCTATGATGATTTGCTCCTACACTCTAAATTACAAGAATTTGAAATGAATCTTGAAAGAGCGTGGATCGGGACAAATTGATTTTTTGGATTTAAATATAAAATGAGAAAAACCGAAAATTAAAATATTTATGATTTGAATTTAAATCTGAAATTTTTTTGTTGCTTTGAATGGATAGCATCCATGGAGATATTTTAGCTTACATACGTTAAAAGTAGCTCCTCATGAAAAAAAAAATTTTTTACCTGGGGTTTCAGTGTATGTTATGTGAATGTGGAGAGGAAAAGACCATGAGTAACCTTCTAAAATTTCCCACTTCTGTTTAACCCCTGTTCCCAAGCAGATCTTACTACTTTTTTGCCTAATGGGATCGCCTGCATTCAGTTGGAGACAAGCTGATTTGGCTACAACACACATTTCCCATAGACCTCAGCCCGAATATATTCGGGCTCAGTCCCCAACGGGTTGATGGGTGGAGTCTAACTCAAATTTGGATTCTGTTTCAGATTCTGATTCCTCTAAGAAACATAAATATATGTGATCCAGCATATCAAAATGAGACACAAGACACAAGTTGCCGAAGAAATCAGCAAAATAATCAATTTTTAGATGCTTTCCCTTAATCGTTTTCACTCAGTTCTTTTAACAGAGCACAAACTATACATTGAAGATCCAGAAAATATAACAATATTGATCCCCAAATTTTGACATCTTATATTACTTTGCTGATTTCCTTGACTTAACCTGTTGTATACTAAACCCGCATATATGCAGGCTAAAGAAACATAGAACATCCCTCTTGTCGACCATTTATTTCACTCATGATTGCATAAACATATAAAAACCTTATATAATTTGAATTATCTGACATTGATCTACATAAAGATGTCTTTATTTCACCTTTAAATGAAACAAATTTCTTGCAAGCATGCTTGACAATCACGATTCATTCGGCTTAGTAAAAATTTCTCAGTATACAACGGGTTAAAACGGTTGTTGCTTTGCGAGTTGTGTCTCATCTTGATAATGAATCACATATGATCTTTCAAATGTAAACAGATATAATGATACAATCAAACAAAACAATAGACAAAAGACTCGAGAAGAAGTAGAGTGCATTCTATGCAATCTTATTTTCAGAATCCTGTGTAAAAAGTAATATATTTTGAAAGTAAGTAACATAATGTGCATCCAGTAGTACACATCGTTGCTACTGTCTAAATCACTCTATCATGCATGCTTTACAGTGAACGTGCTAATGAGAAAGAAATGAGCCCATCAGCACGCAGTATCCATGACAACACCTGACAACAATGATTCGCAATTAAACCCTGGCGACAATACTGTCAAACAAAGGATTTTTTTTCCCAGTTGTCTGTAATCAGAGACCGCAGTAAATGATAGTCATATATAATAACTTCAATTATTATAAATATGAGAGATGGTTAATTTTTGAAATAGTGAGAGAGATAACTTTTGATTTAGATAAAAGAAGAAGATGTTGCATAAATGTTGCTTTGATTTGAGTATGTAATAAGAAGAAAATGTGATATTGTGAATGATGGAATGTACTTCTAGTGACATGTGAAAAGGGTCTTTTTCCAAAACTAGCATATTTTGCAGCTTGTTGTTCAATAATCCTCTCCTAATGATGCAATTACTGCATCTTTACCTCGCATTTTGTTTTCAAATTTGAAAAGCCAACGTCATACTTTTGAGAACAAAATGATAGTTGACTTAATATGTGTTTTGCTTCATCCTTCTCTTTTGAAAAGGTAATCATTTTGTAATAAATGATCTAATCTTCAGAAACCTTTTCTCCCCATAGAGAGATCGTTCACTGCCCTTATCAAAATAGAAACTGTTGCTCTGGAGGCCCCCTACTCCTAAATTAAATGAAATCAATTCTCATATTTGCAGGATATTTTCTTTACCTCAGTTATCCATATCTTTCTCCCTCTTTTTTTTTTCTCTCTCTCTCTCTCTTTCTCTCTCTCTCTTTCTCTCTCTCCCTCTTCTCCCCCTGTTTTCCCCTGTCCCTTGCATGTCTGAAACTTATCTTCCCTTCTATATACTAAAAATGTAAACCCTTTTCCTTTGTACAATTCCTGCTTCAAGTTCTCTCTATTTATCCTCTTTTTATCAGCCACTCGTTCTTTTCCCCTATCTCTCTCCACCCCTTTCTCTTCTCTCTTTCTTTTTTCTCTCTCTCTTTCACTCTCCATCTTTTTCATCATTAAATCTTGATTTAACCAAATTCTTCCCATCTTCATCTAACGGTGAATAATGAACCTCATTCTCCGTTCATCAGTCTCAAATCAAGGGGAAATGATCTCCCTCCCTGAGAATTAATTTCTTTCATGAAATGCTTACCTTATTTACATGGAGATACATCTTTGCGGCCTTCTTGTGAAATGGCACTGCGTATATATTCACCAGCCTAAAGTTCATGCTACCTGTCTACACACTCCTATAGATCTTACATACAGAATGTATGTAAGGTTTGATGGAGTGTGTAAAAATGTAACATTAAAGGGATTAAGTAACTTCCAAAAACAAGTTCAAAACAGATCGAAATTAATAAAATTATATTGCTCTGACCATAAAAACAAACTACTGAAAGTTTCAGATCAAATGAAAGTCGTTTAATATCTTAAAACAGTGAAATTTCAAACGAGGCTAAGAATATGGCCGCGCATGATTAATTTACTAACGCTCTGTTACAAGCTTAGCAGCCCGGTAGGCACAGGGACTTCACGACAGGAAATGTGGTGTATGTTGTGCTGCGATGAAATGCACACGGTTTTCAAAACCATCTGGGAATGGGTTTGAAAAATTTGAGTATAAAATCATAGATATCTCAAGTAAAGCAAGCAATTAGACTGCAATTTTTAAGGAATACCTGACTGACCTATGTGTTTATAATAATGTTGGCAAAATGAGCGAAATCAAGTAAATTGCAATTTGAATATCATTCAATGTTACTGCATCCCTTTAACTTTAGGTCAATACGCTAAGTACCTTCTACCGTATAGGGGGCATTGCTCTAAGTACCTTAATGCGGGAAGGCGATGACATCATTGTCTCCCTGTCCATAAGGTGAGTCACAGATCAGTCTCAGCTCATGTTTTATAAATGAACCGTAATAACCTTTGCAAATATAAGTGAAAATTATGTTAGTACTCTATATAATATGTACTACAAATTTGAAGTCATGAATATCTTGTACAGTAAAGGTTTTCATAAGGTAGACTTTATACATGGAAATCTCCTTGGTAACTGCTGCAATTTCACAAGAATTAAAAATCGTTATAATTGCTGATGTCATATAAATGTCCTGTGAACCTGTGAGTATTGTGCAACTTGAGAGCTGGAAGTGCGTAGCAGTGGTATACTTTATTGAATTAATAAAAGTGTTTTTTTTTAATGTAACATATGGCATTTAAATAGTACACTTTTTTCCTGATTTTCTGAGGATATAGAGTTGCAACTATTATTACCTTGGCTTGTGCAACGAGCATCTAGCATTGAGTACCAATTCACTTAATATGTGTAGACTGAGGCATGTGTAGATTAATGCCTTACCAAAGGACATATCGTCGGCTTGGAGCCAGAAGGGCGCTATTGCAGATCAATGATGTTCCGTTTGGAGCCAGAAGGGCGCTATTACCATTGACTTTGTACAGTAATAGCACCCTTATGGCTCTCAACGGAACATCTATAAGATGCAATAACGCCCTTATGGCTCCCAACAGACGATATGCACTTTCAATGTGCATGAGAAGCATGATCGACGCTTTAGCACCTACGTAGAAATCAAATCCAACACCCGAATATAGAAGGTGATGATTGTAATTATCAGTGTAATCAAAATTTCATTCCAAAAGGGACCAAGTCCACTTTTGGTAAAATTTGATTTATTGATATCAGATCATTGTTCAGGCACGTCCCTGTCTTTCAGCAAAATCATATTTTAAATGTTAATTGCAACTGTAAGAAAATGAATATTTGAACATCACTTTTCCATAGATGCATGCACAAAATCTGGCTAACATATGCCCTTTTCTCTGAAGTTGCAAAAGGTGATTTAATCCCTTTTGGAATGAAACTCTTTCCCATCCTTCGAGGTCACCTGCTTTCATTGTGATGTCTTTGATACCTGGTGAGTACGACGCACTGTGCTAATTATAGAACATGACATCATGGAATCTTTCTTGGCACTGTATACTGTTGAGAGTTATAAACAAACATCTATTTATAATTGTTGTATATTGATTGGGGATATGTTTTGCATGTCATATTGGGTGTTTTAGAGATTTATTCTCAATCAAAACAGAAGTTTTATTTATAATCTATTGTAGATTTAAACAAGAGTATTACCTCACAGAGTATATTTTGGTTTGTTTCCATGGGCATGCTTTGCTATTCCTAAAGGACTTACTGTATGACATCATGGAAATCTTTCTTGATGGGCAAGTAAAGAGATTTTAAACAAAGTAGAAATAAAAACAAAAACAATTGCATTGCAATGGGGATATTCTTAGGCTTTCATTTTGGTTGCTGTGAGGTTTATTCTCAATTGGGTATTTGTTGTAATCTTTTGTAGATTTAAAAAGGGTATATATTTAGATTTTGTTTCAATGGGCAGCTTTGCGATACCTACATGTACAGCATATGACATCACAGGATAATCTTTCTAAATTGCATTGAGAGTTGTAAACAATATTGCATTGGGGATATGATATATTACGTCTTTTATTTTAAAGATTTACAGGTATTAACACACAGAGTATTTGGCATGCTGTGCTAGCTATCTGAAGGGAACATATGAAATTATCTGATGGTAACATATGACATCATGAAAATCTTTCTTAATGGGCAATATTTAGAGGATTAATTCATCATAAACAAAATTTTTAGTGGTCATGATCACAGAATTGCATTAAGGATTTTTTGAGGATTCATTTGGATGTCATTTATAAGGTTTGTCTCAATCAAACAGATAATAATCAATGGCCCGTATTCTCTAAAGCCGCCTAACTTTAAGTCCAGCTTAAATCTGTGGTTTATGGCTTGCTAAAAGGGAATCAATCTGTCTGATACATGTTCATATCACCTTCACTGAATTCTGGAATCATGTTTTAGTTGTAAGGGAAACTTTTGTACTTATTCTTAAGCAGTTAATAATAGTTTCACTTACAAAAATTATGATAAATTGAACATCTATTTTTCGGGATCGATTCCCTTTTAGCAAGCCATAGTTGAAGCAGAGATTTAAGCTAGGCTTAAAGTTAGGCAGCTTTTTAGAATACAGGCCAATTATTTTATTTCAATGGCCATGGAAACTTTCTTATTAGGCAATATATTTATGAAAGGTCATAATTATATTGCATTTTGGGATAGGATATTTTTAGATATAGTCCTTAATCATGAATATTTAGAATTTAGAATGTATTCTAAGGCGTTAACAAATTTGTTCTAATCTTCCTAAAATCTAAAAGCAAAGAAGAAAGATTCAAACAGTATTTGCACAACAAGAATATATTTAGGTTTTGTTTTGCAGATTGGAAATGCATATTGAGCCTGCCTTCTTGGAAGAATCTCTAAATTGGCAATATTGGAATATATATAGTTGGTGTAAATAAGCATCTTACGCATTAGAGATCATCGCCAAGGTATTGCGTTTGAGATATATTTAGATTTTCATTATGGGTATCTGGAGGATTTATATTCCAAGGCATTTGCAATGTTTTCTCCTTATTTTTGCTAGATTGATCGAAAGGTTATTAAGCAAACAGAATATATTTGGCTTTTTTCATGGAATTGGCATTTCCTGTGATCCTTATGGAATATGACATCATAGAGATTTCCCAATATTGCCACCATGGGGATATGCAGTCGTTGTTAACAAGCATCATAAGCTGCATAAGAGGTCATGGCCAAAGTATTTTAACCTGTTGGAGAAGAGCTGATTTGGCTATAACACACATTTCCCATAGACCCCAGCCCGAATATATTTGGGCTCAGTCCACAATGGGTTAATAGGGATATACTTAATTTTTCATTATTGGTATTCAGAGGATTAATATTCTGAAGCATTTGCAAAGTCTATTACTAATCTTAAAGGGGAATCCAACCCATGGAGAGAATCAACCTTACAGGAAAGAGGAAAATGAGAGGAGCAATCTAAAAAAAGTTTCATCAAAATCGGTTATAAAATAAGAGAGTTATGGAAGTTTGAAAAGTCTAGTCGTTTCTTCCATGGGGATCCTCAAATTGGCATCATCGGCTTCAAAATGGCCGATCTTATGGACAACTCTCCATTCGTTTTGTACACAAATTTTCAGATTTTCCCCATTTTCTTTCGAAATATATCTTGCCTCCTTCTGAGCTCAACATATGTTGTGTGAAATAATTTTTCCCATGATATATTTTGAGCTCAGAAGTAAAGAAGACATATTTCGAAAGAAAATGGGGAAAATCTGAAAATTTGTGTACAAAATGAATGGAGAGTTGTCCATAAGTTCGGCCATTTTGAAGCCGATGATGCCAATTTGAGGATCCCCATAGAAGGAACGACTAGACTTTTCAAACTTCCATAACTCTCTTATTTTGTAACTGATTTTGATGAAACTTTTTTTAGATTGCTCCTCTCATTTTCCTCTTTCCTGTAAGGTTGATTCTCTCCTTGGGTTGGATTCCCCTTTAAGTAGATCTAGACTGAGTGGTATGTGGAAAAAAACATCATTAGAAATTTTGTCGCTTTTTATCTTTAGATTCAAAATGGGTTCATGAATGATGTAGAAAGATACCTTGCAACCCTTGTATTTCTATAGGGTACATGCAGGTAATATGGGCCCCCGAAGCTCATTTGCCTAATTTGCATAAAATTACGAAATGACACACAGTCTAATCTTTGTTTATATGAATCAATAACTACTGCTCTAACTTTTATTGTGAAGAAAAACAATTATCACCAACCCCCTGTCTGCAATATTCTAATGTTGACGTATCACCAAAGTGCCCATATTACCTGCATGTGCAGGTAATATGGGCACATGTATTAATGTATGTTTAAAAACTACAATGACTCTACCATGTCTGGAATTTGCTTAAAATGTTGAAAATCATTAACTTTAAGATATCATTTGAAATTATAAGACCCTTCAGTAATTCCTTTGACTATATATTTCATTGTTATAAATGCATTTTGTATATTATTTCTTTTTTTTATATTATTTAAATATTTTTTTCATTATACAAGTCAATATAAGCCTACAATAAGTTATTTATATTAATTATATACTGTGAATATACCCCCAAAAATCGTAGCAAAGAGATTGATGCCTCATCCCAATACTAAGTACCAGAATCATTTCCGCCATTTTGGATGTCCCATATTACCTGCACTAATGTTGCTGTGTCAGGCAAGCATTCAATGTCGCATTGCTACCCTTCACTAAAACAAATTGACCTGTATACGCTAGTATGATCAAAATGAAACTATAAGCTTACTAAATATACAAAACAATTGAGGTTACCCCCTCAAACACTCTTTCACCATCACATTCTGTGAAATATCAAATTTTACATCAGGGTAAAAAATGCCGTAAGTTTTATCTACCTTGTTGGTTTTCAGCAATTTTCTTAGAGAAATTTCAGCATCAGATGCTCTCACGACGATATATTTTCGTATACAGTTCATATGAACAACATTATGGTGCTCACAGCGGTCACTGGTCACCGGTCGACGGTCACGACATGATTTGCTTCAGGTGGCCCATATTACCTGCTGGCCCATATTACCTGCATGTACCCTACAAGAAATTAAACAGGAACCATAATTAAGACAGGTTTGGCAAATTATTCATTTTTGCATAATTTGTAAACTGGGTTCCTCAAGGGTTAGGCAAATCATCTCACATATATTTTTTCAAATATCTGTATAAAGACTAGATGCTCTTATTTACATGTACTTTATATTTTGAATTGATAGCTGACTAAAATAACTTTGCTTTCATTTTTCAAGAGCTGTCTCACCTTTTTTCACCCTCTCTGTTGGGACTTCCTCAAAATGCAGTCTAAATATGAACAGGTAATAAGAAAGCTGACAGCCGGATCATTGCAATGCTTCAATCATCATGCCGACAGAGCTTCCTTTATCCCTCTCTCTCTCTCTCTCTCTCTCTCTCTCTCGGTCTCAGATTCTCATCGATTGATAAAAGGGAAGCCGAAGAAGAAAAACACAGGAAGACAATTTTCGGTGTTGTGCTTTGTCAATAGTGTGTTCACATAACAAACAACCTAGCAGAAAGTTTGAATGAAAACACTTTTGTTTTAATGACATGTACTGTGAAAGAGATATAGACTTCGGGTTCTCAACAGTATTTTTTTTTCAGCATGTAACTTTCTGTCAGGTCTGATTTTATTAAAGTGAGAAATTTGCATTTTATGTGAAGTTTTCTCCAGACAATGCCTAGAACAAAACTCTTTTTACTCAGAATTCATTAACAACTATGAGGTTGTGAGGATTTGGAGGAAAAAAATGGCGAACATTGTAAAATCATCAAAACGGATTATCTTGTTCTGTGCATGTAATTGTTAGTGGAAACTTGCTGGTTGCATATGAGATAAAATCCATCAAACCGATAATACTCCACAGAGAAACCAGGTTAATGTAATTATAGTTGAAAAAGATCTATCATCGATCATTCTGGCAAAAAAAAAAAAAAGGTTTTTGAGAAATCTAGTACAGAATAACAGGACCGACTAGTCATACATGTAATTCAGTGCATATTTGAAATAACAATTTGATACCAAAAATCTGTCGTTTTGTGTCTTTGCAAAACGACCTTGAATATAACCTAGAAACAGCCTTAACAAACTTTGTGTAATCGATATTGATATTCATTTATTTTTCACCATGACCCATGTAAATGTATTTTCTCTTTGACATACATATCTAAAATTAAGATAGCAAAGAAAGTAACTCTTTGTCCCTCTGTACAATTTGAGTCCAATGTACTTAATTTCCCCATCTCTCTATCTCTCTCTCACTTTTCTTTCAGTCTCTCTTGCTATTGATTGCTTCTGTCTGTTTCCCCTCTTTTCTCTCATATACCCTATTCTCTCTTTCTCTCTCTCTCTCTCCCTCTCTCTCTCTCTCTCTCCCTCTTTCTCTCTCTTCCTCTCTCTCTCTCTCTCCTTCTCCCTCTCTTTCTTCTCCCTCTATGGTACTTTCTTGTATTGTCTTTGCAGGCTGATATCCCATCTACAATATCGTACCAGCATACGTTCCTCAACCTTGTATGCACAGACTAAACTTTCAGATCAATACCACTGAGTGATGTACATCAAAGTGTTTTTATAGAATAGGCCTGGATATACACAATCTAGGACATGAACGTATGTCTATAGCTTTTAGCTCAAGAGCCTTGCTTAAATATATTCACCGCATTTTAAAAGCATCTAAATCTGAACCGCAAATCTTTTCATGGGCTAGAAAGGACTAAAGGTGGATTCACACCTACCCGATCAGGAAAAATTCTCGTAATTTACGAGAACTGTTTCAATCACCAAAATACCCGTAAATTGTGTTTTGTGTTCACACCTGCCCTAACCGTCTTTTCTAGGGAAAATACCCGAAGTTATAAACAATTAGGGAAGAAAATAGGAAAAACAAAGAAATACATGAGAAAGGCAGGTAAAGAAAGAAAAACAAAGAAATAGATAAGGAAAGAGAAGAAAGAAGGAAAAACAAAGAAATACATAAGGAAGTCAAAGTCAAAGGGGGAAGACGTGTTTTTATTTGCTCTTGGAAATTTGGGATTTTTACCTTATGTTCATGGAAATTCTTGGAAATTTTTATAATTGCCTGATGCCTATTTGTTCATGGATCGCAAGTATCATATTCTTTTTACAATAAGTTAAGTTTTTGGTATTCGTTTTTGTCATTTTATGTCATTTTTTTGCGATATTTTTTATTAAAAAATTATTTGCTTTTTTCAAAATTTAAGCGCTCATATAATAAGCGTACTTAATTTTGAGCGTGTTTTTCTGCGTACTGCTGAGCACCTTGTTACCCTTGCATTACGCCTTGTATCTTTTATTACGTAATATTGTATTCCCTTTTTTCTTTTGTGACGTATGGGTTTATTTTTGGCCTATTAAGAATGATTACAATTTGTTGATTTCTTGAGTTTCAGATTAGTTGATCGGTTCATGGCTGTAGTTAGTAGGGTTTTCACCTGTCCTACTAGAACACCTGTGAATTATGTTCTGGCCGGACTATGTTCCTTGAATTGCTGGAGAACGGTGTAGTAAGTCAGGGCACTGTCTTTACCTTGTTATCTATTTCTCTAGTAAAGGTGTTGCCATGATTCATCTTCTAACTTAATTCTCTTATCTAATTTCTTTTCTTGATGGGGCCTATTTTGCGTCATGAGAGTCTGTTAAATATATTATCGTAATTCTAATTTTTGTTATGTAATGTATGATTAGTTTTATTTGTATTTTTTGTATCTTTCGGGGTGTACATGTATATATTTTTCTGTGTTCTTGTATGACATTTGCAATTCACTTATTTTCAATAATTATTGTATTTTTTGAATGCTTTTCTTCAATATGAAATCAATCTGCCTTGTTGTCACCTTTCTCTTAGTATCTGCTTGTGAGAGAGATGACCCGAAGTCATTGTTCAGTCTCTATGTTTTGACTTCAAATAGTTATAGGTGTCATGGCGCATCTCCTGTTGAAACCTTTGCAAGTTTTTCGGAACTCGTATAGCTTATTATGCAAATTCTACTTGCTATTTTCACATTTCGACTTATGTTAGCTGGCGATATCGATTTGAATCCTGGACCAATCACTCATGAGACTTCTCGTAGCATACCTGCTGATCATTATGCTACTAATTTCATCAAGGAGTCGACAATCTTTATGATAGAAATGATTTATTACAAATCAATAGGCCTATGGACAGATTGGGAACAGTGTGTCGACTTAAGTTCGAGGTTGTGGAAAAATATCAATTCTCTAGGTATATACAGCGGCGGCCAACTCATAGGGGTATACGTGCTGGCAGGAGAAACAAAGAATTCGGCTTTCGACATCTCCGGTCTTGCAGGTGGGAATATCAATAGCAATTCTCCTTTCCACGGTTCTTCTACCTGTAACGATGGATGTGCGAAAGTTTGTGTTATCAATGCCCAATCTGTATGTAATAAAGCAGACCTTCTCGTGGATCATTTCATTGACACCAATTTTGATATTATTTGTCTCACAGAAACATGGCTCTCAGCTTCTGATAAGCATAGAAAGGTGAATTGGAGATTCTGACTCTCGCTGGTTTTCACTTTTTATCATGTTCCCGCGTCCCGATCGACTTGGCGGTGGTATTGCCATCTTGTATAGAGGATCCATTAAAAAGAGAAAATACTTCTACCTTCAATGCCTCCAGCTTCGAGAGCCTCTGCTGCGACATCCAGTTCCCTGGAACATCTTCTACTATCAGAGCTCCTGGTAGTTTACCGTCCCCCATATAAGCCGAAAGAAAGAATATCTCCAACTGTCTTTATTGATGAATTTGCTGATTATACCGCACTCTCCAAACTTCACAGTGCAAACTTCTGATTGTAGGTGATTATTTTAATATCCATTGGGACATTACTTCCAACTGTCATACGCAGAAGTTCAGGGAAACTCTTGATTCTTTTGGACTCAGCAAATGGTAAATGAAAGAACACATGCCAATGGCCACATTTTGGACTTTGTAATTACGCGCTCATGTGAGAATCTTGTCAAAATCGTTGAAGTGTCTTCTCTCCTTAGTGACCATGCTGCTATACCATTGTACTCTTAACATATCAAAACCTTCCTCTATCAGAACTACCATCTATTATCGAAAACTAAAGAAGATTAACCATGACAATCTTCATGCTGATATCTTAGCATCTGATCTTATCAAACATCCAGAGGAAGAACTTGAACAACTTGCTTGACCAATATGATAGGACACTGTTTTCTATTTAGAGAAACATGCTCCGATAAAGAAGTGTATCACTACTACTACTCGACCTTTAATGGATGGTAACTCGAAGGAGATTGCAGAGGCTAAGAAACTTCGCAGGAAGCTCGAGCGTAGGTGGCGTAATACGAAACTTGAATCGACAGACAAATGTTTACTCATCAGAGAGATGCTGTGTGGAATATGATTAAACAATCTAAAGCTTCATTTTACGAGACAAGATCTCAAGCTGTGAAGACGACCCGAGAGAGTTATACAAAGTCATTAATGGTATTCTACATCATCAAAGCAAACCAAATACCCTACCATGACTCTGATTTAGATTTAGCCTCTAAATTTAGCGACTATTTGGATACTAAGATCAAGAAGATACGGAATGATCTTGATGCCTCTACAGCAGCAGCACCGACACTTGACATTATCCCTTCTTCTTCTGATGACGTACCTGCATTATGCTCCTTCGACCCTGCAACTGAAGATGAAGTATTAAGAATCATAACTCGATCACCGTCTTCTACTTCTTTTGATGATCCCTTGCCAACCTGGATCCTGAAAAAACATGTTAAATGTCTACTGCCATGTATTACTATAGAATCATAATGAAACTCTTCGACTGGGTGGTGTTTCCTGATACCTTCAAAAGTGCCATTGTTTCGCCCATTGTTTGAAAAAGCCAAATTTGGATATTGAGAACTTGAAGAACTACCGCCTATATCTAATCTTAAGTTTCTTTCCAAAGTTTTGGAAAGGGTCGTCTCTTCACGCCTCCATGAACATCTTGATGATCATGGCTTTCATGAGCCCCACCAGTCAGCTAATACAAAATATATGGGACGGAGACGGCTTTGGTCAACGTTCATAACGATATCATGCTAGCGCTAGATAATAAAACAAGCTGTATTTATGATTCTTCTCGATCTGATCGTCAGCGTTTGACACATTGACCAAGACATTTTACAAATACGCCTTTCAGATGTTAACATTAGAGACCGTGCACTGGTCTGGTTCAGATCTTATATGAGTGATCGTTCCGCAGTCAGTGAAGATTGGCGAATGTGTGTCTCCAGGATTCGCCTCTCATATGGTGTTCCTCAAGGTTCAGTTTTAGGCCCGTCTCTTTTCAGCATTTATTCTAACGCAATTGCTGATATTGACGAGCTCATAATGTACATGTCCATCTTTATGCTGAATGATACTCAACTTTTTATTCCATTCAATCCGTCAGATCAGGATGATGTAATACAACAGCGTCAGAAATTAAAAAGTGTGTTGCTGATATCAAAGCTTGGATGAACAGGAACAAGCTTAAGCTCAATGATGCTAAGAGTGAATTTTTAATTCTTTCATCTAAACACAGAAGGTTGACTTATCGTTTGATACTATTCGTGTTGGTAACTCAAATGTTTTATCCTCACAATCTGCACGTAATCTTGGAGTGTTATTCGATAGTCACATGACAATGAATGAATTTGTACAAAAGACATGTCAGGCTATGTATTTTCAATTACGAAACATTTGCAAAATTCGCAAGATTTTTGTCAAATAAAACTCTTGCCATCATTATTCATTCTTTTGTAATTTCACGCCTTGACTACTGCAATTCTCTGTTATATAATATGCCATCATTTCAATTACCTAAACTACAAGTGCACAAACTCTGCTGCTCGAGTTTTTGTCAAGAACCCGCAAAAGGGATCATATTTTCCCCTGTCTTGAAAGGGCTACATTGGCTACCAGTAAAGGAACGTATTGAATACAAAATTCTGCTTATTATTGGAAGGCAATGCATGGCTGTGCGCCTGCATTATATTCAATCTTCTTAGAGAATATGTTCCTATCGTAATCTACGCTCCTCAGGAAAAAACTTGCTTGTTACAAAAAGATATGTATCAATGTACGGAGATCGGTCATTTTCTTCAGCTGCTCCAGCTTTATGGAATGCATTACTATCACAGATTCGTTCTTTGGAGACATTAGAAACGTTCAAATCTAATCTCAAAATTTTCTTTTTGTGAAGGCATACTAACTTGAATATTAATGGTTGTATTATATTGTAAATTGTAGTTCTTTATATAATTATCAAAATATATATTGTTGTTTACTGTCTGTGTTTTTGGCATTTGACAATCCTTTTCCTCTTTGACTTTGACATGGCAGAATTTGGAGTGTGCGCCTCACAGGCAGTCCCTCTTATTTGTTTTTATTAAGAGAATATGTTTGTAACTACATCATGTATGTTGTTCAACATTTCATTTGTTGTTACAAAGCGCCTCGGAATAGTTTAACTAGACAGATGGCGCTATACAAATGCGTTATTATTATTATTATTATTAAGAAGGAAAAACAGAGAAATACATAAGGAAAGAGAAGAAAGAAGGAAAAACAAAAGAAATACATAAGGAAAGAGAAGAAAGAAGGAAAAACAAAGAAATACATAAGAAAAGCGGGGAAAGAAGGAAAAACAAAGAAATACATAAGGAATGAGAAAAAAAGAAGGAAAAACAAAGAAATACATAAGGAAAGAGAAGAAAGAAGGAAAAACAAAGAAATACATAAGAAAAAGAAAGGGGGAATAGAAAGTTCCCGTAATTTATGTTCACACTACAAAAGTTCCCACGACCTTGGCGAAACTACGCTTATCAGAGATTACGAGAACTTTTCCAGATCGGGCAGGTGTGAATCCACCTTTTGTGGTCGCAATTGTAACTTTTTCATCCCTGAACCCGCTCAGACTAAAATCGCTTAAATGCTTTAAAAACAGAATACTACTCATGTGAAAAAATTGCCCCCCCCCCCAAGCATATTGGATCTTTGTCAAGATGTTGCCGATAGATCTGTTTTAACATCCAAATTCAAATTTTCACAAAGATAAAAGCTTCTAGTAAAATGGAATTACAGTCTCTTTGCTTTATGTAAAGAGAGACTCATGTAATCAATATTATTACATGAAGTACCAAAACTATATAAACCCAGCTTTAAGTCTTAGTTCAATCCTTTATTTCTATTGTGATAATTGAATTAAAAGAATGACGAAAATATAATTTAAGAGAGATGGATTTTAAATAAAATCCTCTACATCAGTGTATTTGCCTCACCAATCTCCCTCAGATAAGGGAACACTATAAAATATCAGTGTTCTGATAATCATGCATCAGAATGTGGTCTAATGTAAATTAAAGCTAAATTTTCCATGTAATTGCATTTGGATTGGTTGTATAAACCTGTTTTTTCTCACTGATCGTACATTTACTTCACCTCAGTACAGTCAAAGTTGTTTGTTGTATTTTTATTAACCTTATAATTATCTTGATCAAGCCTCAATCTATAAATAACGCACTCTAATTTTGTGTCCAGAACACACCCCAGCTAAAAATAAACCTTTTTAACACGCCATAATGTAATTTTCATATTTTGAACCCGGGATTCGTCACCTCGGCTCTTTATTCAGGGATTTTCGGGATCACGAAAGGTGGCGATCAAATTAGAAGAGTGAACGCTGAAATTGCATTACACGGCTTGTTTCCATGGATGCAACAACACGTAATTTACTAGTCGTATGTGTTTGATCTATTTATTGGTATGGAAAGTCCACAACCGTGGTATAACTTTTATGATTAGATGAAGTATTGTAGGAGGTTTGCTTCATGGCTAATGCTGTAAGCTAAGGCCTTTTTGCTGTCAGTATTTTCAAAGTGCATGATTTTCTTTTCACAGATGTGCATCGCAGATCTACCGAGTGAGTCAAAAGAAACTTTACACCTAGAAAAATGTCAATAAAAAGAAAACCAATTTATAAACCCAAATTATTTTACATATTCTAAAAGAGTAACTCCTCCCGCATCTTCTGGTACCATTTTTGTGTGGTATGTCCTTACGCTTGGATGAACACGACGCATTGTTTAGGAACATGTCAATTTCGAATTGTGCCAGAATTTGAGTAAAATCAAAACTACAAAAAGCTAGAAAAAAGCAACTTCATCCTGATTAAAATAGCATAACTTTTTAACAAAAATGTCTTCCGCTTAATAACTTGGCAGGGGTGTTGTTACACATATTGACTACATTTTGTATGAAAATTAGATTGACTCGTCAAGTAATAGACGAATGAGTATGCATTAAAGAGTAATTTGCCACTGACAGACCTAAAAAGGGATCCTAATACTTTTGAAAAGTGATTATATTGTCTTTGACGTGTGCTCACTCGTGCCTGACTCTACAGTTCTATCTAATTTTCATACGAAATGTAGGCAATATGTGTAACAACACCCCTGCCAAGTTATTGAGCGGAATACATTTTCGTTAACAAGTTATGCTATTTTTATCAGGATGAAGTTGCTTTTTTCTAGCTTTTTGTTGTTTTGATTTTACTCCCATTCTGGCACAATTCGAAATTGACATGTTCGCAAACAATGCGACGCGTTTATCCAAGCGTAAAGATATAACACACAAAATTGGTACCAAAAGATGCGGGAGGAGTTACTCTTTCAGAATCCGTATAAAAATTTGGGGTTTATAAATTGGTTTTCTCTTTATTTACATTTTTCTAGGTGTAAAGTTTTTTCTGACTCACTCGGTATAGTTTATAATAACATAGGTGTTGCAAGAAGTTGCATATTTGTGCTGCACATCATAACCGGCATACATTTTTAATGCAGCTATTTCATACTACTACATGTAAATGAATACATGAATAGTACATATCAAAGCAAAGATAATTCTAAAAAATACATTTAAGATTTAATGCGGCAGGACAAAATCTCATTGCTAAATGATTTAAGAATAATTCTTCAGATATTTACATCAATTTTCATGCCATGTTTGCTATTACCAGCACACCTGTGGTTAAGCAAAAGTAATAGGTAGGGATAAAAGTATGCAGAAAAAGTAAGTAGTGTATACCTATCCTTGACTCACACCCACACCCACACAAGAGAATCCCCACTGGTTTTCCATATGAGCGCTATACATGAGTCGGGTCCCCGTCTTATCTTTTTTATACTTATATTATGAAATAAAGACACTAAAACGAGATTTCAAGTACTATAATTTGCTTTAGTATTGTTATTGGATTCAATCTTTCATAATCTATCTAAATGTGAATCCAAATTAATTTTTCTTTCTCCCGAAACTATACACCAGCTTTAAAGTTGAGCATTATACAGTCCTTCATGTATTCACAGATGGATTGAATGATAGCAGGATTAAGACTACCCCAGTAATTACACCACCCTAAGATGCTCTATGAGTGCTAGCATGTGAAGGCTGTAGGGACAATGTCCAGTTTCAAATTTATACGCCAACATGAATCATTATACAAAACGCAATTACAAAACACAAACACAAACGCAGTGGCTACACAGGTTATGTGGCCTAGTGGTTAGAGCATTGGACTCATAATTGCAAGGTTGTGAGTTCGCATCCCAGCTCGGCCATCAATTCCACTTTAGTTTAAAAGGGCCCAAGAGTAACTTCTGTCATCTATGAGGTCAGCCACTATGACTGATTAACTTAGGGTGTGTTCAATGTCCAGTTTCAAATTTATAGGCCAACATGAATCATGATACAAAACGCAATTACAAAACACAAACACGATCAGCGGTGCACTGTTCAGTGTCAAAAATTTAAAGCTGATTGTATTTCCATCGTCTTTAAATTCCCCGCTCTTAAAAAACAAAACATCTTCTCCTTTTTTTCACTTGCACCGGAAGCTTCTATTGCGAGAGCACATTTAAACCCGTTTGAAAACTCAATCCTGTTCAGTGTCGCATTTTGTTGCAATCGCGATGCTGAAGGTCGTAAAATTGAAGCTGATTGTGTTTCAAAACGCATCTTTCTCGGCGTTGAAATTTTCCTCTGAATCGAGATTTGGAACACGTTTACTTTTACGACCGGGGATGGGGGACAATGAACACACCCTTTGTTTCTCTTTATATCAGCCTTTTGTAATTGCGTTTTGTATCATGATTCATGTTGGCGTATAAATTTGAAACTGGACATTGAACACACACTATGGGATAATGAGGGAAATGAAATCTCCTCGTTATCTCAATAAATCACTTGGAGAACATTGTCTTGGCGCCATATGGTCATGCTGTGGTGCTTAAAGGCCCTCTTCACTTTCTCATTACATTTGCCTAGTTTTATTGGACATTTTATGACATAAAGATAATGATAATGCATTCATATAGCACCATCCTTCCAGTTAAACTGAATAGCTGGCCTCCTAAACTCTTTGACAAGTCTTTGATGCACCTGAACACCTTTTATGTTATTTTTTTTAAATAAAATAAAATCTCCTACTTCTTGGTGCTACAAATTAATATGACATGCAATAAGTTAATTCAACATTTCTTTGCAGATTTCAGGACAAATTTGTTTGTGCATGGAGATGAATTTGGGCCTATCAGGACAACTGCCCCCTGGACAATTACCCCCGGGACAAGTAAACTACCCCCCCCCCCCCTGAAATAGGGTTACATGATTGATAAGGGGGTAGATTATTGGGAGGGGGTAGTTATCTGGGGGAGGGGTAGTTGTCCTATAATTGAGTCTGGGTGCTCCTCTGTTTGTGTCTGTGTGAATAGGCATTGAGTGGAGGGGAAGGGGTACTATAGCTATGTTCACACGAGACCATCAGAGTTTTAGTTCTCGAGGATTGTATCCCTAAGAATTTAAACCCCAACGGCTTGTTCTTGAGTCGGGTTCACACGGAGTGCTTATCCTCAAGGATAAGCGAGAGTCTCGTTGACCGGAAGTACAAGTTGTAGGTAGCGCGCACTATTCATTTTTTTAGTTACTGAACCGGAAGTTTCACCTATACAAAAGGTCACTCTTATCCTAGAGAACACGAAACTCCAAGTTAAAATCGTATCCACCCGGTCAAACGCGCTTGGAGTTTCGAGCCTTAACCCTAAGATCTGTCGAGATCTGCCAAGTTCGCTCACACGGGCCTAACTCCAAGTTATCCTTGAGGATAACTTGGAGTTAACTTGGAGTTAAGGCTGGTCGTGTGAACGATACTAATATGATAAGTCAGTAAGTGATATCATGAACAATGCCTGAAGCATTGCTGTAACATGAGCGCTATTCAAGAAGAAACCTAATAGTCATAATGACAAGGGTTGAAAATGTGGTGCTGTTCATTGTGCTATTTACATTGTGAACTTACTCGTCATATAGAGTCAGTTTCTGAGACATGCATGTTGTTTAAGGCCAATCAGAGCTGTGGTCAGAGAATTGTAAATCAAGATAATGGGTCTCGTATTATTTCTTGTACAATATTGTTTGTTTCACACAGTAAACTTTGACAAAGATTGCTTGTCTGGTACACATGCCTATTAAGAACCCCCAAACAGCGGAAAGACCGTGCTGCAATGTGAAGTGTATCAGCCGGTCACGTCTTTTTGATAAACTTGTCACGATTTGACAAGGTCATGTGATATTCATTCGGTGATTAATAGTCTGTGAATTCCTTCAGATATTTGATGAGGTGATACAATAATAATGTTCTAAATCTGAGCGGGAGTTATATCGTGTTGTGTGTTTAGAATGACTGGATTTCGCTCCTTAGTGCAAGCAGGCGCAAAATAGTTGGCACTTTTGAGGCAACTGTGAAGTGAAAGTGACCTCATCTATCAAACTTTTTTGTAAATGAAATAAACGCCATTGTCATCAATATCATGACGACATAAGATTACCAGCGTCATGGGGATTCAAACCCTCTACCCATAGTATGCATCAGGTGGCCACCCTGTTTCCAAGTGCCTGAAAAAAAAAACAAAAAAACATGCACATCCTGGCACAAGGATATACAGCAAAATCCAATGCTGAACAGACAACAAGTGGAGCTCATGTCATTTTATTTTCATTAGATCCAAATCAGAACATGAATTTAGGATTCTGAGCTCACGTGGGCCAGTGTGTATCGGAGTACAAGATGGGATAACATGCTCATTTTTAAATTGGGTTTTGCTTGTATGATAAATGCAGCAAACTTTTGAATATCTTGGGGGTTCTTTTAATTGGATCTACAATGAAATTTAAGATTTGTCTCCCGGTCTTAACAGAATTGAGGTAAACCTTTTTATCATGTTTTCTCTGTCTTTACACTTTCTTTGTTTTTTTCCCATTGTCTTTGTTTTCCCACTTGTTATTCTTCAATTTGCCAAAATCAAATATTTTGCAGACAAAAACACAGAAATTTCATTACTGCTGGAGTGCTGCTATCATTTACATAATTGAATTGTCTTCTACCTGACAACTGATACAAATACTCCATTTCTTACAGTTTCTGGTATATTGTAGGGTAAGAGCTAGAGAGGCATTAGGTCATATTATTATAGTTGAGTAGATGCCTGTATGTGTCTTAGAAAGCAAATTCATTTCCTATGATGTTTCAGGGGCCTATAAGGGTATTTAGTAGTGAATGTATTCATATATGTAGGGCTTGGTTTCAAAAGGTACTCCATCCACTTTTGATGAAAAATAATATTAGATCATTATTCAGGTAGGCACACACATGTGTTTAGCCTTAATTTTGAAAACAACCATTGGAAAATGCACTTTATAATATCAAGTTCCCATAAATGTGTCGAGGAAAGCTGGAAAATAATGAATATTGTCTTATTTGGGGGGAAACATTTTTTTGATTTTCTGAATTTTCAATGTTTCTTGTGTGCTCTGTAAAAAATGAGTAGAAATGATTAAGGGACAGCCTTTAACTCTTTTATGGCGACATGTGTCTGTCACATATATCCTTCTGCAGCAGCTCACGGTATGTATTGGCTCGTGGTGTGCATTTGGCTTGTGATGAGATAAGTGCAGGGGTTTGGAAGAGGGAATGCACTGGAATGAATTGTGACAAATCTATCCCATCACTCTACATAAAGTCACATGATGGTGGAGCCAACGAATGAGCTAGATTAAGTCGGTACAGCGGAAAGGGAAAGTGGTATGGAGATGGTTGAGCGAGAACGATGAAGAGATATTGAGAAAGAGCTAGCAACCAAGAGAGTCTGAGCAGTCTGCTGATGACATACAAAAAAGAATTCACTATAGTTACTTTTGCATGCGTCATCGATTAGTAGGACAACAAATAGATTACAAAAAAAAAGAATTTTCTCTTTAAAATATAGAATATTATTTAAAAAGTGAATATCATTAAAACAAGTCCTGGAATTTTTTTACAGACGCAGTACAAGCAGGATCAAATTTTGTCAAACCCTATAGTACCAGCATTTAAAAAGACAATAAATCACACTTCTACAAAATTAATGATACTACACTATCAAAACACTGTTTAAAATATTTTAAACAATTAAAAGTGTTTAAGAGCGAATTAAAAAACCAGCATATATATATAGGCATGATTTCCTATGCATGTATTGAATAGGTTCAATTGCGAGCTTACAAACATGCAGAGCGAATTTAAGAACCTGTAAACATGTTATGAGGCTACTCGGCGTGAAAAAGTAATCGCGTGAAAATTATAGCGAATACAGTATTTGATATTTGATTTGATACCCAAAAATTTCACCAACGTTGTTTAAAATTTGAACAACATTGTTTGAAATTGAGAAGTTGTTTGAGTAACCAGTTTAAACAACACTTTTAGTTGTTTAAAATATTTTAAACAGCATTTTTACAATGTAGTACATTTTTGACTTAGTTGATTTTGGCAGGCAAAGAATGAAAAATCTCTTTGTTTTCATTAAAAAAAACTTTAACTGAAAATATAAATTCAACGTTGATACTCTTCATCATTTAAAGGCACTTTATATCAGGAAAGGTGCTAGGACCAATTTGGGTGTCTTTCTATAATGCTATGTTTTACTTTCAGCTTGTTTACTCTAAGGCTTGATAAGTGGAATCTCATTACTGTGCTTCACTGTTTAATGACAAAAAGAAGTAAGTGATATTTTTGAATAAGGAGAAAATAACCCAAAGAATCAAGTTATGAACATTATTAGTTGGGAATAAGTGTGATGTCATGCCGATGACAAATATGATGTCAGCACTTCAGTACTATTATAAAAATAGGTATGTGTTTGACATTGCTCTGTGTCATCTTTAAGAAACAAGAAAATAATTATAAATGTAGTTTTAGAGTTGTGTTACTTGCATCCTTTCACCATGGTGATGCTGTGTAAAGCATATGACCTTATTAACCTAACCCATTAGTGCTTCAGAAGCAAATGATCTTGAAAACAAAATCGTGGGCTCTCTGTTTTACGCAGATCCTTCTTGAAATTACATTAAAGGGAAAGGCCAACCCTTCCTATTGTTCAGTCATATTTTGCTATGTATATTTTCATTTGAATTGGTTTAACATTATAAAAATATGTTTATAATACATAATTTCTTGAACTATTTGTTGAATGATGAAAGGAGGCCTGTTTACTTAAGAGGGGTGTTTCAACAAGTTGTTCATAGAGTTATGAATGACTTTACGAACAACTGTAAAATGTTCTTAGGCGCTATACGAATCACATTCTTAATAATTTAGTGCTTGACTGATCTCCCAGTCTTTCAAAAAGCCATAGTTTGTGTAACTTTACGAATGGCTTCGTGAAACACCCCCTTCTTTACATTGCTTCATGTACAAGTTAATTTGAAAGGAAAAATTACACATGCTGACTTACATTGGTAATGATTGGATAGTTCTGTTACTACATCAGCACATTCTTCCTGCTAGTATTGCACTAAAATATACAGCAAATTAAAGGTATTAAATGTGAAAATAAGGAAAAGCAAACTTGGTACATGTGCAACAATGCATCCTTGTGTAAAATATACATTGTAACATATTGAGTGGCAGAGTGGCATTTAACTCTTTGTCTGTCACTGAAATTATACCCCTGTGCCACTTTAAAAAGGTTTACATACCTTCTTGGTTTTACATAGAATTCTCTGTTTAACTAAAATTCCTGGTAGCAAAATATTATTTACTGCTATTACACAAATCTGTTACTGTTGTTTGTGCAGTTTAGCACTTGTGGCTTGCCGACACAGACGCACTAAGAGGTATCTATGACACTTAAAGGGTTAATTAGATTACTGACATTAGTATCATGAATTATCTTGTGTACCAATATTGATGAACAGTCAAGCATCCTCCACTAACAGAGTTCTTAAGTTGATGAGAGTTCAGATAATCAAGATAGGCTTGAATAGTTGTTTAAAGGTAGTGTCAGCCTTTTGCAGGCAAAAATATTAAATCTCTAGTTTTTAGAGGATATAGTACGTAGTATACCAATGACTATATCTTCCCACAACATGATTAAGCTCAAATGTGTATGTTTGTCATTATATTGCGATTATCAATATTCATTCCTATTTTTTCGAAGCTCGAAAAATATACCGTACGGTGAGAACCGCTGACCGTTAGCGCAGAGAATAATGCACGCTGATGCGCCGCGTGTATATTGCTGTGTACGATCCGTGCTGCACGCGCTGTAATATCAACGATGTTGATGGAGAGCTGATCAAGATTGGTAGTCTAAGTCAGATTTTCGTTTCGTATTACTGATCTAGGCAACCTATGACAGTAAGATTGAATAGACAGTTTAGGTCGATCATATTCTACAGTTATGCCAAGTTGCATTAGTTTTTGCAATTTGTGAAAAAGGCTGATACTACCTTTAATATCTACTGCAAATATTAATATTTATTTCCTATTATTTCCTAGATATTTATTTCCTAGTCTTGTGGACTTTTGACACTGTTTTGTTTGCCTCTGTTATATGTTCTTACCTTTGGGTATACAAATGAACAAACTAAAGTACATTTTGCTAATTAGAAAGGACTTGAGTCTTGTTGATGAACAGTCAAACACCATCTACTAGAAGCACGTTCTCAAGTTATTAGATTTCAGATAATCAAGGCAGGCTTGAATAGTTTGTTAATATCTACTGCAGATACTTACAAAATATTGGATGGCTTTGAGGTCAATAAAAGGAATATTGGACAAGCCTGTTATTATATGCATATTTCCTAGTAGATTTGAACTGTTGTGGACTGCTGACACTGTTTTTTGTGCCTCTGTTATATATCTTTGTTTGGCCCTTTGGTCATGCAAATGCACAAACTAAAATACATTTTGCTAATTAGAAAGCATGAGATCAGGACTTGAGTCTTGTTGATGAAAAGTAAAACACTTTCTACTAGAAGCACGTTCTCAAGTTGATTAGAGTTCAGATAATCAAGGAAAGCTAGGAATACTAATAGTTGGTTCATATCTGATTCAGATGTTATGGTATTTATTTCCTATTTACATGTATTTCTTAGATCTTATTTCCTTGTGTAGCTCTTTACAGTATGATACTGATTTGTTGGTCCTCTATATCTCATTTCCCCCTGTGTATTCCATTATCTAATTATCTTTTCAGGTTTCTTTTTCACACTCATTTCTCTCCTTTTCACCTTTCTTTTCTCTGTCTCATTTTCTCCCCCCCCCCCTCCCTCTCTCTCTCTGTCTGTCTGTCTCTCTCGCTTTCTATCTCTCTCTATGTCTCTCTCTCTCTTTCTCTCTCTCTCTCTCTCTGTCTGTCTCTCTCTCTTTCTCTCTCTGTCTCTCTATCACTCTCAACTTTTCTTTCTCTCTCAACTCTTCTCTCCATTTCTCTCCTTTGAACTCTCTTTCATTCCTTTCCTCTCCACTATTTCATATTTATCTCTGTATCTCTATATTCCTATATCTCTTTTCCCCCTCTTTTTCCATTGTTTCCGTGATTTTTTTTTAATTTCATAAAATATATTGCCTTTAATGTGTCTCTTTTTCTTCCCAATTTATGTTTATCTCTCTCTCTCTCTCTCTCCAACATGTCTCTTTCATAATCTTTATCCCTTTCTCCACCTATCTGTCCCACTTTCTTCTCCTTCTCTCTCCTTTCTCTCTCCCCCTTAGCACTTTTCCTACCCCCAGTGTCAACTCTTAATTTGCCACATTTGCCTTCCCCACCTTCGCTAATACAATTCATTAGTAGTCTTGCACAAGTATTTACAGTTGAAATAGAGACTGATATCAGGTGTCTGGTCTGTCTGTAATAGGCTTGTACTCCCGTCAATTATATCAATGCCAGGGGTTAGCATAAGATTTGTTTGGTTTAATTCCATGACTCCAGTGCCTTGTAACATGAAAACATGCAATCATATGCAAATTGATAGTAACAAATCAGGTTCCCTGTTGCATATTCTTTTTGCATATAATTAATTTCTTTAAAACCTGAGCATGGTCCTCTCCTGTTAAAGCCATTTTTTCCTTCATTTCTCTCGGCCATCTCTCTCTCTCTCTCTAACTCTCCTCTCTTCCTTTCTCATTTTCTCTCTCCCCTCTCTTCTTTCTTTCTTTTCCATTCTCTTTCATTCTCCATCTTTATCATTCTGTCTCTAATTGTATCAATATCTACCTCACTATCGCTGTATATGTTATCTACTCTCCTTGTGCCACTAGCACCCTGTTTGCTCTATGCCTCTATTCCTTTTTACTTCCACTCTTTCCCTTGCATCTTAAATGCATTAACACACACAGTTAAAAGGTTGCTTTTTAACTGCATGGATGTCTGATGCTTTGGCCTGTGTACCTGTATGGACCAGACCTAGTACACGGTGTGCATAATGTATGTCAAGTGCGTAATGGCCCATTTTATGATGCCTTGATACTCCATTGATCTCTCTGTTTGTTCGTTCTTTCGTCTTCTCTCACGTTCTGTCATTCCATCTGACCACCCCTCTCTCACTTATTTTTGCTATCCATCTCCCCTGCTCTCTCTCTTTCTCTTCCTACCCTTTTCCTTCTCTCTTTCTCTCTCCTCTTTTCTTCTCATTTTCCTACCATCTCCCCCTCTCTCTTTCTCTTTCTTTTTTTTTCTCTCTCTCTCTCTCTCTCTCTCTCTCTACTTTTTCTCTTTTTTTTTTAAATGAGAGAGATTTGTCCGTTAGCATGATTATCTCATCTTCTTAAGAGCTCAACCTAATTGCCAATTTTCTCCTCATGAAAGAATACATTTAGGTATTGCAGTTTCAACATCCACAAACATACCCCAAAACTTAATCACATTTGCTAATACCAAATCGAAATGCTAGAACCAGGATTAGACCATAACCAGATTATTATGTTTTTAAATGAGATTAGATGAAGAAATGATCAAATTTATATAAAAAAACTTGGTAAGGACTCTATCACTTGTACATAATTGAAATGCTAGAACCATGATTAGACCATAACCAGATTGTTGTTTTTCAAATGAGTTGAGCTGAAGAAATGATCAAATTTAGATTCTAAATTGAAAAGGGTAATTATGAGTCAAGCATTATCAACTTCATTGGCAATTCCATCCTCATGGACAAATATATTTGGATTTTTCATTTCCCATATCCACAACCCCCCCCCCTCCAAAAAAAGAAAAAAAAAATAGAATGTAGTAAAAACGAGAAAAGCAAATAAGATGGTGAATGGTTTATGATCACTCGTGAGATTGGCAATCTTCATATAGCCTGGTATAAATTATTGAGCTAAATAAATAGTTCAAAAGGGAAGCTTCTGTACAGTATTACACTGTCTCACAATCTTAATAAGATTTGTTGATACAAAATGAAATAGCTAGCTCTTCAGATTCTTATTGTTTGTTTATTTTTAGGGCCTGTCCCACTGGAAGCGATCGTTGTTGCGACAACTGGCAATCTTGCTTTTATGAGTGTGGTAGCAAGTTTTTGTTGTAATCTAGTGTAGATAGAGTCGTATGTAGGTTTATAATCGCCTTTTTTAAGCCGAACTCCTTTGTGACATTATCAGGTTGTCGCTACAACGATCGCCGCCTTTTTTGTATACTCCTTGTTGAGAATTTTATTTGCACCTTACCCCCAAAAGAATTCACAACACACTCCCACTGTTGAGCCCAGGCTTTATAAATTTTACCACCAGATACTTCTATAGATATGGACGTTGTTTTGCTGATTCATCACATAATGGACTCAATTTCAGGCTGGATAATGAATTATGGATGAACCCCAGGGTATCCTCTATACTGCTTCCTTGGTGATTGCATGGCCAACCTTTGTCTCTGCCCCATATATAGACAATTGCATTGTTCTCTTGGTGCAGAATGCATTAAATTTTTAGTGATGTAATTATGTGTACATCCTATGAAGGTATTGTGATGAGGTCAAACTGTTCAGGTTAATTTAACCCCTTAACAGCTGAATTATGATTATTTTCTTATTTCATTCACACTTGATAAAAAAAAAATGACATGCATACTTAATTTTTTTTTTTACCTCAGGGAGGTCTGTAAGCAACGTTCAACATTAGAATGTGCCCCATTGCCCGGGGCAACCAGATTTGATCCTCGGGCAACCAAATTTGGAAGAAACAATTAAAGTAGTTGCCTGAACTGGGCAACCACATTTTTTGGCCAGGGCCTTCATGGGGGCATTAAATGTGTATCACGATTTTTCTGTCCCTTTGTACATTGTAAATCAGATTTTTGCAAAATATTTTGATATTTGAAAATCAAATCTTCAATTTCGTTAATGTATTTTGTAAGCATGGCAACCAGATTTTTCATTCAGGCAACCATTTTGGATGAAAATACAATATTTGGTTGCCCTACAGGGCAACTCCTAAAAAATGTTAGTGTTGAGCATTGCTGTAAGTAAGACAGTTTCAAAACCTTTATACAATATTTAAAACATCGTGGGAGAGAAATGGTGTACATATTTTTTTACAGCCAGTATTGTTTCAGGCTTCCTGAAAAGATGATGAGAAAAACGCATGTACTAATATCTATCATCTGATTTCCCGAGGGATGCTGTGACCAGTGTACATGAATGTGATATGACACGTCCAAATAATATCACACATCATTACCTCGGCACAAGAGATGCAAAAGGGTGTTACTTAATTTGGAAATATATGATTTAGCGCCTTTTGGCTTTTGCACCACAGATGTACATGAATGTGGGATGAAACATCCTATTGATATCACGCATTATTACCTCTGCATAAGAGATGCAAAAGGGCGTTACATTGCAACTCAGTGTAGAGGTATATATATGACTTAAGTGTATAGAAGTATATATGAAGTATAGAAGTATATATATTAAGTGTAGAAGTATATATGACTTAATCCCTTTTTGCTCTTGCACCATGAATGTGAGGTGACACATCCAACTCTTATCACACACCATTACCCCTGCATAACAGACACAAAAGGGCATAACTCAATGTAGAATCCTAAATGAATTAATGGATTTTGGCTTTTGCGCCACAGTTGTCCATGAATGTGAGGTGACACATCCTACTCATATCCATCATTACCTCTGCATAAGAGATGCAAAGGGCGTTACATTGCAACTCAGTGTAGAAGTATATGTGACTTAATGCCTTTTTGCTCTTGCCCCATAAATGTCCATGAATGTGGAATGATACATCTTACTGGTATCACACATCATTACCTATGCTTAAGAGACGCAAAAGGGCGTTAAAATGTAACACCATGTAAAAGAACATAATATGACTTAATGCCTTTTGGCTCTTAAACCATGAATGTACATGTACCTGATTATCAGCTGTCACATCCCACCCATATCGTTACCTTTGTATAAGAGATGCAAAAGGGCATTGCATTGCAACTCAATCAACAAGCTTACATGGCCTAATGCCTTTTTGCTCTTGCACCATGAATGTCCATGAATGTGAGGTAACACATTCTACTCATATCACACATCATTACCTCTGCTTAAGAGACGCAAAAGGGCGTTACATTGCAACTCAGTGTAGAAGTATATATGACTAAATGCCTTCCTGCTCTTGCACCATGAATGTGAGATATGACACATCCTACTCATATCACACGCCATTACCTCTGCATAAGGGACGCAAAAGGGTGTTATAATGCGCCTCTGAATAGTTTACTAGAAGAATGGCGCATTATAAATGCTGTATTTATTATTATTATTATAATGTAACTCCATGTATATAAAAGAACATTAATGCCTTTTGGCTCTTAATCCACAAATAAACCTGAATATCAGCTGTCGCATCCCACTCATATTATTACTTTTGTGTAAGAGATGTAAAAGGGAGTTACATTGGAGCTCTATTAAGAATACTACTTGGCTCTCGCTCCACAAATGACTTAAATTTCTGACACATAAGGATTGTCATACCTACTAGCTCAATGGTCATACTTTGATCCTGTTTATACCAGCCTTCCCCTCATGCTTAGTCAACGCTGAATTTAAGTATCTTTGTTCTCTTTGAATATGATACTTTTAAGGTCTAAAATCTTTCTTTGAAAATTAGATTTAAAAAAAAAAAGAGAACTGCTGAAACTGCTTATCCAATAAAGGAGAGCTAATGGTGTAAAATGAAGTCAAAAGGAGCCTGAGCTTTCAATCCTAGCGGAATCTTCGTCAGAGACAAAATGACACAGAAAAGTAGGGAACAAACATGGATATAGAGAAAGACAGAAAAAAGCTACACCTAGATGGCAAGCCTGGAGGAAGAGAACAAAGGGAACAAAATGGGGTGTAAAAGGTGTGAAGAAGCCAGCCAATCAGAAAGCAGGAAGAGGTGTGATCAAACGAGCAAACTCTTAAATTTCAAGAGTTCACAAAGAGCTGCATCAAATTCCTTTCCGGTTTAGAAACACAAGAACATCTCAAAAAAATCCTCCAGCCACAACACAGCTACAAGATATACTAACTTAAAAGAATTCTATGCATACTAGTACTTGTGCTATTTTCTGGTCCCATTTATCAGCTATTTATATGTTTCAAATCTTGTAATTATAATTACTTGTAAATTTTATAAATGATGTGGGACAAAAATTGTTTACATGTTATCATTTTTGTTGCTCAAAAAGATCACTCAATCAACACATTGGCCGGTATTCTTGAAGGGTGACTAATAGTAGGCCTACTAAATACATATTTAGTAAGCCTTGCTATTGTAATAGTAGGCCTACTAACTTTAGTCACCCTTCGAGAATACCGACCATTGACTTTAACACTAATGTGTGCCTGCTCCTGTTGTAGCTTCATCATTATCAGTCTTGTGTTCATTACCTCAGTGTGACTGTGACTTTGGGTATGAATTACCAGTCAAAACTCTTACACAATCTACATCTTTCTCACTTTTTCTCCCAAAAGTAAAGATATTTTCCTCCTTTCTTCTCCACGATACACTTTGTTTGCCTCCTATTTGTATCCATGTCCCCCCTGTGTATGGATGCATGCATCAGTTTCAATGTACCCTCCGGCATTCGAGAGTCGTTGATAACATGTTATGAAACAGTATCCCTTGAGATGGTTATACAATGTATCTCAAATAAAATGGTGCACGTGTGGACGATTTTCTGGAAAGTCACCGAAGTTGACAATACTGTTCTAGTAGAAAATCTGGGAATTCATCAGTTTCTTCTGGAAAGTCTATGGAAGAAATATATTCAAGATATTTCCCAAGATGTTCTTTTAATGGAATAATCTTTACATTATGTATGTATTTTTTTTTAAAGGGGGAAATGAAGAGATACATGGTGTAAAAAAAAATAGCAGAAATTTCTAGTTTTCTGATCTGGATAGTCATGAAGAGGAATAGAATTGGAAAATGAAAGTACATGTTTATATGGTGATAACCCTGTTGTAGATTGTTCATGTGGCATTCTAGTAATTAATTTTATAGATAGAGAAGTGGAAGGCAATATCTTTTTTTATATTGGTGTACAGTAGATTTGTATAAGTGTGAAAAAGGACCCCTATCTTCCTTTAACTTGGCAAGTTGAGATAATTAGACTTAACTTCATAAAGCAATGAGATATTATTTACAGAAGAAAGCCTTGGGAAAATTGACATGCTGAACAAATATGTATCCAGAATTATGAGAAATTGTATTGTTTTATTTGAAAATGCCACTGGCTGTACAATGTAATGGAGTTGAAAATCAAGTGAAATTAGCCAACTAAATTTTGAAGTATACATCAAGCAGTAAATTATTAAAAGCTTGCTGGAAGAAATTTTTAAAGAGTGACACCGACCAGAAATATAATATGAAAAATTATTTTCTTTTCAGTTTCGCGCTTTGTTCAAATTTAAATTAAGAAGCTGTCTTAATTACTTCACCATCATACTCTCGTTTATCCCCAAGTTTGATTTATATCCTTCAGGTTTATGTCAGGTTCCATAGCTTCTGGTCACTTGAGCATTGAAGAGTTAAGGGGTTCTGTGGGATAGAAACCAACATAAGAGTTTGCCATAGCTCAGTCTGTAGAGCACCTGTCTAGCAATCAAAGAGTATCGTGTTCAAATTCCGATGGAATCACATTTTCTTTTCTCATTTTGTTTTCATATGAATATATTTCTGGTCAGTTCTGCTCTTTGTTCAATAAGTTTCTTATGAAATTCATTATTAAGGTTTCTAGTGAGATTATAAAGGATAAAATTTTTTTTGTTGTTGATATCCCCTATTTGTATGTTATAATTTAGCCTCGCTCATGTCTTTACCGCATGTTCAAATTATCCAACTTTGCCGTTGATTTTAAATCTCCACAGGCTACTAGACAGGCTTTCGAGACATCTGGTGACATTTCTCTATTTCCCCCATGGGTATCATCTGTGTGAAGCATGTGCAGCATTTTCCTCGAATTCCTGGCTAGTGTTGCTCTCAAAAAAGCGGTATAAAGATTGGAATGATAACATTAAAAGAAATAAACAATGTTGTGAGTGACACTTCAGTTATTTTTATCATGTGAAGTGTGCACTCACATTAAAAAAAAAACCTGATTTTGGAAACATAATGTGGTTGTTTTCTATTATTATCATGAAAATTGAAAATATGGAAAATGCAGCCCAAAATAGCACATTAACAACATTGTGGAGAGTACTGTACCTATTTTTGTCATGTCCAGTGTGTATTGACATGAAAATAGTTGCAAAGATAATGTAATTGTTTTCTCCACACTTACAAATAGTATATTCTTATTTATCGCACTTTACAAAATACAGAAGGATGCATGAGGGAATGTTATACCAAAAAAGGAAATAAAAATTTCATTAAATTGTATCTCCTTTGTAGAGATTTTAGTGGACCCTCTTAGATTAGAAATAATTGTTTTCTCTTTACCAAATAAAATGGGATGTAAAAGAGTTGTGTAATGTATAAAAAAAAATATGAAGAATACAGTTTTTTATTATCTTGTTAAGGTAAAAGGTCACAGGTCATTTCTGAAATTACTTATGACATTGACAATTTTGAAGTTGTTTTGTTAAAGGATTTTAAAGCATTTGAAGTCTAAAGACCATTTATTGTTTGAATGCTCTTGTTAATCTATGAAAAGTCCTTTATTCAGATTATCTTTTATATTGATTGATGGAATGGTCGTTTATGAATGAAAAGTCTACTTAATTTTCTTCTTTCTTTTCATTCTTTTTCATGTCTGGACTTGTTTTACATCTACTGTGGATAATTCAGGTAAGCCTTCCATTTTGTCTACCATTAGTACTTGATTACATGACTTTGTATTTGAAGAGTTTGTTTCCAAAAGGGACTAAATCCACTTTTGTAACTTCAGAGTAAATGGCTTTTCTTTGCCAGATTTTGTACAGGCGTCTATGGAAAATTGAAATTAAAAGTTGTAATTTCTGGAAGTTGCAACCAAAATTTAGGTAAGTTATTTTGCTCACAGATGGGTACGTACCTGAACAATGTCCTGATATCAATAACTCAATTTTCATCAAAAGTGGATTTAGTCCCTTTTGGAAACAAGCTCTTCATTTATTTTAAGAATAATACATGTATAATAATTTAACTTTTATCAGTCATTGAGAAAAAAACAATCCATTGTCGCAGTGGGGAATCCAGGATTTCAGGATGGGGGGTGGGGGGAGGCATGGCTGTAATTTTCTGATTTTAACATGTACGATATGTACAGTCAATGAGTGGTTTTCAAATTATGGGAGGGGGGGGGGCATCCCCTGCAACCCCGACTGGATCCGCTACTGTATCATAATTTATTGATTTCTTGGCATTTGCTCTAGCGGCGACACTTGTTCTGCTGTAAACTCCAAACTCTAATGGATAGACTAAATTCAACCCTGGATTCATCGTAATGCCACCCTAACCCTACATGTAAATCCTGGATGAAATTATGCCTGACCCTATTGCTGTAGGAGCAAATCTTATGTCATCAATTTATTAGCATAAACAAAATATTTTGTGTGTGTTTGTACTGTAGGATTCCTGTGATTTTTCTTATTGTTTGACCAAAGAAGTGTTTAATCTCAACTTATAAAATAATATGTAAATAGACTGTACTGGCCTGTTGATCCAAAGCCATCCAACGGGTGCCAGAATATATCAGCTTATTTCCTGTGTTATATGGCACAGGGGATTCAAAATTATTTAACGGTTGTATGATATTTGTAAGCTGACTCCAGTATAACCCAATTAGATGTGAAATATAAGATTGATTAATACTATCCATTCACAAGAAATATAATGCCTTTTATATTTTGCTCTATTCATCTGTAATTCGTGACTTATTACTTTAATGGAATGATAAAGGCTTGCTGGGGAAGTTTGATGTTGTAAACAAAATTTTTTTTAATGGCTTGCCCGGTGGTAGAGTCGCTGACCGGCAATCAGTAGATGAGAGGTTCAAATCCCGCTGGTTCCACGATTTTTTTCTGACTTATTTTCAGATCGAACATGCGATCTTATTCACTGGGTGCAAGCCATAAAAAAAATTGTATTTACAACATTATTACTTTAAGTTGTCCGGGCACATAATATTGTTTAGTCTGGATAGAATAACATATACTCTATACCATTGGGTATGAGGAAATACTGATCTGGGATGTTAGCAGACATAATCTACATCTAATGTTAAAATCTTGACGAAACCATAAAAACCATAGAAACCCGGCTGGCCGAGTCATACCAAAGACTTACAAAAATGGTACTTAAAGTTGCCTTTTAACAAGGAGCTTGGGGGTAATAATAACATCCTGCAGGGCCCGCTGGGAGAACAGTTGTCAGAACTGAAGTGGCTACCCTGGGTAAATAAAATGATATTATTATTATTATTATTATTATCATTTTGGAATCAATCTCACTGACGTTACAGTAATTCAAAATCTTTGGGTATAGGGGTCTTTTTCCGACTAGAAGCTGAGATTCCAAACCTGCCCAATTATAATAGCAAAATCAATTTAGCCTGGAGACCAGGCTAGCTATCCTGGAGTCTGTATGGATCTGAGAGTGCATTCAACTCTCTGGTTTGTACAGGTGTCAAGATGGTCCTATGAGCCTCCAAGATCAATTCCGAAACAACCTAAAGAGGGTTTTCAGATATTCTCTCTGGATTTACTACAAGTGTGTTGTCTATGATCATGCCACCTTGGAATATTTTACATGTAAAGGGCCAGAAGGGCCTAAATATAAAGGTTTTGATGAACATAAGGACTTTAAAGGGGACATCCATCCTGAAGTTTTTTCTGTTTTAACAAAAGCAGAAAATGAGAAAAACCTAAAATAGCACGAGTTATAAAATTTTAGAATTTTGATTTTGTGATGTCACTAACGAGCTGCTCTCCCGTATACATGTTATCTACAAACTTATAAAAAATTTCAAAAAATTTAATTTTTTTTCCAGAAGAGTGTTTATACCATTTTACCAATGCATTAGCCTGTACATGTTTTGACGTACATTTATGATGCAGAATATCAAAAACCATGAAGAGAGTCAATTTGTGGAAATAATACAAAACACACAAATATGGGCAATTCCACGGTAACTGACGTTACACACAGCCAGAATTTTCTACATTGTTTGTACTGCAGTTACATAAGTAAGAATATGTGGGTCTTCAAATTATTATACCTCAATAAGTAAATGTAAAGGAAGAAGTTTTGTCTAGAAATCTCACCCGAACATTATTTCCATTTAAAAGCCAAGCAAAAACGTGTCGGTAACTAACGTTACAGAAAACGGACATGCAAAATCACGGTGTTTGATCAAATCTCAATTTCTCATGTCCACGAAGTGTCATAATGATAAGTCTTATATGACATCATACCTAGGTCCTTATGAACAGATTTGCAAAATAAGGAGAGTTTTTCATAATTTTTTTTTATGCTGGGGAAACTTTTGTGATGACATGTCGGTAACTGACGTTACCCTTACATCTTCTATAGGCTTTACCCATGTAAAATCTCAATTTTGAATTGGATTGAAATATTTCGTTGTTTTTTATATGACATCATACCTATGTTCTAGGCAACAGATTGGCAAAATAAGAAATGATGTAATCATTTTCCTTTTATTCAGTTAAAACAATACTATGAACATGACAGTATTACACAAATATTTCCTTTAGGGTTTGTACAGAATATTTTGAAATTTTTATTTCTTACTACTTTTAAGAACAAAATTCCATCACATACTTATTTAGAGTTTCTAATATCTTAATACTAAAATATTCCCATACTAATAAGTATGTAAACTAATGGCCTCAAATGTATGTACATGTATTCAATTGGAATTGAGGTAAACTGCTATACAAAAATATGCATGTAATGACCCTGCCCGTATATTTTCCCAAGGAGTTTTGCTTATATTTATTCAGAGTCCACAATAAGCGTCTTTTCTATTATTCAATGCATTATGCATCGATTTGCGTTGACATTCTACCTGTCTTTCGTTGTGTAACCTTGTAATATATTTATAGATTTGTTGAGATTTCAGTGCATATTTGAATACATTGCCCTTCAAATGCTGCTATTTCTATGGCGCCATAGAAATCTGACGTATTATAGCCAATATTATACTGAATTACAGGGTATTAGAGATTATATATCCTAAAGGGGTCGCTGTATTATGACTGCATGATTTCACAGACTCAGAATTCCAGGTGCTTATGGCCAACACAGCAAGAAACTTGCATAAACGATAAAAATTCAGCATTTTAAACAATTTTGTATAGGAAAATGCAAATCACTGTGAAACAGTGAATAAGAATTTTGTGAACCTCATATATTTATTTCCTCTTGTAATGCAGTGGTCACAAACTAACTGCATGCGCCGCCTTACGACTGTACATTTTGATATTTTGAAGGTGTACGTGATATTGATGCAATTTACATATGGGTTTGTCTTCCAAGAGCCACGAACATGAAATCTATGGAATTAGACAAGCCCTTCATTAGATAATATTATTTAGATTCATTTACACATATAAGCCCATAGTTTGGTCCTTATATTGCGTCTTCAATACAGCTACGGGCAGGTACATGTATACATGTATGTACATGTATATGCCGAGTGCAAAAAGGGTTTTTAGCTCAATGGTAGAGGTATACGTGTTCAAAACCCTTATGGCTCTACATTTGTGTGTACATGTATATTGACGCCCAAGTGTCAGACGAGCGTTAACTCTAAAATGTTGAAAGTTAATGAATTAATGCCCTCCTTGCTCTCCACATGCGATAAATATTCTTCTATAAAATCCTTTTTATATTCTAAAGATAGCATCATGCTGCTGCAAACTTGTCTTTTAAAGCCAAAGGTAAATGATCTTTTCTCCGACCCTGTCCTGTCATGATACATGTAATCTTGCTCCTGCAATGAGTACTCATGGACAATGGCAAATGCATTGACCAGAAGCTATGCAAAGATGATGTTTGCAGGAATCCTGAGGGCAAAGCTTCCCGTCTTTTGCAGCATTGCTATGGGTAAAGGATTTTAGTAATTGCGTCTCTTCCTTGTCGCACAAAACTGAGTTTAACTTTTTGTTCTGACATATTAAAAAGCAATTTATGCAATAAAAAGTCTATCACCGCAAAAATCTTTCAGCTTTAACCACCTGGCTGCAGACCACATAATATTAAATCCTTGGCGTTTGTACACTGCGCGGACCATGTAATATTACGTGCTCATTGTATCGTCTGAGCTTCGTCTGTTTTGAAGCGCCAGCGCCACTCTGGTCATACCCATATTGTGCACTTATCACCATGCAGCAGTCAAGTGGTTAATATGATTATCACATATGCACATATTATTTGAGGAGATATCATACCTATAGTATTTTTCCCCCGCTTGTGATTTTTTTTATACAGTTTGTAGATCTCGTCAGCTATGCTATGACGTGTTTTGCTGTCTAATTAATCTGCTTTTAGATTACCAAATACACCTTGCCATATTCTATATTTCCTAAAGGGGATTTAATTTACTAGAGTGGGACTGTATTTACCCAGGACTAATATTATAACCCAGAGAGCACATTGTTCACTTGTTATGGGTATGATAATACGATCATCCCCCAGCAATCAAATTAATATTCTCTATACATCACCGTGCATCGTTTCACCTTGCATACAAAATGCACTGTTAGCCTGTGGCATTATGCTACTAGAACCGACTATCTGAATGGGACTTAGTTCTGAGGACAGTAGAGGGCTCACTCCTAAAATGCCAATCATTGATATTGATGTCTAGATATAGGTCGATGACGGCTAAGTGTATATATTTTCTTATTTTAATAATATAGTGATTTTAGGTACCTCCCATTTATCCTTGTATATTTCCACGTTTATCAGTCCGACTTAAAAATCCTCCCCAGCTTTTATAAAAGATCCCTGACAGTTTATTGCCTTCTGATTATTTTGTATGTTTACCCTCTACAATGTGATTCGATATCTCAAAACCATTAATAAGTTGAAAGAATAAACAATGGAAAAAAATAGCAAGAAAAGGTGGCATATCTGCAAGGTGTACCATTAATAGCTCTTACTCTAATGCAATATTTTGCTTGGTTTAATCTAGTTATTGGAAGGCTTTGAATAGATCTCTAGTTTCAGAAGTTGAAACAAGGAATTTATTTATGGTGACTTATTGGTATTTTCAGCCAGCAGATAGTATATAACGGGGTCTTCCCACAAGTCCTCGATCCCACGAGGCCGAGTATTTTTCCCACGAGTCCTCGGTCCCACGAGTCCTCAGTGCCACGAGGCCGAGTATTTTATTATGATGAGAGAAAATATGATATGAGAAAAATTGGCCTCGTGGGACCGAGGACTCGTGAGATTGAGGACTCGTGGGACCGAGGACTCGGAAAAATACTCGGCCTCGTGGGACCAAGGACTCGTGGACCCTCCCCGTATATAACATCTGCCCCCTTAGAAACTGAGAAACTCTGTGACCTGTCTTATTGCTCCCATTCCTCCCTATCATATAAAAAAAAAAGTTTTTTTGATAATTGGTATGTCTGATGTAAATTTGTTGGATAAAATGTCCGACAAGTCCTTTGATGAAATGCCCCCCAGTTGTTCCTTTTGTTCTCTTTCTCTGGGCCTCCCCTATATAGCTTTTGCTGTTCTTCTCTTTATTAGGCTTAATTCACTGTATAATGTCTGTCATTTTGTATCTAAGGAAGATTCTGCTAGGATCCACAGCTCAGGCTCTTTATGGCTTAATTAATAATGCTGCAAAAATTGCAGTTATTGATGTTCCACACAAGTTTCATTTGCAAACGTTTCTAGTTTTAAAGTATTGAGCCACTTTATTCCTGTGCACTATATCTATGGTAGATATGAAAATAACCTATATGGTATATCACCAGAGAGGGCAGTATGCCATTATGAGAAGACAGTGGCATACAATATAATAAATATTGTAAGCGCTTTTATTTTTGATCTGTTTTATCTACATGTCAAGCGCGACGATTTCATGTCATGACTGGGGGAGACGAAAAAACCTGAAAGTGAAAAAATAATACACTCAAAATTTGCATACTTCACACATTATACAGAAACTAATGAAAATGTTTGAGAGCGTGATAATATACCATGACTTTAAAAAGAAAATTTCTGTGAAAATACAGAATCTCTGGTAGATATGAATACACCCTATATGGTATTTTAACATAGAGGGCAGTATACAACTATAACCAGAGTGGGTAGATAGAGAGAGTGGCGACAACGGAAGTCGTCTCTGATTGGTCAATTTTTTCATGGGGCTCGAAATGGAACTATTTCATAAGCAGTTGATGCCCTCAACAGCTGATTCAGTGCCAATGGAACTTTTTTTGCAACCAGCTGATGTGTTTAAATCATACGCTGCCATAATGCGCGGTCAGGATGCGTCTTAACATAATTGCGCAATGATCACAAAAATAGTTCCTTTCAGCTCCCTATGTTTGACCTTTGACTGTGCGCACCTTGTTTTGGGTACGTGTGTTGTATCTCTCTATCTACCCACTCTGCATGACACAAGATTTTTCTGATTATTTTGTATACATAATAAATACATACATGTATAATAAATAATGATAAAACATGCACATATATTACATTTGTTTTTTGTTTTTTTTATTTGCTCCTACCGAGATTTAGATGAAATCATGAAAATTAAAATACAATGACATTAAAAAAAAAAATATTTTCTGTGAATATTTCTGAAAGTACAGAATCTCTGGTAGATATGAATACAGCCTATATGGTATTTTAACACAGAGGGCAGTATACAACTATAACCAAACAGTACCAGACAATAATACAAATACAGTACAGGATGTTTAGACAAGAGATCAGGAAATTGGGAGAGCGAATGTATGAGCAGGGAAGTGGTATAGCAATCATTCCCCAAAGAAAATTAATTGGTTTCGAAGATTGGGATATAGATTCTGACAAATCAACTGAGCATGTTAATTTAGTGGGGACTGATAATGGAGTTTTGCAATATGATGCATTATTTTGTACCCTGGGGTACCAACTAAAAATCCGCCATTTTGTTGAATTATTCATTTAATTTTAGCGCTGTACCCTGGGTTACCAAACTCTCCAAAATTATATTTAAATTCTTGAGTAGTTACTATAATAAGTTAAATTTGTTTATATTATTGTCATTAGATTATGTTAAAGACGGAAAATAGGCATTGTGATCATTGACGCACCAATCGTACGATCGTGAAAATGATACTCACCTGGTAAAACTGTATAACTTTACGCTAATGGACATGAGAGGGCGCTGAACAATGCCGTGCCCCGGGTTACGACGGTACCCCGGTGTACGGTGCATCATATGTCAGTGGTTCAAAGGATTGCCATCTGTAAATGAAATCAGAAATTGGTTGGTCAGGTTACACCAAGACAACATTTTTGGGGGAGGGGAGGCCTGATGTAAAATGTCATTTGAAATATAAGTTTGGAATAGAAATATACAATATATTTTTTTAAGCCTTAACTTAAGATGCAGTTGCGTTAGGGTTCTAAGTTAGGTTTGGGGTTATGATACAATACAGTATAGTGTGGAGTGTATTTAGACATTCAATATGAGATGGCAATTGACTTTTAGAGCAGTTGTCATACATCCAGTGCCATATGGATAAGTCAGTGTAGGGGTCAATTCATGTATGTAATAGTTGCATACTTCTAAAGTCATTATTGATGATGATGATGATGAGATGACTGAGTTTCTTGATGTCAGATTACGATAGGCCTGTCTACTGACAGCCTGACCTAGAATCTACATACTCTCATGCTGGTATTGCTATCACTCTGCGCTCTCTATCTCTTTTTCTTTCTTCTCTTTCCTCTTTGTCTTCATATCAATTTATAAATGTTTGTGTATACTAATAATGATAATAATAATACTATTATTTATAATGCACTTTTCCCAGAGGCTCAAAGCACTGTACACTATTATTACCTCAATCACTGGATTAAATTCCAGCTCCCATACATTTTAAAAGAGCTTTGTGAAATTTATCCTCCCAGGTACCCATTTTCACCTGGGTGGAGTGAAGCAAATGTAGAAAAAATGCTCAGTACCCATGGATTATTCACTCTCTCCCTCTTTTCTATTTGCATAGTTTGTATGATATATCGTCTGTTGGGAGCCATAAGGGCGTTATTCCATCTTATAGATGTTCCGTTGAGAGCCATAAGGGCGCTATTACTGTACAAAGTCAATGTAATAGCGCCCTTATGGCTCCAAACGGAACATCCTTGATCTGCAATAGCGCCCTTCTGCTCAAGCGACGATATATCGTTTGTCTATATTGTAAATTCTTTTAATGTTTCTGTCTCTCCATCTATGTCCACTCTCAAAGCTTATCTCTCTTCTTCTTTGTCTATCTCTCTGTCGTCTCTGTCTGTCTGTCTTCTTCTCTCTCTCTCTCGTCTCTCTCTCTCGTTACTCACACCTACTTTCCATTGTTTTATTTCCTTCTCATTCTTCCTTATATTTCCTTCTCATTCCTTATTATTCCTCCATTCTTTTTTCCATTGCTGTTGCTTAAGCAAAAGACTGTCTCTTCTTGCTCTTGAATTGGTTCAATTCATAGGATTATTTTCTTCTGTTTCTGTCTGTCTCGTCTGTCTGTCTCTCCATTCTCTCTCTCTCTTCTCTTTTATCTACTCTCACTATCCCTCGCTTTTTCCAAGATTTGTGTGTTGCAAATGTGCACCCATGTCACGTAACTCCTATTTGCTGCTCGAAGTATATTAAAGAGAATAATCAGATGCTTGATTTGAAACCTCCCTCCCCCCCACAGCAATAGCATTCCGATTTTAAATCCCATAAGGGAGATTGATACATCATAAGATTATCTGCCAATGACTTTACCGTAAGAATTCAGAACTTTGTATCTTTCTGCATTTCTCTCATATCTTATGCCACTGTCTTTACCGGCTGTGTACATCTCTGCGTTTGTCCCGTGCACTGACAATGTGGAGATAAAAGATAATTTTGAGTAGTAGTCATGATGAAAAAAATCAAAACATTCTTGTTCATACCAAAATCTTAAACACAGGAACTGAATACTACACACCAAAGGAATTGACAGAAGATTGCATATTTGCTGAGAAAATAGCAAAATAAGTATTAATTCTGATCACTCGTCGGGCCGTGCACCTCATGCGTGCTTTTCACAGCCATCCGTGTGTGTTTGTGTGTGGGTGTGTGTTATGACTGTTATGATACTTACTCAAAATTTCTTCTGAAATCTTAGTGAAACGTGAATATAATCTTGTGCAGGTATATGGAACAGTATGAGGCCATATCTAACAGATTCATTCCAAATTGTTTTGGTTGCAACAACTCAAGCTTAGCTTTAAGTCATTGACTGCTGTTTTATTTGCAATTGTCCAAAAGAAATGGATATAGCTGTATTGAGGTAGTTTATTTGTCCAAGAATCATATATTTTTTTATTAAGTTATATATACACTTCATGCTATCTCCTAAGCTTAGCAGTGGAGTTCCCACAACAGCATTTATGAATTAAATTCATTACTTATAATTCAACCAACATTATAGAAAGATGACAGTTGTCATGACAGCGTATAAATACAAGCTGTACATGTGTCATCAAAAACTAATCATTTAATATCATGAATTCATTATGTAAGTTGATGCAGAATCTGTAAACATTCATTTCACAAACCATTCCCATTTAGAATGACCCAGTTAATTTTCAATGTGTATTATTGTGTCGTTTAATGAAAACCTACCAGTATTCATTATAAAATGTTATAAAGCGGAGCCTGATTTACCCGAAGGACGTTTGGCCTAGACTTTCAATGTATATCATATCCATTCTTAGAAATGAAATATAATTTCATGCATGTAGAATTCATGTTGCAAGCTAATAATCATCTGCGATCAATAAACCTTTTTTAAAATTATTATTTACGTTAATATTAGAAAGGCTACTTAAATTGGCTGTTACGTGATATAATTCATCGCTAGTTTCGCAAACCGACTCACTGGCATATATTAAGAGAGTACAGTAACAATTGGTCTCTTGATGTATAGCTAAGCTTATAAATGAAATATATAAAAATGATTGCATTTGTGATATTGAACATTTATTAAGTCTCATTTTGAATACACCAAATTATCAAGGCCCATGCAAGAGCCGTATCAACAAATTCTATTTGTCTACTTTCTTTGATTAAATTGTATTTGATCCTTTTCTCCAACCCTGGTATGAGTCTTTAGATGAAGAACAAGAAACAGAAATACGATATCATGTATCCATACAACGTCCCTAATGCTGCAGTCACACAGACACTTACGTTTAGTTACGTTCTTGTTGTTTTATCTTTATTTCATCTTCTATTCTATCATTTCCTATGTATGTCTTTGATTTATTGGATGAACGAAATTATCACTATTTCCACTGCTGACTATGACGGAAAGGCCTTTGTGGGGATCCGCAGAAAAGAAAATAGTTTTTGGATGCAGCCGGACGTAACTCAACGTAAGTGTCTGTGTGACTGCGGCATTAAGAAATTATGGCCATTACTGTATGCTAAACTGCGTTTATCATCCATTAGAATTCAGAATAGCTATGCATATCTTTGGAAGTCAAGTCAGGATTAAGTTGCAATTTTGTTCTCATTTCACACCAAGTGACGTTCTTGTTTCCATGGCAACGGAATTTGTAGATCTCTTTATACGGGTGTGTCTTTGTTTCGTTAAGTCCCTTCACCTTTGCATATCTTTTCTTCATCTTTAATAAAGGAGTGGTTTAGAAGTATGATTAGGATGCAGTCTTTAGGTAATGTGTTAAAGCTCACCCTGGGGACGGTTATGCATTTTATACTGACCTCAGTGAGATAAGCGGACCGTTATAAATAACCATGCCTTTGTAATTGAAAATGATTATTGAAAACTCAAAAGCTAACATACAATTTTAGTGGAAATATATGCCTGTTGACTATTGTTTGTTACTTTAATTTACTGTAACCCGTTGAGGACTAATCCCGAATATATTCGGGCTGAGGTCAATGGGAAATGTGTGTTATAGCCAAATCAGCTCGTCCCCAACAGGTTGAATGGATGTTAGTGTTTATTTGAATTTAAATATTGGTTAAAATTTTCTTATTCTTTAGTAATAAATTCATTTACGAAAAGTAACATTTTTATCCAATTGAAACAAAATTTTGATAGGAATATTTACTTCTAAATTTTTGGCTGCATATGTCAGCCTTCTTCAGGGATATGACCCGTCCATCTGACCTCTGCTGTAAATGACATAGCCATGCAGAATCAATCATTAAGTTTGGTCCGCCCTCTTATATTCATACATTTGCATGTCCAAAGCATTATCTATCCTTTTATTCTTTTTATAAACCCTTTCATTTATATTTTGTTTCCAATTCCATGTCTTTATTTCATCTCCATTCCCAACGTGATAGATACGAAATACACAGAAGGAAATACTGGAAACAACAACTTGAAATAGCATGGCCTTATCCGAGGTCCCAGCATGCTTTTTGGAGCTGTCAGTTTTCATGCCGTGACTTTTCATACTTTTTAAGAAGGTCAAAAGGAAGAAAGAAAAATCAATATTGAGTGAAATTTCAGTATTAATTTGGGATGCACTCCCATTTTTCCTGCCCCCTCAAGTATTTCTAGTACTTGATAGCATGAACACAACTCCTTTGTAAAAGAGAGGAAGAGGAGAATAAAATCTATAGCGCTTCCGGCCTTAGGTGGAGAGTGAATTTAAAAGGGCAAAGTGAAATGGTGAAATAATTGGATTTTTTTTCCCTTTCTTTTTTAAGATTAGAATTTTTTTTTTTTTTTTAAGAATTCTAAATTCAAACTTTTTAGGGTTTGCCACACCTGATTCATGTTTTTCTTTTTCTTCAACCATCGTATATTATGGTGGTATCTCACTTCGTGGAGACGTCTCCGCGACGGAATATAAAATATCGTCTTCGCGACGGATAAAAAGTATTAGAGACGTCTCCGTGACCATTTTCAGAAACTGTCTCAAAGCCGTTTCAAAGAACCGTCTCAAAGTAGTTTCCACGACTCATGAAATGTCGCGGGGATTGAGGAGACATCTCAGAGATGTCTCGGAGACGTCTCCACGACGTCCCCGCGACAAGTTTCAAAACGGTCTCCAAGTACTTTGAAAACCATCTCAAAGTAGTTTCCGCGACGTGAGATACCACCAATGCAAAGCAAATGAAGAATAGTTTGAACACATTTTTTCTCTGTTCTTGATAATTTAAAATTGCGTGCCTCCTGTAATGGAGTTTCCTACATATTGTGGAAAAACTCTACGTACATGCCCTCAATTTACATCTTCAACCTAATTCGTTATTCTAGAATCTAATAAACCAACTGGCGACAAGTTCTATTGGATTAAGTCACCCTAGTTTGTAAATGTTTTGCCCTGCAATGTTCATATACTACGGGTTCCCTGTTTAAAGGTCAATTAAGCTACATAAATTCATGAAGGATATGAGCTTTGAGAAGTTGTAGTAGTACAAGTAGTAGCAGTAGTAACAGATAGAGAAGGAAGAAGAGGAGCAGCAGCAGCATTAGGAATAGTTCTCATCCAAAACAACTTTTTTGGGGGATTTTAATGTATCTAATAAAGCTAGTTAAAATCTACTATGAAAAATTGTGTACTTATCATAAAGATTGGAAAGTTGATTTCAATTGGTTCTAGAAGAACTACCCCTCAAATCTGACTACACTCTAAAGTACAAGGATATAAAGTAAATCCTGAAGGATTGAAAATAGGGACCAATGATGTTTGGATTTAATTTTAAATCCTAAAGATTTCAACTTTAAGCTCGTTTGAATATCGTTAAGATTTAAATTCAAATCCAAACATTGATTTGTCCCTATTTACAATCATTCAGGATTTATTTTCAATTCTTGTCATTAAGAGTGCACCCTAAGGGTGCTATCTCACTTCGCGGAGACGTCTCCGCGACAGAATAGAAATTTTGTCTCCGCGACGGATAAAATAGTATTAGAGACGTCTCCTGAATTTCGGAGGCGGATTTTTTTTTCTTCATAAATTGTCGCGTAGACGTCTCGGAGACGTGTCTAATACTATTTATTTCTTCGCGGAGACGAAATTTCTATTCTGTCGCAGAGACGTCTCCGCGAAGTGAGATAGCACCCTTACCCTAATTTTCATAGTTATTTGTATGGGAGGATTGCCCAAAGAGTAGTTGTCCTGATACGATACCCATTCTGGCCCATGATCACAGTTCATGAACAAGGCTGGTGCAAAGAAAATACATGTATATAATTATGTCAGGAAAATAGGAACGATGGACAAGTAAGGATTAAAGCAATAAGAGGACATCAATATCTGAATTATTTATTCTGCTGTTTTATAGAAGAGCTTGTTTGATCACTTGCCGCATAGAATGACCAGTAATTGAATTCTATTGATGTCGTCGGTGATGCAAGAAATCAACGATGCTCGGCAACGGATGCTGTCCGTCACTGTACATCTGCTGACAAACAACCTACAGCAACCATATCATGCTTACCACATTTCTTTGTCATTTATATCTTGCTCCTTCTTTCCCCTCTTTTCCTCATCCCTCTCTCTCTCTCTTTCTATCATCTCTGATAAAGAGCTATAAGCCTGCAGCAATCATATTATGAGCACAACATTTCTTCCTCTTTTTATCTCTCTTACTCTCCTCTTTCTCTTTCTATCTTCTCTCCTTTCTCTCCCCCCCCCTTATTTCTCTCTCTCTCTCTCTCTCTTCCTCTCTTTTTCTATCATCTGACAAAAATCTATAAGCCTGCAGCAACCTTATCATGAGGACCACATTTATTACTCTTTATGCCCTTACTCTCCTCTTTCTCTTTCTATCATCTTTCTGACAAATAGCTAAGCCTCCAACAACCATATTGTGAGTACAACATTTCTTTTCTTTTTTCTCTCTTACTCTCCTCTCTCTATTTCTCTCCTTTCCGTCTGTCTGTCTGTCTCTCTCTCTCTCTCTCTCTTCTCCCTCTCTTTCTCTTTCATCTCTCTGACAAAAATCTATAAGCCTGTAGCAACATTATCATGAGTACCAAATTTCTTCCTCTTTTTTTTTTCTTACTCTCTTCTCTCCTCTTTATCTATCATCTCTTTGACAAAGAGCTCAGTCTCCAGCAACCAGATCATGAGTTCAAGATTTCTTACCCAATTCTCTCTTACTCCCTTCTGTACTTGTCACCTATCTCTCTATATATCATCTCTCCCTGTCTCCCTCTGTCTGCTCTCCCCTACTTTCTCAACTCTCCATCTTTATTACTATCTCCCCTTCTAATTCTTCCTTCTGTCCTTGTTCCCTCTCTCTATCATCTATTATCTCCCCCCCCCCTCCCCATCTCTATTTCTCGCTCTATCATTTTACTTCTTTCAACTTTTCCCAGTGTAATTCTCTATTATGTGCTAAGGATAAACGGTCAACCTTGTTAAACTGACAAGGAAATTGTATGCTAGCTCTGAATTTCTGATCCTATTTTCTTCTATGGGGGACATTTCTAGTAAATATCCTTTTACGAGTATTCCCATCACTTCCTTCTCTTTCTCTTTCTCTCTATCTCTGCCTCTCTCTTTATCTTTATCTCATGTTTATAACTGCTATCGAATCCATTTAAAAGGTCATCTTTAATCGCCCCCTTCACTTCAGTTTACTCTAAAAGCACGCACATTCCTGAAAGCACTTTTCAATCTACTAACCTGGATTTTTGATCTGTCTGCAATTCCTATTTTTCTTCTTTTTTCCTATTCTTTTTACTGGCAATAAATGTCTCTTTTTTTTTTTCTTGAAATAAAATTGGTTCACTTATCCATCATGTCCTTTTAAATATGCAATTGTGTTGAATTCTATCTCACAAGATTTCTCGTACTCCCACAAAAAGTGTGTTTATTTATTTAGATGTACTGTGCTATTTATCTAGAGTCCTTTCCTCTATTTCCCCCTTTCCCAGTACTGTATTTTCATTATCTCCCCAAATTTCTCTTGTAATACAGACTTACATCTATAAGCCTTGTGTCTTTCTGACTTTTTCCCAGTGTAAGCCGGTGGTTTAAAGCACACTTATAAGTCTCCTCAAGACCTGCGGTTTCTCTCATCCTTTGAATCATCAAGAAGAGTCGAGTATTGTTTATAGCCATGGGGTAATTCTCTTGAGTAGTGGACATTATCTTTTATTCATATCCTTCCAATGTGAACAAATTAGAGACTATGGCGACATAATTTGACTTGTGATTTCCCTGGGTGTTTCATGATATACTAGTATGGCTATAACTGTTAGGAGTACGTCTGAGTTGGTTTTTGTTAGAAAAGCGATGCAGACGACATATTTCATGAGAATGAAATAGTCTTCAGACACATATGTATACTAGTACATTCATCAATCGATACAAACTTATATCTAGATAAAGCCTCTTCTCTTCATATATTCTTCTCCGGCAGAATTTTTTTTTAAATTCATAAGCAGTATGAAATGAATTTTTCATTTTGAATTGGGCTATTTTACGTTTATGTAGTTAAAACAAAAGAGAAGATTATGATTGGGGAAAAAATATGTATAATTTAAAGTATTATATGGAGCTTGATTGCAACCTATATGGGTATCCACATATCTTTAAAAAATACATGGTATTTTTAGAGAGATAAGTCTAACAAAACAAATA
>CALNVZ010000649.1:25031957-25169094 GCA_940671915.1 Paracentrotus lividus
CAGAGAGAGATCATATGTCAGCCTTCTTCAGGGATAATGACCCGTCCATCTGACGCTCTGCTGTAAATGACATAGCCATGCAGCAATCAATCATTAAGTTTGGTGCCCTCTTTATTCATACATTGCATGTCAAAGCATTATCAGTCCTTTTATTCTTTTTATAAACCTTTCATTTATATTTTTTGTTTCCAATTCCATGTCTTTATTTCATCTCCATTCCGAACGTGATAGATACGAAATACACAGAAGGAAATCTGGAAACAACAACTTGAAATAGCATGGCCTTATCCGAGGTCCCAGCATGCTTTTTGGAGCTGTCAGTTTTCATGCCGTGACTTTTCATACTTTTTTAAGAAGGTCAAAAGGAAAAAGACGAAAATCAATATTGAAGTGAAATTTCAGTATTATTTGGGATGGCACTCCCATTTTTCCTGCCCCTCAAGTATTTCTAGTACTTGATAGCATGAAACAAATCCTTTGTAAAAGAGAGGAAGAGGAGAATAAAATCTATAGCGCTTCCGGCTTAGGTGGAGAGTGAATTTAAAAGGGCAAAGTGAAATGGTGAAATAATTGGATTTTTTTCCTTTCTTTTTAAGATTAGAATTTTTTTTTTTTTTTTAAGAATTCTAAATTCAAAACTTTTTTTAGGGTTTGCCACACCTGATTCATGTTTTTCTTTTTTCTTCAACATCGTATATTATGGTGGTATTCACTTCGTGGAGACGTCTCCGCGACGGAATATAAAATATCGTCTTCGCGACGGATAAAAAGTATTAGAGACGTCTCCGTGACATTTTCAGAAACTGTCTCAAAGCCGTTTCAAAGAACCGTTCTCAAGTAGTTTCCACGACTCATGAAATGTCGCGGGGATTGAGGAGACATCTCAGAGATTCTCGGAGACGTCTCCACGACGTCCCCGGACACAGTTTCAAACGGTCTCCAAGTACTTTGAAACATCTCAAGTAGTTTCCCGCGACGTGAGATACCACCAATGCAAGCAAATGAAGAATAGTTTGAACACATTTTTTTTCTCTGTTCTTGGATGAATTTAAAATTGCGTGCGCTCCTGTAATGGAGTTTCCTACATATTGTGGAAAACTCTACGTACATGCCCTCAATTTACATCTTCAACCTAATTCGTGTATTCTAGAATCTAATAAACGCAACTGGCGACAAGTTCTATTGGATTAAGTCACCCTAGTTTGTAAATGTTTTGCCCTGCAAATGTTCATATACTACGGGTTCCCTGTTTTAAAGGTCAATTAAGCTACATAAATTCATGAAGGATATGAGCTTTTGAGAAGTGTAGTAGTACAAGTAGTAGCAGTAGTAACAGATAGAGAAGGAAGAAAGAGGAGCAGCAGCAGCATTAGGAATAGTTTCATCCAAAACACTTTTTTGGGGGATTTTATGTATCTAATAAAGCTAGTTAAAATTACTATGAAAATTGTGTACTTATCATAAAGATTGGAAAGTTGATTTCAATTGGTTCTAGAAGAACTACCCTAAATCTGACTACACTCTAAAGTACAAGGATATAAAGTAAATCCTGAAGGATTGAAAATAGGGACCAATGATGTTTGGATTTAATTTTAAATCCTAAAGATTTCAACTTTAAGAGCTCGTTTGAATATCGTTAAGATTTAAATTCAAATCCAAACATTGATTTGTCCCTATTTACAATCATTCAGGATTTATTTTCAATGTCTTGTCATTAAGAGTGCGACCCTAAGGGTGCTATCTCACTTCGCGGAGACGTCTCCGCGACAGAATAGAAATTTTGTCTCCGCGACGGATAAAATAGTATTAGAGACGTCTCCTGATTTCGGAGGCGGATTTTTTTTCTTCATAAATTGTCGCGTAGACGTCTCGGAGACTGTGTCTAATACTATTTATTTCTTCGCGGAGACGAAATTTCTATTCTGTCGCAGAGAGCGTCTCCGCGAAGTGAGATAGCACCTTACCTAATTTTCATAGTTATTTGTTATGGGAGGATTGCCCAAAGAGTAGTTGTCCTGATACGATACCATTCTGGCCCATGATCACAGTTCATGAACAAGGCTGGTGCGCAAAGAAAATACATGTATATAATTATTGTCAGGAAAATAGGAACGATGGACAAGTAAGGATTAAAGCAAAAGAGGACATCAATATCTGAATTATTTATTCTGCTGTTTTATAGAAGAGCTTGTTTTGATCACTTGCCGCATAGAATGACCAGTAATTGAATTCTATTGATGTCGTCGGTGATGCAAGAATCAACGATGCTCGGCAACGGATGCTGTCCGTCACTGTACATACTGCTGCAAACAACCTACAGAACCATATCATGCTTACCACATTTCTTTGTCATTTATATCTTCTCTTCTTTCCCCTCTTTTCCTCATCCCTCCTCTCTCTCTTTCTATCATCTCTGATAAAGAGCTATAAGCCTGCAGCAATCATATTATGAGCACAACATTTCTTCCTCTTTTTATTCTCTTCTCTCCCTTTCTTCTTTTCTATCTTCTTCCTTTCTCTCCCCCCTTATTCTCTCTCTCTTCTCTCTCTTCCTCTCTTTTTCTATCATCTGAGACAAAAATCTATAAGCCTGCAGCAACCTTATCATGAGGACCACATTTATTACTCTTGTATGCCCTTACTCTCCTCTTTCTCTTTCTATCATCTTTTGAAATAGCTAAGCCTCAACAACATATTGTGAGTACAACATTTCTTTTCTTTTTTTTCTCTCTTACCTCTCCTCTCTCTATTTCTCTCCTTTCCGTCTGTCTGTCTGTCCTCTCTTTCTCTCTCTCTTCTTCCTCTCTTTCCTTTCATCTCTCTGACAAAAATCTATAAGCCTGTAGCAACATTATCATGAGTACCAAATTTCTTCCTCTTTTTTTTTTCTTACTCTCTTCTCTCCTCTTATCATCATCTCTTTGAACAAAGAGCTCAGTCTCCAGCAACCAGATCATGAGTTCAAATTTCTTACCAATTCTCTCTATTTCCCTTCTGTACTTGTCCACCTATCTCTCTATATATCATCTCTCCCTGTCTCCCTCTGTCTGCTCTCCCTACTTTCTCAACTCTCCATCTTATTACTATCTCCCCTTCTAATTCTTCCTTCTGTCCTTGTTCCTCTCTCTATCATCTATTATCTCCCCCCCCTCCCTATCTCTATTTCTCGCTCTATCATTTTACTTCTTTCAACTTTTCCCAGTGTAATTCTCTATTATGTGCTAAGGATAACGGTCAACCTTGTTAAAACTGCAAAGGAAATTGTATGCTAGCTCTGAATTTCTGATCTATTTTCTTCTATGGGGGACATTTCTAGTAAATATCCTTTTACGAGTATTCCATACTTCCTTCTCTTTCTCTTTCTCTCTATCTCTGCCTCTCTCTTTATCTTTATCTCATGTTTATAACTTGCTATCGAATCCATTTAAAAGGTCATCTTTAATCGCCCCCTTCACTTCAGTTTACTCTAAAAGCACGCACATTCCTGAAAGCACTTTTCAATCTACTACCTGGATTTTTGATCTGTCTGCAATTCCTATTTTTCTTCTTTTTTCCTATTCTTTTTACTGGCAATAATGTCTTTTTTTTTTTTTGAAATAAAATTGGTTCACTATCCATCATGTCCTTTTAAATATGCAATTGTGTTGAATTCTATCTCACAAGATTTCTCGTACTCCACAAAAAGTGTGTTTATTTATTTAGATGTACTGTGCTATTTATCTAGAGTCCTTTCCTCTATTTCCCTTTCCCAGTACTGTATTTTCATTATCTCCCCAAATTTCTCTTGTAATAGCAGACTTACATCTATAAGCCTTGTGTCTTTCTGACTTTTTCCCAGTGTAAGCCCGGTGGTTTAAAGCACACTTATAAGTCTCCTCAAGACCTGCGGTTTCTCTCATCCTTTGAATCATCAAGAAGAGTCGAGTATTGTTTATAGCCATGGGGTAATTCTCTTGAGTAGTGGACATTCATCTTTTATTCATATCCTTCAATGTGAACAAATTAGAGACTATGGCGACATAATTTGACTTGTGATTTCCCTGGGTGTTTCCATGATATACTAGTATGGCTATAACTGTTAGGAGTACGTCTGAGTTGGTTTTTTTTGTTAGAAAAGCGATGGCAGACGACAATATTTCATGAGAATGAACATAGTCTTCAGACACATATGTATACTAGTACATTTCATCAATGCGATACAAACTTATATCTATGATAAAGCCTCTTCTCTTCATATATTCTTCTCCGGCAGATTTTTTTTAAATTCATAAGCAGTATGAAATGAATTTTTCATTTTGAATTGGGCTATTTTAACGTTTATGTAGTTAAACAAAAGAGAAGATTATGATTTGGGGAAAAAATATGTATAATTTAAAGTATTATATGGAGCTTGATTGCAACCTATATGGGTATCCACATATCTTTAAAAATACTGGTATTTTTAGAGAGAATAAGTCTAACAAAACAAATTAAAATGATTGAACGTTACTTGCTCGTCCCCCCCCCTTCCCCCCAGCACACACACACACCACAGCCCCGATGATAAGCACCTCTTACCAGTCATATATACTCCTTATACAGTTGACTGGTGTTGATACACTTCTATCACCCTATGTGAAGCATCAGAGTATCAGTGTCAGGTATGTACTTAACCCATTTGTAAACAGAAAGATGTGAACATTCACCCTTCTTTTTCACGTATTATACTGTAAATGTGGAAATATTCGCGGATTTTCGCGCAAAGATCGTTCGCCAAATTTAAAAACACGCGAATATATATAATGAGCATTATTTCTTATTCATGCTTTGAATGGGGTTAATTGGCGTTTGTACATAAATCCAGCGCGAATTTAAAAAACCCGCAAATATGTTTTGCGGCCTCTAAGCGCGAAAAATTAATCGCGCTAAAATAACAGTGAATACAGTACATTGGAACGTATCATGCTTAGATGTGAACTCATCCATTCCATTTCCCTCCCTTTTTCTTTCTATCTTTTCTCTTTCTCTCTCTCTCTTTCTTCGTCCCTCTTTCTTCTCTCTCTCTCTTTCATTTAATTTTTTATTCATTTTTAAAATTATTATTATTAATCTGTCTTCATCATTTTATCTCTTTCTCCCCTCTCGGTCTTTTCTATTCTCACCCCTCCTTTCTATCCCTCACTTTCCCTAGTCTTTTTTTTTATTCACTCGCTCCTCTCCATTATCTATTCAAATGTATATCCATATAATTTTTTCTCTATCTCATGTTTCTCTATTGTATTCTCTATTATCTGTCTATACGTTTTATATTCTCTCATTCTCTCTTCCTCTCTCTCCAGGGGCGGATCTAGGTTTTTTCCAAGGGGGGGGTTGAGGGGATGAAAAAAAAATCTTGCGAGCGGAGGCGAGCAACGAGCGCGGACGCGAGTTTTTAGACAATCCCCGATTTATAGGCATATACTGACCTAAAACGAGGAATTATTTAAACAATTTTAGAGTTGGAGTTATTTTGTGCATTATGATAGGCAGCGAAGCGCGAGCCGAAAATTTTGGGTTATAAAAGATATATGGAATAAATAAAGGGGCACTTTTTTAGTATTAATAATTTTTAAAAAGATATTGTGTATTGTAGACTTATTAAGTATCTGCGAGCGCGAAGCAGGAGCTGAAATTTTGAACTCAAAATTTGAAGTTATTTGTGCATATGATTTAGTATCAAGCGAGCGCGAAGCGCGAGCCGAAAATATTGGGTTATAAAAGATATATGGAATAAATAAAGGGGCACTTTTTTGTATTAATTAATTTTTAAAAGATAATTGTGTATTGTAGACCCTATTAAGTATCTGCGAGCGCGAAGCGCGCAGCTGAAAATTTTGAACTCAAAATTGAAGTTATTTGTGCATTATGATTTAGTATCAGCGAGCGCCGAACGCGAGCCGAAAATATTTGGTTTTAAAAGATATATGGAATAAATAAAGGGGCACTTTCAGTATTAATTAATTTTTTTTTTAGATAATTGTGTATTGTAGACCCTATTAAGTATCTGCGAGCGGCGAAGCGCGAGCCGAAAATTTTGAGCTCAAATTTGAGTTATTTGTGCATTATAATTTAGTTCCGCGAGCGCCGAAGCGCGAGCCGAAAATATTGGGTTTTAAAAGATTATGAGAATTATAAACAGGCACTTTCTAGTACTTTCTATTTGTTCGCACTCCTCTCCTCCCCCAAAAAAAAGAAATAATAATAATAATAAATGATGATGATAATGATAAATAAATAAATACATAAATAAAATAAATAAAATTACAAGTAAAAAAAAAGATAAGAATTTAAAATAAAAAAAATGGTCCCGGATTTTTTTTGGGGGGGGGTTGCAACCCCCCCAAACCCCCCTCTAGATCGCGTCTCTCTCTGCTCTCTCTCTTCGTCTCTCTTCCTCCTCTCTGTCTCTCTTCCTCTCTCTGTCTCTCTTCCTCTCTCTGTCTCTCTTTTCCTCTCTCTGTCTCTCTTCCTCTCTCTTCCTCTCTCTGTCTCTCTTCCTCTTCTCTGTCTCTCTTTCCTCTCTCTGCCTCTTCCTCTCTCTCTGTCTACTTCCTCTCTCTGTCTCTCTTCCTCTCTCTGTCTCTCTTCCTCTCTCTGTCCTCTTCTCCTCTCTGCTCTCCATTCCTCTCTCTGTCTCTCTTCCTCTCTCTGTCTCTCTTCCTCTCTCTCTGTCTCTCTTCCTCTTCTGTCTCTCTACTCTCTCTGTCTCTCTTCCTCTCTCTTCTCTCTTCCTCTCTTTTTCTCTCTTTCCTCTCTTTTTCTCTCTCCTCTCTCTGTCTCTCTTCCTCTCTCTGTCTCTCTTCCTTCTCTCTTTTCTCTTCTTTCTCTCTCTTCTTCTCTTTTCTCTCTTCCTCTCTCTGTCTCTCATCCTCTCTCTGTCTCTCTTCCTCTCTCTGTCTCTTTTCCTCTCTCTGTCTCTCTTCCTCTCTCTCTTCTCTCTTCCTCTCTCTGTCTCTCTCTCTCTCTCTGTCTTCTTCCTCTCTCTGTCTCTCTTCCTCTCTCTGCCTCTCTTCCCTCTCTCTCTGTCTCTTCCTCTCTTTTTCTCTCTTTCTGTTAGTCTCTCTCTTTTTCTCTCTTCTCTCTCTGTCTCTCTTCCTCTCTTCTGTCTCTCTCTCCTCTCTCTGCTCTCTTCTCTCTCTGTCTCTCTTCCTCTTCGTCTGTCTCCTCTTCGCTCTCTCTCCTGTCTCTCTTCCTCTCGTCTGTCTTCTCTTCCTCTCTCTCTTGTCTCTTCCTCTCTCTGTCTCTCTTCCTCTCACTCTCATTCTCTCTTACTCTCTCTGTCTCTCTTCCTCTCTCTGGTCTCATCCTCTATCTCTATCTTTCATTCTCTCTCTTCTCCTATCTCTCTCTTTGTCTCTCTTCCTCTCTCATCTCTCTTCCTTCTCCTGTCTTATTACCTCTCATCATTCTCTCTTCCTATCTCTGTCTCTCTTCCTCTCTCATTCTCTCTTTCTCTCTCTCTGTCTCTCTTCACATTGTGTCCTCTTAACACCTGATTAACCTCTTTCCTTACATATCTCTTGTTCCCTTCTCTGCTTACCTTCATAATCTTTTAGATCCTCTTCTCTCTTGCCACCCTTCTCTAATTTTCTCTCCTTTTCAAGCCTCCTTCTATCCCACCCCGTCTCTCCTCACTCCCTCTCACACACACAATACCCCTTCCCCTCCTCCTCTCTCTCACTGTTGTTTTCTCATACACACAAACACACACTGCTCCTCACTCGCTTCACAGCACATAACCTCCCAGCGTGGCTTCAATTTATGACGATGTCCGACCGCACGGTGAAGGAGCAGTCGTGCATCTCAGGACATTTGCCTACTTAGAAGGCTCAACAAGGCGCCGGCTGTTCTCTCGATTAATAATATTTAACGTTGCTGCAATCCAGCGTGTGTTTGCTACTTTCGCACTTTCCGGATCAAGTTCGTTATGAAATAGTGACCTCAACAGTTGGGATTCATTGCGCTACGCATTATTAATGAGTGTTTGCATAGATGATATATCTGGATCGCTAGTGCTTCAAATCACGTTATATTTATGAGTATATGGAGAGAAAGTCGTTTCTTGCCTGCTGTTCAACGATTTTTATTTATTTATATATGTGTTGTCGCAGAGAAAATCACCACCTTTTATATCCTTAGATTTGACAGACATTTTACTTGTCTCTAACGATCTGCTTTGTAATCCGGATAGTCCTGGAATTTACAGAATCTTTTCTTGCCTCTAAAGCTTCTTGATAGTTCTTATTGAACCTAGTGTAGATGATACATCACGGCTTTTTCATATTTTATAACACTTTTCAAGATCCTTGTTTTCATCTGGACGAGATGCATCAAGACCCTTGAAGTATTTCCACATAAAGTGTGCTAAAAGCAGGTTCAAGAGCTCAAAATTTGCATATATAATCACATGATTTAGACTCGAGGACCACATAACTGAAACCTGTTGCTACAATTTGCAACAAAAACCAAAGAATTTTGAGAGTTGAACAAAGTGATATTACCAGGGAAGCCTGCATTCCTTCATTCTAAAAATGTATTAGGCTTGAAAGATATTTTATGCTGAATTTATCATCAAAGCAAAGCATTTTCAGCACACTTTTTGTTTTTGTTTGTGAAAATTATTTAAAAAAAAAACAAATTGGTTGTGAACAAAGGTTTGCGTACACCAAGCTGTGTTTATCCCTCTACCAGGATATTGTGATTTATAACCACCTGGTCATACCAATGCTCCTAACCACTATTTGCAATCATATGCTCTGATGATATCATATTCTGCAGCTCGGCGTGGGCCTCCTGACAGAAACCTCCATGACGTACCTCCCTAATGCATGGGGAATAGACTACTAGTATTCATCGCTAGTATGTAAGTCTGTAACATTTCATACTCACTGAAACCTTTATTAATGGCATCCTTAATTAACCACTTCTGAATAAACTATTCATTGCAAGTGCTTTATAAATAAACCATAACTCAAGGCTGAAGTGAGAGAATCTGTCGATTTTATAATTAGGATACGCGTCTTCACAACCGTCGGAGTAGCATATACAAGTATTCATCCCTCCGACATACTGGGTAATTTTCTGCTCGGTAATGTGTCCCTGTAACAAAGCCTCAGGTTAAACTGTATCATTGCATCTGAGAACCCTCGCTCATGATGCGAATGAAACTCTCAACGAAGCGCTCGGACGGCAAGGGTAACGTCATGCTTCCGTTCACAACATGCATCTACTAGACTGGTAACGACTTCTTAAGGACTTTATACCCTAACCCAGCCACCCATGCCATGGAGAATGCATTCATTAGACACTGCTACAGTCTCAACGACATATGCACAATGATTGGCGGATTGAATGAACTTGCATGATTAACTTTGGTCAAATTGGCCTAAGACTTTGATTAGGTTTCAACAGCCATAGCAAGTGCAGGTATTGGGGATTTTGACTATAGTTCAAATGGAGATATAGTCAAAGGGATACATTATGTGGATCTGATAAATCAGTTGCTACTTTGTATACAAATACTCTGACATTCTGTGCTTTGATTTGATGAAGGTACGTCGAAGATCATTCATTCATTAAAGGCGTACGTCAGTCGTTGTGATGAATTACGCCAAGTGCTTGGAGGATGTTTGCATATCCAATTACCGACCCTGCAGATTTCTGACCCTTACACAGGTACTTTATTGGTAATTAAACCAGCGTGCATTCTGCACTCTGACTTTACTGCATACGTGGATTCCTATATTAAATCTTGTCATTCATGTACGGTGCTTTATTTAATTCTGTACTAGACTGCAGCTGTACATGTGTGCCAGAATAGGAAATTTACCAAGAAGCTACTGTAATCATCATTTGATGATATATTCAGAGCAGTTTTCATTGGAGAAATTTTTGTATCATAGTTTCTAAATTGATTGTGCGATGTGGACGCTGTTCGAAATCATAGAGATCGACATACTTCATTCATTGGGAAAACAGTTTTGCCAGATAGAAATCAATGTTGACTCTATCACCCTTTTCACCATACCTCGAATCGGATTGGAACGAGGGTTTTTGAAGGAATAATTGGAATACACATAAACATTACGTTCTTGCCAGTAGAGTGTGGATTGTAGAAGGCCACTCTGAAATAAAACATGGCTTCCAGTGACAAAGCGAGATATAGCAAGATAGCTTCCTACTCGCAAAGTCCAAGGCGATCAGAACCCTCGTAAGTAGCCATGGATATTTCATTTGATCAAGACATTTGTAATTCGTTATATCAAAATGAGACATAAGTCGCTGAGGTCGTCGAGTAAAGAGTCGAGGTAACTTCCAAAATTATTTTTTTTAAATATAATTTGGGGGAAGATTTTTATTGGTTTTCTGAATCTTCAATGTTTCATGTGTGCTCTGTAAAAAAAATTATTTAAAAAAAAATGAATGAAAATGATGATGGGAAGGTATTTAAAAATTGGTTATTTTGCCGTTATCTTTGACTCTTTGATGGAAACTTGTGTCACATTGTGATATGATGAATCGCATGTGGGGTTTTGTGACAAATTTGAGGATGGTGGCACGTGTCGTTGCCCCTCCCCCTTAAGACAAACAATATAAAATCTTAATTCCCTATTCAGGAAATGTAATTTTACCCTTTGTAGAATGTAATGCACAATGGGTCATAGGTGCCATGTGCCACTTCTATGACTGATTTTGTAGAAAAATTTTACGTCGCACATACTTTTTTTTCTAAAAAGTGCAGGAGGTTTTTGCGATAACTTTCAGAAATATATAGGAAAAAGAAATCAGAAATAGGCCCATGAGGCTTGGTTCACAAAGAAGTATACGGTATACAGTATTCGCTTTTCGGTATTCGCTATACCCTATATGAGTATAGCGGCCTATTTTGTACTTTTCGCCGATGACAGGGACATTTGGAATTAAGAAAATTTGGCTTTCCTACTAGCCAAGGTTGAGGAGGCTCATATGAGGAGAAGAATAGTTAATAAATCATGATTAGGGAAGTTCAGAACTTTTATTCCCATGAATTGCAGATAAAAAAGGATGGTATATGCTGGAAAAAATAACTATAAATGGCACTATTTCTCAATTGAAAACCACAAATATCTTTTGAACTGAATAACTGTCCTGGTAATAAATTTTGCACTGATTGTACATGTAGGCCTACTAGAATTCCGTCCCCTAAGCATTGTGATACAAGAACCATAAATGCACGTATTTAAAATTCTTATTTGATGCAACCCTTTTAAAAGATTATTTGATTATGTTAATCATCTTCAACTCAAATGCTGAATAAATTCTAACACTTTCCTATAAGCCTCTGCCAACAAGACAATTAATGATTGATTGATTGATTGATTTGCGTACACAATAGGTGTTGTATATAATCAGGAGGTTGGGTATCCATGCTTCATTAAACTGCCAGTTATTGCTTCTGAATGAAGCCCCAACTTTCTGTGTGGTTTTATTAGCAAGTGTACTAGCTTCATACTCTATCCACGTTACTGATTATTAATGCTTCATCTAACTTCCTTTTGCCTCAATGATCTAACCAGCAGAATTATTGGTATATCCACAAAATAAAAATCAAAGTCAAGAGTACCAGTAAATAGATTGCGTGCCTTAACAATTAATAGTACCATCACATTGTACATGTATGTCAAGGCAGTGCCTGTTGATTTGCTGGAAGTATGCTAAATCATATATCTTTTGACCTGAACTAATGTCCTTCTTACAATCAACATGGGTAACTTATTGCTGATAATTAGGGTTACAAATTTTGTTTTTGAATAGCTTGGTTGCAAAAGGGATTGGCCCATTTTTCACAAAACGTAATTTATTTTGTCTTAATCTCATCATTTTTAGGATTACATGAAGCCAATACCAAAGAAAGGTGGAAATTGCTTTCAAAAAGTGAAAAAAAATGAAAAGTCGGCTTATAAAGTACAATATTTTCTGTATGGGAGAAATAATAAATAATTGATTTCCTTGAATAGTCTAAAGTGGATCTAAGCCCTTTTTGCAACCAAGCTCTACAAATATTTTCCTTACATTACAAAGCGTGATACCTTATAACTCTGTTTGTATCTTGTTTCAAATCGTTGATGTGACCATAATAAGTTTGACAAAATTACTTTATGACATAATTTATATAGCTGTCTTTCTCAACACGTTCAAACAATAAAAAATAAAAAAACACTTGAGGTGGTATCAATAATTTGATTTTTAAGTGCCTTTCCATAGGATATAATCCAGGCCAATAAGTAATTATTTTGTATCAATTAATCACTGATACTATCTTCAACTATTCAATTCATTCATATGCTATATAAGACTCTATGAGAAGAGTCATCTTTTTTGTGTATATGCAGATAAAATGATGTAGAACCTAAAAACATTAAACATTCAAGGTTGTCTTGTTGCACTGCATGTCATTTCTCAATTCTGCTTTCGCCTTGTTGCAGACCAGTGAGTCTGTCAAATAAAACGGATGACATAGAACCATGCCTTTCAAGACAGTTATCATGTTTGGATTTTTTTTTTTTTTAGCGGGGAGGCATGGCATATGATATAGCTTTCAATTTGTAATGTGTTTAATTCAAAACAAATCATCTTTGTCAAATATAGGGTCATTTCAAGGCATGAAGAATGAAGCAGATGATGCAATTGTAGGGGCTGAAAGAGATTACCAAATATAAGATCAGAGATATAAAGTTATTAAATTTATTGCAAATGATTCATATATACAACAGCTGCATAAAAGCTACCTCAATAACTGTCAAAATATTTTACATTGAAACCATATTGTCTCCATCTGCTAAAAATAAAAAGGGGGCTATGAATTTTTGAACAGTATATTGGAGTCTTGAAATTTTGTAATTTTGGAAAACATCTCTGCATGGGCACTGTAAAGGAAATGTCTCCTCATTTGAAATACAGTCATGGGCGATTCCATGCTGTGTTGTATGGGAAATTTTGACTACATTTTATATATATTTTTTACATGAAAATACAGGAATATTTTTTTGATTGATACTAATCTTCAAGGAGTACCAGAATGCATGTTCTTTACAATTGAAATGAAAAATAGTAGTGTGTCGTATGGACACAAAAATAACAGAAAAAAACAAAGAGACAAAAACAACAAAAGCATGGAATGGCCCTCATGTAGGTGGTGAAACAAAGCTGACTTTCCAATCTAAGAATCATTCTTATGACACTCTCCAGGGTGAGAGTTTTGATTTATTGCTCTTAGCCACCTCCCTAATGCATTATTTTTTCTGCTACTGAATAGGTCAATAAATCAAGCATAACAGTATTACCCCTATTGTGCCTTGAGCATAGATGAGAAATCCTGCAAGAGTAGGGTACTATTATCATAATGTACAGGGATGAAAGTTGTTTTTGTCCTCAAATGGCAGAGAGTTATATAATATATTATAATGTAATATAATTTATCCCTTATTTAGCACTAAACAAAGCAATAATGTGCAATTCTAACTTTGAAATATCATATTTGATAAAAAAAGTTGCTTTTTTTTTTAGCGAGGAAAAATTGTTTTTGTTTCTTCCTCAAATGGGATATGATTTATTCCACATTTAGCACTAATACATACAAAGCACTAATGTGCAAGTTACTATTCTAAGCTTGTAATATCATATTTAATTTTTAAAAAACGCTGATCTTTCTTTTAGCGAGGCCACAGAATTTTTTTTGTTTTTGTCTCAAATGCTTTCATGACTATCATTTATGGCTTTCTAAAGAAGATCTGAAATTACTGTACATCAAAAACAAAATTGTTCTATCTCTCTTTCATTTTTATTTCTTTTCAATACCGTAGATATTTGTTTATGTTTATAGATACTATCTATACACCCAAACTGAAATTGTGTAGTAAAAGCCAGAATACTGAAATTGTATAGTCAAAGCCAGAATACTGAAATTGTGTAGTCAAAGCCAGAAGGGAATAAAACCCATAAACAGCATCAAGATCCTTCTGTCTCTCAACATGTGCTATCTAAAGTAGATCTGAAAACACTTTAAAGCCAAGCTAGAGTTCTTACAGCCAAAATAATTTGTGACAAATCTGTAAGATATGCCCTCACATTGTTCCATTAACATATAAATATGCCTACACAAGATTATATTCACGTTTCGATAATGATTTCAGAAGAAATGTAGAAAAATATCGAAACAGTCCTTCAAATTGAGACTTGGAGTAGACCGCTATATCGCCCCAAGTCACGGCACAACATACACACACATATCCGGTGCGAATCGCGTGCACATGATATACCAATAGACTTTCCACGTGGCCGTGTTAATCACGCATGTGCTTGGACGGGCCGTCCAAGCTACAGAATTATGCTTATTTTGCTCTTTTCTGAGCAAATACGCAATTTTCTGTAAATTCCTTTGGTGTGTAGTAATTATTTCCTATGCTTAAGAATGTTTTGATTTATTTAATCATGACTACTACTCTAGATTATCTTTAACACTTTTCACAGTAATAAGGGTGTTAATCCCTTTTCATGTATACATGTTGTTGACACATCTAAAGAAGATCTGAACACATTCATTTTTCAGAGCAATAAGGGTGCTAATTTCATATCATGTGAGATAGTGTTAGCACCCTCTCTCTCTCTCTTAAAACTTATTATCTAACAAATATCTTTAAAAAACAATAACAGTTTTTTAGTGCCATAAGGGTGTTAATCTCATTTTCATATAAGACATGGTAATAATATACCTTTTGGGCTTTCAAATAATAGAAATTTTTGCAAGGGTTTTATTTTCGCGAATGTTGTCCTTACGGAAAATCTCCACCTAAATATAAGGCTATTTATAGCAATGACAACATTGCAAAAATAGCAAAATTTTGTAATGTTGTAAATAAGCTCTTGTGATTATCCCCATATATATATATTGACTTATACAGTGCATGTTTTACACAGATCCCTTCCAGATCTCCAAACTGCTATCTATTGAAGATCTGAAAACACTCAAATTTCTTTTTTGAGCCTCAAGGGTGTTAGTATCATATTATATAACACAAATTGTTTACATCCTTCTTTATATCAACATGCCTTATCTAAAACACTTATTTTTAGAGCAATGGCCAGGGGTGTAAATCTCATTTCATATAAATACAGGTTCTTAACAACCTTCTGGCTCTCAAAACTTAAAAAAAGATCTGAAAACACTCAAATAACTTTTCAATTCCGGAAGGGTTTTAATCTCATTTCATATAACAATGATTGAACAACCTCGTGACTATCAACATGTGCTATCTAAAGTAGATCTGAAAACACTTTAATAACTTGTCAGTGCAATAGATGTGTCTCATTCCATATGAGACAGTGTTAAGGCCTTGTAAGCTCTCAAAACTTGTTTTCTATTAAAAGAATATCTGAAAACAACCTTTTTTTTATAAAGGGTTGTTATGTCATGTCATGAAACACAGAATGCTATCTATAGTAGATCAGTGCCCTGTAACACAAAGACTTACAATTGATAAAAAAATATGAGTGATTTTTTTCTCAGTGGCCTTATCATAGACAGGGTGCTCCAAAGTTGATGATCTTAATCCTTACCCTAAGCATAATCATGTCTTAATCCTAATCCATGACTGTACCTGCTTTTCAAATGAGGCTACCGAGAAAAAATAAATTGTAACTTTTAATTAATCGTAAGTCTTTGTGTTACAGGGTACTGAAGAAACTTTAACACTCTTTCAGAGCCATAAGGTTGTTAATCTCATATAACATAGATTATTAATGTCCTTTTGGCTCTTAAAACTCCCAATCTAAAGAAGATCTGAAAATATCTATTTTTATGATTTTTTACAAATTTATGATTATTACTATGATTTATTTTGCGAAATGCAAACTGAATCACTGACTGGCGGGTCTCTCCTAATATAACTGATAAGGGGTGTGCAGGTTGACCACTACACTGGGGGTTTCCTCCTCCTCTTTAAAGATTTGTGCAGTGTGTTCTGGGGTTCTTAACGTCTTAATTTGTTGCATTACTTTGGAACATCGAACCTTTGGAACAACGAGCTGCACCTTTAAGTGCTATAAGGTTGTTGGTCTATCAAATATCACAGTTTGTGCAGTACTGACAGAAGTATTGTCACTGCTACAGGGGTGTTACATTATATCATATAACACAGATTGTTATCTGAAGAAGATCCGAAAACACTTTTTCATCTGTCACTGATTCAGTTTCTTTCACTCAGGCTAATACACTCCTTATAACTGTCTCTTTGGTAGCATTTTCATTGAAATATCATTCCATACAACACAATATTAATTGAATCATCTCCCTATGCACATGCTTTTAAAGTTCTGCGTACATATCTCTAACGATAAAAGTTTATTTGTACTTGTAGCCATTATATTGGCCAGTGCTGATAGGGATTGCAAAAAGCTATTGTCAACAATTATGGAAAGCATGAATGACTTTATCGTAAACTGTACATCTGAAATCGTTCTAACGCTTTCTGTTCATCAGCAATGCCAATCATTGCTTTGGTCTGCTACTATTCAGCCATTTATTATCAGTTTGTCTTCTCCATTCGCTTGCTTCTCTTCAATTTATATCAGCTTGTCTTCATACCCATTACTGTCCAGAGTGAAATACCATTTGCTCAGCAGCAGAAGGGCTTTTAGAAACACCCTGATATAACAGGATTTGTGCCTTTCTGTTTCTCAAAGATGAATACGTATTAAAGCCCAGTAGTGTAGGGTCAGATTGACTGGTATGAGTTACACATCTGTCATCGCTTCTGCAGTCATCACTGAGAAACAAAGTGCCGAGGAGTCAAAGCTAAGCATAGCTCTACGCCTCAGTCTAAACAGCTCTTGTTTATATGAGTATGTGGGATGTATTAACAGTACGCATCCCTAAACATACAAATGCTTTGTGACTCCCTGGCTGACGCATGCATAGTAATGCAGTTCAGAGATTTCCAATAAAAAGCTGCTTGTGGCAGTATTGAGAGGCCCCCAGTGTAACTCCATCTGGTTGTATATAAATATAATAAAACATTATAGGCCTGTATTCACGAGGGTGTCGTAAGTGAAGCCAGGCCTAAATTCTATGGTTTAACTATGGGTAGCAATATATGACACAATCTTAAACAATATATATCACATTTATCAGAATTTTTGGTACTGAAAGTATTAAAACTTGCCAGGGAATGATAAGTACTAAATTTCCTAACCATTAAAGCATGATTCCAGAACCTAAGGAACATAACAACGTAGACAGATTTTGTCACAATTTGCCTCCCATAGTTAAACCACAGAATTTAGGCCTGGCATAACTTATGGCACTTTTGTGATTATGGGTCATAGTGGTCATCTCTCTATAAAGGTAATCTGTGTGTAGTGGTTATCCATCTATAGTAAAAGTTAGTACTTTGTATTATTGTTATTATTTTTAAGGTTCTTTCTAAACATTTTAGTCTAATTTCATTTTCTTTATGTCAAAGATTTATTTTTAATCCCTACCTTATTCCTCAAATTCTTACTGTGGAATGTGCTCCAAAAATGCTCCAAATTTTATTGTCCGAAAGAAAGATGACCGGAATAATTGTTTTGCCCCTTTCCTTGGGGGCCTGGCGGCCGCTGAGTAGCGCCAGAAGGACATTGCTCTATCCCTCTCTTGTTGAACGCCAAACAGGGAAGCAGCAACTACCATTTTTTAAAATGTCTTTTGGTATGACGCGGCCAGGGCTCGAACCCACGACCTCCCGATTATGAGGCGAATGCTCTATCCACTGAGCCAACACATCGGTTGTATGATTGTGAAAAAGTATAAAAATAATCTCTAAGAGTATTTTTGCTAGTAAACCCCACTTTACACTGAATCTGAAATATAATCTTTTAGATGTGAATTGGGTCTGCACCTGCATGGTCCTCAGGCATACACCTGACAATGATTTCTTACACCTCCATGCACTATTTGGTGTGAAACTTTGCCTACTTCACACTCATGCATACATGAATGAGTCTTGTACTAATAAGCATAGAAAACTGCTTACTCACTAACACTTCCTCACTTTTCATGACCTTTGGATTTTACAAATTTTATGAGTCCATCCTCAATTTTTTTTTACTGCAATATAAGGAAATCTAGTTTTTAAAAAGTTGTAAAAATCATGATCCCGCAACTAGGCCAAAGTTACAAAACTATAATAACAAAAATATTGGCCTATGCACTAAGCTCCCTTTAATTTGAATAATTAGTACAACTCTTGACATCTTTGATTCAAATTAAAGAAAAAAACTCTATCCTTCATGCCTGTGATTTGGCTTAGATCAAAAAGGCTGACATTGGCGTAGATTTAATAAAAATCTTGTAAATTGTATTTAAATGATTTATTGGCATTTATTTGGTTTGATTGTTTTAATTTGTTGGCAGGAAAACTACTGTAGCTAAGAGCGATGTTGTTATTTCATTGTTATTTAAGCCATAGGCAAGCATTCAGTTCATGAAATTGATATTGATATTCAAATACCGCCCATGAATTCATGAATAATCAATGTTATACCAGTCATAAGTAATCATTCTGGTCATGGAACCGAGATTGAAATTCAAATGCCGCCCATGGTTTCATGAATAATCAATTTTATACCAGTCGTAAGCATTCATTCCTGTCATGAAACCGAGATTGCTATTCGAGTAGCACCCATGGCTTCATGAATAATCTCAGTGAATTGGATCAAAATGGTGTCACCCCTGCATAACAGCCGTTGTGTCTGTTGGTGCATTTTAATGCGATATCCGGCAAAACACCCTATCTGAAATCTTGTATAACGCAAGCAATCACGACTGCTTTCTGTAATATCCAAGTCTCACCAGTGAAACCTACTCCAAACCGACCACTAGATTGCCTTTCGTGGTAATGTAAAATTCTGTTCGGTTTGGTGTCGGTTCAGGGTCAGTATCACTAGTGTGTGACTTGGCTATTGGCGCTACACCCCACTCCCAGCAGTGAAATGGAGCATATGAAACCTTATACAAATCTTTACGTGAGGTGAATATCGAGGTATCGCAGTTTTATTGTAGAAAAAAGCTCAAGATATGAATGTTATTCAGGACGCTTCTTATAGTCTTACCCTTTCTTAAGTCTTCTCCAGAGGATGTCACTAACACTGCCATTTTTGAGGTTTTCGTATCAAAAGCGATTGAGCGTCCATTATCTCTGAGTTCATCCTGTCTTAATAGTGGAAAGGTATATTTCACTGCCTTTTAGGGCTTTTCCATAATCACCTTCTGACTCTTTCAACCCTTTTATCCAATATTCGTTGAATTCACTTTTTCTCTCCATTATATCTTCTTCAGTAGGCCTCGTTGTCTTCATGAGATGAATAAGGGTAAAGTGGTTACATTAATGAGTAACTGCTAAAAGGAATAAAGTCAAGCTTATAGGAAAGAAGAGTCAGACAGCTGTACTGGCGGGTCTTTTCATCAATAAATCACACAGAATGAGGTGAATTTGTTTAGGATATATAATGTTCCCGACATGGATGCTTTCGTTCTCTCATGATTATGGCATCAAAGATGTAATGAAAAAATTCATTCTCTTACCGGGAAGATTATTTTTATGGTGTTACAGAAGCCTATCAGATTTTTTTATCTCAAAGGGGACAGTTTAACCACTTAACTGCGGACCACGTAATATTACGTGCTTGGTGTTTGTACACTGTGCGCGAACCACGTAATATTATGTGCTCATGATATTGTCTGAGCTTTGTCTGTTTTAACACTCCAGCACCATGCTGGTCATACCTATACTGTGCAATAAGCTCCATGCAGCAGTCAAGTGGTTAAGCAGGCAAGTTAATACCTGTTTATGTCTAAGCATTGGATGAGACCATTAATGAATGAAAAAGTGTGCATTTTCAATGATGGCATTTGAAATGGGTTTGAGACTAGTTTGTGCAAGTCCCAGAGACATCTCATAGACATCTTCTTAGTCTCAGAGACATATCTATAGATTCTTCAGTCACTGAAATGTCTCAGAGACGTCTCTGACAAGTCTCAGACACTGTTGCGACTGATCCGTCACAAGCGTCTCTGAGACATCTCCTTAATTGAGATACCACCTATGCCACTTTAGTGTAAAATTCTGAAAAAGGTAATATTGACATGTAGACCTTGTGTTTGGCATAGCTGTTTAATTTTGTTAAATTAAAGAGTATAATAGTTGTATCCTGCATGACTTTAGATACTACATTTAGCTTGTAGGTTTTAAAAATTACTGTTCAGAGTATGTTAATCGGGTTATCTTTTTTTTCCTTCAATCAATCAACTGGAATATAAGACGTAATTTCTCAAAGTATCTGTTTCATCTAAACCCCAATATACCTTTGGCTTGATTTGTGATTTTCCTCAGGTGAATTCCCTGCTATCCTATCATGCATATGTAATGAATAATTTTAAATAAAAGAGCCAAGATGGGTGTATCCTTGAACTTTAAAGCTAATTGGTCTTTTGACAGCGATACTGACTGGTTAATCTGGAAATGTCGTCTTCTTAATCTAGCTTCTAAACATACAAATCATGATGGATCACTGTAGCTTTTGTGTTTTGCACCGCCACGCCAGATTCTATCCGTCTCACTCTGTGCTCTACACTCTTTCGACCTTGTTTTTCTTTATTTCTTGTTCACTTATTTAACCAGAGCGATGTAGGTGTTATATAAGCAGCAAAGCAGCCTGTAACTGATTTACTTTAGGTTTAGACAAGTAATAACGGATAAAGTGTCATAGGCGTGGATCAGGAAAGTTTGACTGGAATTAAGAGAGCAATGAATACCATTCCTCCCCTCTGAGAATCTCTACTTTGCCGTATTTGTGTGTTTTAGGGGTAGATCACGATATAAAACTTTTATATTCATGCAGGAGTTGGATGAGCGGTAGCAATGCTAATTAGTAATTTTATTTCCATAACTTGTGTATTTTTCTATTCCATTCATTGATAGTGGAAAGAATATCGTTAAACTACAAATATTCCTTTTGGCTTGCTTTAGGCAAACAATATGACATTTACAAACTCCAATTGATCTCAAATTTCCCTTCATAAAAATGCAAACTTCACATTAGATTATATCGCAGTGCACTGAATCTACGAATCTCAAGAGCATGCAGTTGACATTATGGATATCTTGGTGGCAGCTGTTATGGAAATAAGAGAATAAAATCATGCATCATCTTTTGAAAGCCATGTAGTGCTAGATAGTAACTGGTTTTAATGCCCTACTGCTCTTTAGAGGATAGCAAGACTGCACCAGTGGCGGATCCAGGATTTCAGGGGGGGGGGGCGCCACCGCCAAAATTTTCTGGTTTTAAATGTGCAGTCACTGAATAGTTGTCAAATTACTGGGAGGAGTGCATCCCCTGCGCCTCCGATTGGATTTGCCACAGCTTTGCAGTAACTGGTTTTAATGTCCTTGTGTTCTTCAGAGGATAACAAGAAACCTTAGGACAGTGCACTAACCTTGTTCATACTCCCAAAAGACCCCTTCTAAATGCTACAACCTTTAAAGTATCTTTTAAGATTCCCATAACTTGGCCCTGGGGCCTGTTTCTCGAAACCGCCATGTACGTCTAAGTTCTTGGACATCCCATTGAAATGCATGTTAATCCTACAACACGTGTCCCTATGGGTTGTCCAAGAACTTAGACTTATGACGGTTTTGAGAAACGGGCTGCTGATTCCCAAGGGAGGTGATAAGACGTGGCTTAATCTTGCTGTTGCTCTAGGCAACCTTTAGATACTATTCTTTGTAGTTTCTAAAGGTTTGCATCTTATACAAGACCTGTTGGCTATAGATACCTCAGCTAGGATTTCCGTTAATGCAGTTTTCATGCAGAGGGGAAAAATCCCCAAAGCTTCACGTTGATAACTTCCAGAAAAAAAAATTGCTAAAGCACTAGATTTAGAGGTTATGTATTGAAATGGGTTATTATTGAAATGGCATTTCAGAAAGCATTTCTGAATTGTTGATTGTTATGTGTAATATCACTCGTATTTCATGTTGCACTATTTTTTTTTTTTGGTATTAAATCAACTCCACAGAGATTAGGTTTCTGTGGAGGAAAAGCAATTTAAAATTTGATTATGAGATATAAAGAGATGCCCACAAACTATCATCGTTTTGTATACTAGTCAACCAGTAAAACTGCATTAGTTAAATTGCAAAATTTTGTTCAAAACCACAAAAACACAAAAATCATTCTTTTGAATCCAGCAGAATGTAATAATGAGTTGTTAGCAAAATACGTACATTAAAACAAAAAAAAAGAAGAATATAATACATTTTAAAGATTTTACGATGGAAGGCATCATGTTTTGGGGTTGCCTGTCTGGATACATTTTGCATTCTCTTTATCAAGATATCTCAAGAACTGATTGATATGTAAATCAGATTAACTTCAAAAGTAATGTACATATAACTACCATCAGAATAGCATCCTAATTAGATCTTTGAGTATCTACATCAAATGTCAATCAATAGTTAAGAATTAAACAATTAGGTTCATCATAAAAATGTTCGTTCATGAAATTTTTTGGTTTACATGGTGATAGAGAATGGAAATAAAGGAATTGAGTAACTTCTCGGTGGTTTGCAAAAATCTGAATTGTGGGGCCCTACCTGCCATCAGTGTATGTAAATGAATGTGTTAAAAAGAAACCCTGATGTCAAAAGCACCATTACATGCTTCAAAATAAGTAAAACAAAAAAAAAGAAAAGGTGATTATTTTCCATCAGAGACTGCAGTGTTAACTTAAGCATACCTAGGGACGCTTATGTTGATATTCAATCATTAATTTCTCAGCAATTAAACTACCAATGAGCTTCCAAATTTCAGACTGACAATTTCTGTCTGTCCTAAAGGTTTGCAATTATGGTTACAGCATAAGCTGAAACAGTTTTTTTTTTTTTTTTTTTTTAAATTACTTCCTGAATGAAGTTAAACAATCCCTTTAACCCGTTTGGGACTGAGCTGATTTGGCTATAACAGACATATCCCATAGACCTCATCCCAAATATATTTGGGCTCAGTCCCCAACGGGTTAAGAAGTGAATATAATGACGATCAATATTTTATCTGTTTTCTTTGGTGCATATGAAGTGCTTTTTTATCACAATTGACCATTCTATGAATAATATTGTATCTTTTCAGAGTTCGAGTGGAATTCTTTGTAGATGACAAATCCTTTAAGGAACGTCTTCAGCTTTACTTCATCAAGAACCAGCGATCAAGTAAGTCCAGCAATATTAAGAACTGACAATGCCTTTGTATGATTCATTAATTTTGATGTTTTTGTTTACTCTTTTGATAGGGTACATGCAGGTAATATGGGCCCCCTAAGCTCATTTGCCTAATTTGCATAAAATTACGAAATGACACACAGTCTAATGTTTGTTTATATGAATCAATAACTACTGCTCTAACTTTTATTGTGAAGAAAAACAATTATCACCAACCCCCCTGTCTGCAATATTCAAATGTTGACGTCATTACCAAAGTGCCCATATTACCTGCATGTGCAGGTAATATGGGCACATGTATTTAATGTATGTTTTAAAAACTAGAATGACTCTACCATGTCTGGAATTTGCTTAAAATGTTGAAAATCATTAACTTTAAGATATAATTTGAAATTATAAGACCCTTCAGTAAATCCTTTGACTATATATTTCATTGTTATATATTTTGTATATTTTTCTTTTTTAGATATTATTTAAACATTATTTTCATTATACAAGTCAATATAGGCCTCCAATAAGTTATTTATATTAATTATATACTGTGAATATACCCAAAAAAATCGTAGCAAAGAGATTGATGCCTCATCCCAATACCAAGTACGAATCATTTCCGCCATTTGGATGTCCCATATTACCTGCACTAATGTTGCTGTGTCAGGCAAGCATTCAATGCCACATTGCACCCTCACTAAAACAAATTGACTGTACACGTTAGTATGATCAAAATGAAACTATAAGCTTACTAAATATACAAAACAATTGAGGTTACACTCTCAAACACTCTTCACCATCACATTCTGTGAAATATCAAATTTTACATCAGGTAAAAAATGCCGTAAATTTTACCTACCTTGTTGTTTTCAGGCCACTTTTTCTCAGAGAAATTTCGGCATCAGATGCTCTCACGACAATATATTTTCTTATACAGTTCATATGAACAACATTATGGTGCTCACACTGGTCACCGGTCAACGGTCGACGGTCACGACATGATTTGCTTCAGGTGGCCCATATTACCTGCTGGCCCATATTACCTGCATGTACCCTATTTTGAATTTAATATAACAAATGCCCATGTGACATGATTGCTGGAAAAAAAATTTATTACAGACATGTTACATGCAATCCTTATTGATTTGTTTCTGTATTGGTTTTTGTAAGTCCTAAACCGGGGATCCTTAAGCACCAACATTAAGGAAGAAATGAATTATTAGAATTGTAGTCAAAGAACAATTATTTCTAAAGGCGACTGGCATTCAAGAAATTAATGTTTCATGTGGAAGACACAATATATTGATGTGTATAATCCTTTTCAGCTGAAAATTAAGGGCTCTGTTTTGTTTCCATATTCCTGAATTATTAAAGACGCTGAGTAGAAAATGGTTACCAAAATGTGCAGGGGGCTACGGACAATAGATAATGTTGTGTTGACTTCATTACTGCTCCTATACAGTCTGTATTTTAAAAAATGGTACAGTCGGGGGAAAAATAATTTAGGTGTGAAATATTTTCAAATAGTGTGTGTATGTGGTACCAAATTGAAGCCAAAAGATTTTTCCTGCTGATGCGCTTTGTTCTGTATAATTTCCTTTTGCAAAACAAAAGTTATGCTAAATTTTGTGCGGCGAGGAACAAATCGAAATTGCGCACTTCTTTTGTTTGGGAGCGCTGAATTCATGGCCATTATGCGAAACCTACACAAAGGCATGGGACGGCGTGCGAAAACTGGATTTTTCTTGATTGTAGAAAACTAATCATATCTCAAAAATTGCAGCACCAAATGTGATGAAAAAAATTGCAGAAGAAAGTTTGATTTTCCTGATTTATGAAAATACCACACAATACCAGGGTGTGATTAATCTTCATACTGTAAAAAAAATGTTTTCCACTTGTACCATTTTATTTGACACAGACTGTATAATCATATAATTGAACAACTAGGAAAACTGGCCGAAAATATATAATATGAACAAATGCGCAAAGTAAATTGTGAGACCTCCTGACGACTAGACACACTGGCGTAGAACTGGACACACTTTCTTATGTTACTGGGGATGATGAATAGATCACACCCCTCCCCACTAACAAAAGAAATTAATGCATGTCTACGCCCTTGACTAGACAGGTGCTCCACTAACTGAGCTATTGGAGGAAAAGGAAGTTATTGAAGCATTAAAAAAAATTACAACTGTGGAGGAAAAGTCAATTTCCATGAATAATTGATTGCTCTCAATCTAACATATTGAAATGAATTATACAAGTAAACTGACATGCTTTATATCAACTTTGAAACTTGAAATCTGTATGATTTCAGAGCACTTAGTTTATTAAATCCTGGGACTTTGATTGATGTATATATCCTATGCTTCATTAATGTTTCGTGTGAAAGAAAATATATCAATGCATCGTTAACCTTCAAAGTGAAAGCGACTTAATGTTTGATATGTTACTTGTTTGAAAGGAGACGTGTGGAAGAATCCAGGCTTTTAAGCATAAATGCTGAAGACACTATTTATCCTCTTCGAACATAAACATGTATTGAACATAGTTGAAAACCTGGTGGGGCCCCAGCAACCGCTGCTCACAACATCAAGCAATGTAAACTGGCATGGTACGGTTGCCTTATGCAACACACCAGATTATCTGCAACAGGCACAGTTAATGGCAGATGTAGATGAGGACGATAAAGAAAAAGCTGAGCGTAAAATGTTAAAATCTGGACAGATACAAAAAAAAGAATAACATTGCCAAAGCTGCTGTTGACAAAATAAAATCAGAACTTTAAGATCCATGTGTATACATTCTCGAAATTTACAAGATGTCTGAACATTGTTAGGTGAAAATAAAAATATTTGTGTGTGATTCTGTAGTTATTCCCTGCTTATTGCAGCGTCTTGGAATATGGCACCAGAACGTATATATTTTCCAAAATTGCGCAAGAGCCATAAGGGAATAAGGATTTTATCATTTAAAGTGAAGATCTATGAACCTTTATGAATTCTGCAATGTAATCTTATTGATAAAAGTTACAATGAAAATTTTATTCATGTTCTATCAACTTTGGCGTACTCAGCTAGCTAGGTTGATCACCAGTGATAACACATACCCAGCGACAAAATCTGTTTTTAATGAGGAGAAATTCTCCAAACTTGTATGCAGATGTATTTCAAGGGTTGACAGGGTTATTGAAGATTCTTGGAAAACACCACGATATGATCGAAAGAATATGACAAAATTATGGAATTATTAAAGAAAGTGTCCTCTCAATTTTTGAGAAGGACAGAGGAAACTGAATTAACTGATTGATTGAGGTAGTGGATCATGAAATTTGAAGGATGGTTATGGAAATGTCTTTGGATTAGTTTTTATTTTGGATGCAGAAAGCGTGTCATATATGCTTTTCCAATGCACTTTCCCTCTGGGAAGTGCTGAATCTGTTCTCCTGATAATACTTCTGCAGGCTGCCAAATCTACTATTGTAACTAAACCCCTCACAAAAAGTTTCGCAAGTCGATTTTGGGTCATGAACACTTTTCAGGTACGCTTTAGTTATTCCTGATTTTCATACCATTGGAAAGATAATTTATTCCCCTTTTGATTGATATCCTATTTGTAATGATTGTATCATGCTTCAATGCACAGAATATGGAGAAAAGTAAAAAGTCAAATGTTGTAAAATGCATTTTTATTGATCACATTGAAGTTCCGCAACTTCACTTTAGGTCCTGATAACTTTGGGGATATTTTCTAATTTTTATTGAATTTTATACCATTGTCAAGTTAATTTATTCCTCTATTGATTGATACCTTATTTGTCAGGGTGATGTCATGCCTTTGTCGTGTCATTGAAAAGAGGAATAAATTATCTTGACAATGGTCTAGAATTCAATAAAAATTAGAAAATACCTCAAAAGTTATCAGAGCCTAAAGTCGAGTTGCAGAACTTCGCTTTGATAAATGCATTTTGCAACATTTGACTTTTTACTTTTCTCCATATTCTGATATTCTGTGTATTGAAGCATGACATAATCATTACAAGTAGGATATTAATAAAAAGGGGAATAAGTTATCTTTCCAAAGGTATGAATATCAGGAATAACTAGAGTACCTGAAAAGTTATCATGGCCCAAAGTCAATTTGCGAAACTTTTTGTGAGGGGTTTATAATGTCATGACATGATGAATATTTTATTTGGTGAGACCTGGAGATTTTAAAACATGTTTTTTGTTTCCAAATATGATAAAAATTTATTCTGGCTCTTATTTGAGGATATATCTCTTAAGTCTTCAGAATTATTATTTTTTTTTTTTTTTTTTTTTTTTTTTGGGGGGGGGAATAAGTTCACATACATTTTTTTCCTTATGACTTATTTTTCTTTAAAAATTATGAACTCTTATATTTTTTAAGAAGTAAGATGCAGCTGTTCTTATTCTTGGTAGTTTTATAGATCTTTTCTGAAGACCTCATTATCAATTAAATCAGTCATCTGTCGATTCTGGGCCATGTTGCATAAAACTTTTCATTGACTCTCACTTTGCCATCAATGGTAACTTCTGTAGAATCCTGGATTTTGATTTGCAGTTGAGCAGTTTTACCAAGCTAGCTATGATATACCGAGTGAGTCAAAAAAAACTTTACACCTAAAAAAATGTCAATGAAAAGAAAACCAATTAATCAACCCTAAATTATTTTACATATTCTGAAAGAGTAACTTCCCCCGCTTCTTCTGGTACCATTTTTGTGTGGTATGTTTTTACGCTTGGATAAACACGACGCATTGTTTGCGAACATGCAAATTTCGAATTGTGCCAGAGTGGGGATGAAATTGAAACAACAAAAGCTATCAAAAAAGCAACTCCATCATGAATAGAATAGCATAACTTTTTAACGAAAATGTCTTCCGCTTAATAACTTGGCAGGGGTGTTGTTACACATATTGACTACATTTTGTATGAAATTGAGATAAATCTGTAAAGTCAGGCATGAGTGAGCACACGTAGAAGACAAAATAATCCCTTTTCAAAAGTATTAGGAGGCCTTTTTAGGTCTGTCAGTGGCAATTTACTCTTTGATGTGTACTCTTCGTGCATTACTTGATGAGTCAATCTAATTTTCATGGAAAATGTAGTCAATATGTGTAACAACACCATTGCCAAATTATTAAGCGGAAGACTTTTTCGTTAAAAAGTTATGCTATTTTATTCATGATGGAGTTGCTTTTTTTGTCAGCTTTTGTTGTTTCAATTTCATCCCCACCCTGGCACAATTCGAAATTTGCATGTTCGCAAACAATGCGTCGTGTTCATCCAAGCGTAAAGACATACCACACAAAAATGGTACCAGAAGATGAGGGAGAAGTTACTCTTTCAGAATATGTAAAATAATTTAGGGTTTATAAATTGGTTTTCTTTTTATTGACGTTTTTCTAGGTGTAAAGTTTTTTTTGACTCACTCGGTATAGTCTGTGTCAAAAAAATGGTACAGTCGGGAAGAGATTATTTAGGTATGAAATCTTCTCAAATGATGTGTGTATGTGGTACCAACTTAAAGCCAAAAGATTCTTCTCGCTGATGCACTTTGTTTTGTATAATTTGCTTTTGTAAAACAAAAGTTATGCTAAATTTTGTGTGGCAATGAGCTAATCGAAATTAGACGCATCTATTGTCTCGGTGCGCTAAATTCATTGCTATTATTTTCGAAACCCATAGAGAAGCATGCGCAAAGTAAATTTTTTCTTGATTATAGAAAACTGGTCATATCTCAAGATCTACAGCACCAAATGGGATGAAAAAATTGCAGAAGACAGCCTGATTTTCCTACTTTATGGAAATGCCAAACACTTTAATAAACTGTGATTAATTTTCATACTTAAAAAAATGTTTTCCAACTGTACCATTTTATTTGACAAAGACAGTACAATGTACAGGGTTCCCATACCTTCAATGTAAAAGGGTCCAGAAGGTTTATCTATCAGACATCTTGCATTGTTATTTTATATTTATTTGACCGGTGTGTTGGCTCAGTGGATAGAGCGTCCGCCTCATAATCTGGAGGTCGTTAGTTCCATCTCTGGCCACGTCATACCAAAAGACGTTAAAAGATGGGAGTTGCTGCTACCCTGTTTGACGTTTAACAAGAAAGGGATAGAGCAACGTCGATCTGTTCGCTGCTCAGTGGCTGCCGAGCAATAGGGCAAAAAGAATTTCCATTTCATCTTTGTTTTGGACAATGGAATTTGGAGCTTCTTTTTTTTTTTGATTGGATTTCAAGTCTGTCTCTTCATTAAACTTCTATCATATTTCCCTATGTGATCAAAGTATTTACATTTTCTTTCCCTTTGTTTTTGATAGGTTTAAAGATCTGTCTCTTTAACTTCACCATCATACTTCTTTCATGTCTGCTACACTGTACCAGCATCTATATGAATATCATATATTTTCTTTGTTTTGTTTTGTTTTTTATAGGTTTACGAATCCGTCTCTTCAACTTCACCATCAAACTTCTATCATGTCTGCTGTATGGGATCAGAGCCTCGATGGACGACGATCCAAGGACAGTCAATTGGTAAGAAAAATACAATTTTTCTTTTTAAAATTATCATTTGACTATGTGTCTTGGCATCTCTGTAAATTCACGTAGACAACTGGAAAATGTCTTTTAAAAATTCAAACATGTTTGATATTTTTGAGACTACATCTCCCAAGTCTCTGCAAAATCTCATGAGTCTCCATGACTTCTCATGAGTGGTAGAAAATTAAAACATGTTCATGATATTTTTCCGTCATGGAGACCTGTCCGAGACTTGAGATACTACCTTTAATTTAATATGTCTTCTCCCGTAATTTGTCTATATGTGTTATGTCATTTCCTGAGAGCAAGTAAGTCATCTAATTTAAAGGGCCCTGAAAGTCGGAGATCGTGGGGAATGCACGTTTTTCCTGAGCTCCATTGACTCGTACACAATCGACAGTGGCTTACGCATGGGTCGGCCTACTGGGGATTAACATTCGGACAGCACGAACATGACGAAGTTGAAAGAATTCAGTCAGTAAATAGGGTCAGTAGCTTCGGATTCGACAGTCCTGAACAATTTTTAGTTTATAGACTCTCAACGGGTCTCTCCGTATAAATTCAAAGAGAGGACTTGTATAATGCTCCATTTCAAAAACAAAACATAGGTTAGATTTACTTCGGAATTCTGGTTAGTAAGCCTAGCCATGAAGGATTAACCGGATTAACTCCAGACGGGTTGGCGCTGAAGATTACGCAACACGCCTCAGGCTCTGATTGGAATGTTATTATTTCATCCGAGATAAGGTGATTTCCCCATGTTTTATCAATTATACGTCCCTTTAATATGATACTCTTCTGGCTGTAAGTACATGAAGAACAAGAATGCTCTGCCCTGCCAATCATTATTATTCACTGGACCTAAGCAAATGACCTACTGGCTCTAAGCAGATGCAGAATGATAATTAAAGTCAATGGCATCATATTCATTAGGCGGTGCTGCACTAGCTCGAGCTATTTTAAATAGCATGCTATTTGTAATCCGATAAATCAGCCCGATCAGAGGTGATCTTGCTTTGTGATAAAAAAATAGCGCTAATCCCAGCCCGAGTCATCTTAGGCTTTAAAAAAAAAACTTGAGCTGGTTTGTGTTTTAGCATGAAATAGTGTGCTATTTTGCGCGGTGCGGCACTAGCTCGAGATAAAACCGAAATTGTGCACCTGTGCATATATGCTAGCAGTAGCTACCAGTTGCACAATACTTATCAGGCTTGTTTGTTTAAGGTCAGGCCATGTGGTTGATGCGGAACTTTTCAAAAAAGCTTGAGCTAGTGGAGGATCGGTTTCTTTTTCGGGTTTTTTTCCCGATCCACCAATTAGCGTGCTATTTTTTTTTAGCTCAAGCTAGTGCAGCAGCGCCTATTGGACCTAATTTAACTTGGACAAATTACACAAGATAAATTGTCTACTTTGTCCCAGGAGGACGCGAACACACATCATCAAGACATGCAATTCAGAATCATTAACCTCTTCAATACTAAATTGTCCCATTCATCTATGCTTTGTACTGACTCCCGTAGGTAAAGGGTTAATGAAATGTGTAGTCAGGGTTGCAGTCATTTATCAGACTTGAATAATTGACCAGATGCTTCTTTGCCGCCTCCTAGATCATCAATAATTACAGCCACAGAGCCATGACCATAGCAATGACTCATTGAGAAAGTGGGATTAGGGTTGCATAGCATTGGTATTGTATTCAAGAGATTCTAGGTTCAAACCCAAGTAGAAGCAGACATTTATCAGACTTGAATAATTGACCAGATGCTACCTTACCGCCTCCAAGATCATTAATAATTACAACCACAGAGCCATGACTATAGGAATGACTCATTGAGAAAGTGGGATTAGGGTGGCATAGCATTGGTATAATATCCAGAAGATTCTAGGTTCAAAACCAGGTACATGCAATACTTTGCATATCCATTATCAAGTCCCTCCAATAGGATTTACGTCTCTAGGCCCCTGGTTGCTACATTACAAATTTTTACTTGCTTTTCTTTTTCTTTTTTTTTTTTTTGGGGGGGGGGGCAATAATGCGAACTGAAGGAACATGCTATGGTCTCCTGGTTATGTCACTGAATCAAAGGTTCTAGGTTCAAATCCCAGCTCCAACACTCATGGCATTTGATGGTCCAATGGATTCCATCACATTACATGTATTAAACTTGTTATAAATTATAAACTATTCAATACATGTTGTGACTATGAGCAGATAAATGCTTATTTAAGTAATATTCCACCTTGTAGATTGTAATTTTTAATAGCTAGAACATTAAATTTATAAAATGCATAGTGTGTCCTTGATTAAAGTGTGAATTACTTGCCAATTAACGCTGCTTCGTGACTAAAAAATGACAAATAAGTAGACAGGCAAGGCCGAACATAATCATCGCAAAGATTGATAGCATAAACATCGCAAAGATTGATAGCATAAACATCGAAACAAAATGAAAAATTTACCCCCATGGAATATCTCTGAAATATGGAAGATAATTGGCATGTTACAAAATGAAAAACTCAGTCCCCAAGGAATACCATATGAAACTTTGTGTACCTGAAATAACAGTGTGGTGGATCCAGGCGGGGGCACAGGGGACATGCCCCCCCCCATATAATTAACCACTCATTGACTATACATGTCAAAATTGAAATTTGGCACCACCGCCCCCCCCCATCCCGAAATCCTGGATCCGCCACTGAATAAGATGTAAAAAATGAAGCCCCTGGGGGATATTATATGAAAAGTTGAAGATGATTGAATCCCTGGACGCTGTTTGCGGTCATCTCAAAGGGCCAAGGCTCTGGTCAGCAAAATAGCAAAGGTCACTCTTCCGCATGAATGCATGCCTTCATTTTATATTAACCCATCTGTAGAAGGCCAGATAAATCAAAGTCCTTATTCAAATTGGCAACACTTTCCATTTTTTGTGTCCCTCATTGCTCGCAGTATCATACTAAATTCATATATTAATATTAATTTATGTGTATAACATGAAAATCTGCCAATCTTGATTTAAGATACTGTATTTTTGTGTAGAGTTCAATTAAATTGTATGAAGAATGCAACAATAATGGGCTCAAGATGATTGGAAAATATTTTGAGAAAAACAATTAGTTGTATAGTTTTAGGCATATATTAATTAAACTTATTTCAAGGTTCAAAATTATGATATGGGTATCATACGACATTGACTCTATGCATAAATTTAGGGGTACCGTCAGGGTGGGCAGGTTGCCTCTTTATTTTCAATACTAAAAGGGGCCGGTCAGAGTTCAAATTTTGGTACCCACTCTTACTTCTGTCTTGCCTTGTGTGAACTGGTTGTGGTTCAAATAGAAGAATCAAATAGATGGAAAAAATGGGGGAAATATAAGATCATACAATTGACTACACTGTATTGATAGGGGATTACAATGATGATTCTCCAAATTTACAATCTTTCCTCTCTTTCTCTCTCTTTCTCTCTCTCTCTCTCTCTCTCTCTCTCTCTCTCCCTCTCTCTCTCTCTCTCTCTCTCTCTCTCTCTCTCTCTCTCTCTCTCTCTCTCTCTCTCTCTCTCTCCCTCCCTCTCTCTCTCTCTCTGTCTAGTAAAAAGATAACTACTTTCATAAAAGTATTAATAAACTATTCCACCTATCTAGGTAGTGTTAGATACAATGAAATATTAACTATGAAATGTCCTCCTTCATATAATAATAATAATAATCACAGATTTTACATGACAGTAAGATTGAGGTTGAAAAATATCTGCACTTTTACAAATATACAAAGACAAGTTTTATTTGAGTTGTACGTAAATAATTTTTTTTTTTTCCATTTCAAATTTATTTGCAGTTATGGCTGTGCTCCCCGGCCAAGCCCAAATGACACAGAACTTGGCACATGCAGTATGAGGTAAGTTGTGTTTTATGTTTACAGTTATTCTTAAATCTGGCATGTCAGATTAAAGAACCATCCTAAAATTGCGAGAATTCATGTTTTTTTGTGTCATCTACTGTATGACAAACCATTGCCAAGCCTTGTAATGATAGTTGATACATAGACTTTTCAATTGCGTATAATTCGGCAAAATTCAATGATGAGTTAGTGAAGTATAAATCAAAATGTGCCTCCCCCCCCCCCTTATTTGCTCAGACATTGGGGGTTCAAATTTTTGGGGTCACATAAGAATTTTTTTCTAAAAGACATGTGTGAACATATTAACATGTCGAATAGGAAAAGTGAGATATTCATTACACTTTACAGTATACCTTTTTTTCACAAAAAACCCCTCTATGTACTAGTACATGTATATTTTCCTATTTCATTGTCAAGTTTTGTATTTAGTATGGTTGCAAAAAAAGTCAATGGATTTAATTTTTTGTGATCTGAATTTTGTCATATTTCTGTATATGGGCAATTCCACAGAAATCCGGACAAGGGTGCAAGAAATTCAAAATGATATTTGGTTAAAATAATTGTGATTTTCAAAAAATATATGAGTTGAAGTTTTAAGAATCAATAAAATTTTTACCGATGGCGGCCATTTTCACCTTCTAAACAAATGCCGAAGTATTACAATAGATTTTTGGTATAGAAAAGGTATATTTACAAAAAACTCATTTTCATTTTCCCAACTAAAAATTTTCTGTATCAGATAATCTTTCACATGGATAAAGTTGTTTGAAAGACACTTTATCAAACTGTATTTCAAAAAATTTGGTTCAATTGTGACTTTGGTAAAAAACTTGAGATTTAAATTACCCTCATTTGGGATGTAACGTCAGTTACCGAAAACATGAACTTTTTTCCACAACGAAGAAAGTATCAACTATGCCAATTAAGATTTCTAATGTATGACTGCATCTCATTATTATCAATAGTAAAGCTATGGATATTCAACATACAATCAAGTCAAAATTGATAGCTGATTTGAGTAACGTCAGTTACCATGACCTAGTGTAATGTCAGTTACCATAATGCAATTATCGTTTCTTTGAAAAAAACTACAATTTGGACACCTGTATGTATCTGAAGTAATTACCATTGATTAAACTAATCATCTAGCGATAAAAGACTGTATGTGTCATGGCAACTTCTCTTATAAGATTTAAGAAGTTGGGAAAAGCCATGTCATGCACATGTTCATGTAGGCCTAAGCCCCTCCAAATCTACTTTAGATTTTCAGTAATTATCTATTGATGTGATCAGGATCCATTGCTAATATTCTGTATTTGGAATATGAGCCAAAAGTTTAAATGTTATGATAAATGTAAATACAATTTTGGGTTGTATTCAAAAACTTCTCTCTGTATTTTTATAATACATAAATGAAGAAAAAAAATATGATCAAAGCTCCTACATGTATGTTCTGTGCAGTGCTGAGATGTACGCAATTTTTTGATAGAACAAAGCACAGAACAAACACTTTACTTTGACAGGCTTTCATTTTGATGCCAAGACTAACAGCAATTTTCAACAAATTTCAAATACCCAGCTTTGAAATTCAGCATTTTATTACTACTGATCATAACTTTGTACAAAATGAGTTAAATGGCAATTACTGTTCATACATTTAAGTTTGAATCGAGGAGAAACTGTTAAAAAGTGATTTCAAAAAGGTTGATAACAATTCACCTTAGAAGTGTGGTGCTGTGAGGATTTAGAATCAACAAATGATAGTGAACCCAATTCTGCCAAGATTCACATGCACTAATCACAAAAATACATGTGTGGACATCCTACGTGTATTATCATTCAAAAACTATTTAGAGTTTCTGATATCTTAACAACATATCCAATATTTAAGTGATGGAATAGTAGTAAGAAATAAAATTTTCAAAATATTCTGTACAAATCCTATAGGAATGTATGTGTACAACTGTCATGTTCACAGTAAAGTTTTAGCCTAAATAATAGGAAAATGATTATATCTATATATAAAGCCGAAGCCGAAGGACAAGAAACGGAGAGCTGCCACTGCCCGAAAACGGGTGTGCCCGTTCTCGCGTGTTTCCGGGTGATGCGCACGAGACCCCACACAGCTCATACGTATCTGTACTTGCAAACGGCGTGAAAGTAAGCAGCTTGACCCCACGCTTCTCGTATCTTGTACGCATGAAGGCGTGAAGTAACGCTTCCTCTATGTCTTTGGTATCGAGTTCGTGCGATGTTTGTCGCCGGTCGTTGTTTTTTAGTTTCGAACACTTTGCTCAACAATTCACTTAACAAAAAAAGCAGTGCAACGTCACATTCAGAAGTCATGAATACGACGTTTGGTGTAATCTTGCCATTTGCGATGAGATAGGACCGGAATTTCTTTGCCGATCGATCGATCGCTTAATCTATGGTGTCTTTAAGAAAGCAAAAACAAAGTTAATCACAGCAAAAAAAAAAAAAAAAAAACAAGAGAGAGAGGAGACAGACAGAAAGGGCGTCATAAACAAAAGAAAAGGGAAAAAAAGAAGCAATGAAAATATACATGTTATAGAGAAGTGAGAGAGATATTAAAGTAAAAAAAGTAAGGAGGATGGACAGAAACCAACCCACTAAAATTTGATTTTTTTTTTTTTTTTTTTTTTTAAATAGTTATAGGCCTATATTACGTAACCGGTTATCTGTGTAAAATCATAAACTATTAATCTCATATACCTCTCAGTCTAACTTAATTCGGTATTTTTTTTCTTTTTTTCTTCTTCCCCCCCCCCTTCTTTTAAAAGATTTTATGGGTTTTGTTTTTGATATTTCCGTTCAGGGAGGGCCTGCGCGCTTCAAGAATATGTTTTGATAAATATTAATACTGAGATGATACATCCTGAAAAGATGTCTTCAAATTAAAACATATATAGGTGAGTTAAAAATAGTGCATCCGGGGGGAGAAGTAAACTGAGTATAAGAGAGGATGGACGAGAAAGGAATAATAAAAGTAAGTGGTGACTATAATATTTTGAATAATTCGTTGATTAGCAGAGCCTGAAATGTGTGTTTTTTGTTTGTTGTTGTTTTTTTGTTTGTTTTTTTGTGTGTGTGTGATGATTGATATTAATTCCGAATGCAAAGTTAGCAAAATCTAGCCAGAAGGAAAAGAAGTCTAATCGCATATATAAAATATGTATAAGAAAGAAACTTGCCTCGGAGGGGAAAGATAGAGAGAGAGAAAAGAAAGAGAGAGAGAGAAATGGGGGGAAAGGAATAAACAATCTATGGCGGACGGTTGTCAAGGTATCAAAACATTTTTACATGTAATATAACAACACAGACGATATTCCTCTTTTATTAATATATTTTAAACAACAACAGTAAAAAAAAAAATAAAAAAAAATGGGTAGGCTGAAATTGTCTTTCGTTTGTTTGTTTGTTTTTTTAAATTTTTTTTTTTAATGAAATTTTAAAAAGGGCGTCATAAAAAATATACACCCAAAAAGAGAGAGTGAAGGAAAAAGGTGCTGTCAATTAAAATAATAATTTTAAAAATCCATCTTTATGGATCGGATTGTTGGTGAGGATGTCTAAGAAACCAAATTATATAAACTAAGACAGATAGGTAACCGGAAAATTAAAAGAAACATATATCAAATAAAATATTCAAATAACATAATTTTCATTATATCGAAAATTCAAATTAATATTCAAAATGAATATAATATTGTATTTACGCATGAAAACTCAAAATATAATATGTGGAAATTGTTCTACCAATGGCCCCCAAAAGAACATAAAGGCCTCTTCAGATTTGTTTACCACTAACAGTCATGTTAGGGCTCCAATAGTCCATCGACCCATTCAGATTCATGAAAAATATAGTCATGACAACTGTATTAAAATACAAGATAGTATAGAGAGGTCGGAGAGGAGGGACGAGAAGAGAGAGAGAGAGAAAAAAGTAAATAGTAAGGAGTATAGAACAGCCGGGAAATAGAAAGACTAAATTCAAATGTAATATAATATTACGTTATACGGAAAAGCAAATAAACTAAGCTGCCAGTTCACACAACGATCTACGCTAAGATACTGTTTGTTTATTTCTTCTTCTATTCTCATCACTTCTTATGTAGTTCTCTGTTTTACTGGATGAACGAAATTATCAATTATTTCCACTGCTCTTGACTATGACGGGTAGGCATCCGGTGGGATCGGCAAAAAAAGAAAATAATTTTTGGACCAACCGGACCGTAACTCACGTAAGTGTCTGTGTGACTGTACACAAGGGAAAATGTTCTTCCAATGACCAGTACAAGCGAGCAAAAATGTAATTTGAAGCAATTAATATAGCTCACATGTCACTTACACCATTTTAATTCATTGCAGATATCATGCACATTTGTAAAATATACCTCACCTCTCAGTCTAACTGGATTCTTCTTTTTTGGGGCGGGGGGTATTTATGATATTTGGGTTGATAGGCACGTTTCAAGGATAATGTTTAATAAAGCATTCATATCTAATTATACGTTTCGAAAATGCAGTGTCTTCAATCAAACTTATATTAAGATAATAAAAATATATAGGGGCCAAATACGGAAAGGAAAAGAAAAAGAAAAGTAAAACGATGAGCAACATGCGCTATTTGGGTGGGGGGGGCGGGCTTAAGGGGCTTCAAATTTACCTTAGAGGGGAGCTAAACTGAACTGAAGGGAAGCAAAAGTGATCGAAAAAGCAAAATATAAAATATTAGAAATAAAAATAGAAATAAAATTTAAAAAAATTAATAGAAATGGGAGAAAGAAAAAAAAAACCCAATGGACGGACTTTAACTCAATCCCCCTATGATTGGTATGCAACCTTCTGGAGCCGATATTATTTTCTTTTAAAACAAATAAGGGGAAAGTATAGCGGAAATATAGAGAAGAAAGGGAAAGGTAATGAAATCTATGGTGGACTGCTGGCATGTATCGAAACATTTTTATAATGTAATTATTGATAACATAAACATTCTTCTTTATTAATATACATTTTCAAAACAAAAACAAAAAAATGGGCGTGGGTCGGGTTGTGAAAATCGTTTTTTTTTTTTTTTTAAGTTGGTATTAAATTTTGTAAGGTAACAATCAAAATTAAAATAGAATTATGTGCCTAACCACTGTGCTCTACGCGGCACGCTGCTAGTTACTTCTTATTTGGCCAATCTGTTGCCTATTGAACATAGGTATGATTATCATATCAAACACATAATTCTCAAAAGCCAGGAAAACAAATATTTGGGATCCGATTCAAAATTGGGATTTTACTGTGTAAAAGTCTATGAAGATGTAAGGGTAACGTCAGTTTACCGACATGTCTTCACAAAAGTTTCCCAGCATAAACAAAATTATGAAAATCTCTTCTTATTTTTGCAATCTGTTCATAAGAGACCTAGGAAGATGTCATATAAGACTTACCATTTATAACACCTGTGGACTATGAGATATTGAGAATATGATCAAACACCACTGATTTGCATGTCCGTTTCTGTAACGTCAGTTACCGACACGTTTTTGCTTGGCGTTACAATGGAAATGATGTTTTGGTGGATATTTTTATAACAACGCCTTGCTTTACACTAACTTATTTAGGTATATTAATTTGTAAGACCAGGTATTCTTATTTATGTAACTACAACACAAAGAATGTAGAAAATTTTGGTTGTGTGTAACGTCAGTTACCGTGGAATTGCCCATATGTAAATTCTCATAATATTCAGTTTCATCCCAGCCCAACTTTCCTTTTTTTACCTTAAGTTTTGGAGTTTATTTAGATAAATTTTCATCGGGAAATGTTCAATGTCTGTGATGAGTTCACATCAGGATAAGAAAATAGGCCTATAATTTGTATATATTTATTTTTCCTTAACTATTGATTTATTCATATTTTCTTCACACAGTTCATTCTGTTTCTTAATTTATGTTTTTCAGCATGTCGCCAGCAGAGAAATCGGTTGCAATTGATTGGTAAGTTGCTTTCAATCATATATTACAAATAAGAGATCATTTTTTTTTTTTTAAATGTATTTCCTGGTGGAATTAAGAGAATTACATCTTCACATTGTTAGGGAGTTAGTTCAGTGTGAAGCTGAACATTACTATGTGAACACTCTGTGGCAACCCATATCACAGTGTGAAATCATACTCACACTGTTAAATTTGAGCATTTAACATATTCAACTATGAGTGTGTTCAATGTCAAGTTTCAAATTTATACGCAAACATGAATCATGATACAAATATCGATTTGGAGGAAAATTTAAACGCCGAAAAAGATGCGTTTTGAAATGCAATCAGCTTCAATTTTACGACCTTGAGCATTGCGATTGCAACGAAATGCGACACTGAACAGGATTGAGTTTTCATACGTGTTTAAATGTGCTCTCGCAGTGGAAGCTCCCGGTGCAGGTAAAAAAGTAGAAGATGTTTGTTTTTTGAGAGCGGGGAATTTAAAGATGGAACTATAATCAGCTTTAAATTTTTGACACTGCATGTGCACCGCTGATCGCGTTTGTGTTTTGTAATTGCGTTTTGTATCATGATTCATGTTGGCGTATAACTTTGAAACTGGACATTGAACACACCCTAAGTGAAACAGTGTAAACAAAATGTGGGACACTGTTCTTTCTAATACTCATGGTGATAATATTTTATAAGGCTATGATTCTTTACTTTGTGAGAAATGGAACATAATATCCCATACCCTTCTCAGGATTATCTCAGATTCATAGAGGGCACTCACACTCTCAGAAATGTGAGCCATGCTAACGATTGTTCTGTCCTTAGCATGCCGTTTATATTCCTTGAACAAGACATTATATTGATGCATTGTTTCTCCCCACCCAGGTTTAGAAATGGGTACCTGTTAGGATATGAACATCACTGTTTGATGAACATCATGCACAGCTAGAAGTGCTCAATGAGAATGTTCCACAGGGAGTTGAGAAGGTGCACACATTGTATGTAGGCAATAGTATGTTTATAAAGCATTTAAAGGGATTTAGTAACTTCCCAAAACAAGTGCAAAAAAGATCAAAATGAATAAAATTCTATTGCTCTGACCGTAAAAACTAAGTTTTAGATCAAATGAAAGTCATTTACTATCTTAAAACAGTGAAATTTCAAACATGGCTAAGGATACAGCCACGCATGATTAATTTATCCCGCTCTGTTGCAAGCTTAGCATTCCGGTAGACACGGGGACTTCACGACAGGAAGTGCGGTGAAAACCAAGTGCGTTGAAACACACGAGGGTTTTAAACGCGTCCTGGAATGGGTTTGAAAATTTGAGTTTAAAATCATAGATATCTCAAAAGTAAAGCAAGCAAGTTATAATAATAATGGTCTTTTATTCAAACATCAAAACATTTCTTGCAGCCAAAGGCTGAATTACAAAGGTTTTTACAAAGTAAATGATACATATAATAAAACAAAGTAGATATAAATACATCATTAACAGGTAAAGGTATAACTCCATTCAACCTTGCAAAGTTAACCGGAAAAACAATTATTTGAATTAGGTGTGAGGCAAAGGTGACATAAGAATCATAAAGGAATATAGATTATCAATTGAAAACCCAAAAGGTAGCTGGAAGGGAAAGTACAAAAGTAACGAAATTATACAACAATGGGCACGGGTATTGAGAGGCAAATTACTGTGGTCATTGAATTATAAGAAACCGGCAGGGTAATGTATAAAGCTAAACGGACACCTTGCAAAGTTGAAAGGAGTACTGAACATAAGTATAAAGTATTTGGCATGCATCGAAAATTTTAAAAAAAGTTGACTGCAATTTTGAAGGAATACCAGACTGACCTATGTGTTGATAATCATGTTGGCAAAATGAGCTAAATCAAATAAATTGCAATTTGAATATCATTCAATGTTACTGCATCCCTTTAAAGATGTAAAGCACTATGGAAATCCCAACTATTCCTAGTATGTGTCTTGTTGTTGATGTACATGGATCCTTAAGTTATAAAATGCAAACCCTGATAAGGCAGTGGATCACCTTTTGTTGTGCTTGAAATTGGATACATCTTTTTGTATTGGTACTTTTCCTATCTGTGTTGGGTCTCTGACAGGCTCTTCCCTCTAGAAATAGGTCATGAAATTCAACATGGTCGCCCATCTTCTGTAGGCAGTCTTATTGCCATGGGAACTGAAATTAGGACACTTCTTGGGTTTCAATCTGGATAATGTGATTTGCTAAAAGGGCTTTTTCTATTGTGTCAGGCAAAGAAAATCTTTTCTTTCGCAGAAATTCTCTTTGTGTAACCCAATTCCTATAGATGCCCATTCAATGTGATAATGTTAAAGCTGAAAAGTTAAAACTCCCCATTTCCAATGTAACATTAGAATTAAACCATTTCTTTGGTAGAAATTCTATATCTCAAGCCCTGTTCATGTTCATTGTGTAGGAGAGGTTGCTTGTACCTTAATTTTTTGCAATAAGAACACTAATAAAGCCGTCCCAGGCATCCTTTCCCCACAAAAAAAAGTTTGGAAACAATATTTCCCAAAGAACACAAAGTCAATGTGAGCCCTAACACAGTTGGGTTCAGTTCGGTCTTGTTTAAAGTGTATCACTGTTTTCTTTCTACAAAAGGGATTTAGTTATTTGTGCCATGCAAAGGGTTAGATCCCTTTTATCCTTCATAAGGTGATATAATCTTGTCAAGAAGTTGAATGCCTTGATACAGTTCTACAAGGTGAAATGAATCTATGAACAACTGTATGCATGCATTTATAATTTGATAATTATGTTACGTTTACAAGGCGAAAAGCATCTATTTAAAACTGTATGCATACATTTATAATTTGATAATTATGTTACGTTTACAAGGCGAAAAGCATCTATTTAAAACTGTATGCATACATTTATAATTTGATAATTATGTTATGTTTACAAGGCGAAAAGCATCTATTTAAAACTGTATGCATACATTTATAATTTGATAATTATGTTAAGTTCATAAGGTGAAAAGCATCTATTAACAGCTGTATGCATACATTTATAATTTGATAATTACGTTAAACCAGACGTGTTAACTGCTTAAATGTAAATAATGGCTGGAGGGGAGAAGGGGAATGATCTGTTGATATGTAAATCAAATAGGGTCACGTCTCTAATGGTGAATTGCCTCTTGGTCTACCACCAATTTGTCTAATGCCTTTTGGTCTCATCCCACATTGTCTAAAATCCGTTTGTTGTCCACAGCCAGTTTGTCTACTAACCATTTGGTCAAGTTTGTCTACTAACCATTTGGTCAAGTTTGTCTACTAACCATTTGGTCAAGTTTGTCTACTAACCATTTGGTCAAATTTCCACTTTTAATAGCCCATGCACAATTTTTTCTAATTTCCAGTTAGGTTATACCCTATGGCCCGTATTTTCAAAAGCCGCCTAACTTTAAGCCTAGCTTAAATCTGTGGTTTAACTATGGCTTGCTAAAAGGGATTCAATCCTAAAAAGTAGATGTTCGATTCATCATAATTTCTGGTAGTAAAACTATTAAAAACTGCTTGGGAATGATGATTAAGTACAAAAGTTTCCCTTACAATTAAAACACGATTCCAGAATTCAGTGAAGGTGATAGGAACATGCAACATAGGAACATAGGAACATAGACAGATTGATTCCCTTTTAGCAAGCCATAGTTAAACCACAGATTTAAGCTAGGCTTAAAGTTAGGCGGCTTTTGAGAATACAGGCCATTTCTTCTCCCATATTCACTTGGTCTGACACTAAGTCCATATGTTTAGGTGAATTAGTAATATAAACCTAGTGATTATCAGACCTAGTGATAATTAGACCAAACAGCAATTAGACTGAATTTATAATAGACCAAATGGGTTTAGCCGATGTGTCATTAGGCAATCAGAGAATTAGTTGTATGTTGCAGTTTAAGTAGATATAAACTAATTTTATCTTCTTGGCTAACTCTACATCTTGTTTAGATCTTTGAATATTCACAAATATTTAATAACGGCCATGTTTTGTGACATGAAACTTGGGTGAGTGGCAATAAATTACTGTTTTGACTACTGCACGTACTTTGCAAAGTGAAAATTTTGCGAATATTTATCCAGGATTTCCTCTGTGAGACCACTGGCCATTTTATTATCTCGGAGATGCTGAATGTATTCCCTATGCAAAAGACCTACACAGATAGTGTGACCAAATGTCTCGTATTTCAAAAGGGGTTTTAAAAAGCTCTTACATGTATGCGTCTTTAGGGGCTGCTGGGGATGAAGTGCTGATCGTGGAACAAAAAGCAAGGTTTCCACTTTCGTTTTTCCCCAGAATCTCTCTTGTTTGGGAAATCTAGAAGTGAATTGTCACCTCAAGAAGAAAAATAATAAAACAAAAAGCAAGGTTTCCACTTCTGTTTTTCCCCGGAATTCCTCTGGTTTGGGAAATCTAGACATGAATTGTCACCTAAAGAAGAAAAATAATATCTTTCAAATTCAAGAAGGCCATTTATAATACCTTCTACATTTAATCTTCTCTGTGACCTATCTCATCTGATGCGTTTATGCCCAGTAGGGCTGTGTACATCCAGTTCCATAACCTATTCCTTAACTGCACCTCAGAACTCAATGGACAAATTTTTTTCCCATTGTCCTTCTCTTTAAGTAGAAATATTATATTTTTTTCAATTATTGGTTCTTTAGATATTCTGTGAAAAAAAAAAAACACCTGTTTTGCTCATTTTCTTTCAGTGCAGTTCATGTAAACATGCAAAATTGCTGTTTTTAAATGCCTTGTGTCCCCGGAGTGATACATGTATGCGATCAAAGATTTAGCTATAGGCTACCCCAATAAGGGGCACACAGCATTCAAAGAATTTTTGCTACCTATACGCATATGGTGCTAAAATCATTCCTTATCTGTTAAAAAGGGATTGAATTTGAGAATGAAAATGAAATGCAATATTTTCTAAGTGCAACACGGAAGCTTGCCATATCAGATGTGATCAAATGCATGAGTGCTTATCCCCAAGACATGTTTATTCCATATGGTTGTCTCCTTGGGTCATTCCCACTGTGCTGACATGGCGATAATACTACGTGCAGTTTGCATTACAATAGCCAGGAGGAGCGTAATGTTTTCGTCAAATTCATTGTAATGGAAACAGACCCATTGATGTAATGCATGGAGACTTTTATTGCATTAAATTGTTGGAGGGAGGAATTTTCATCGCTCAAAAAACATCTGAAATGAGCATCAAGATTATAAGCAAGTAAGGAAATATTACTGTATTTCCATCATTTAGAAGCTGATTTGCCTGTTCTTAATTTGCTTCGTTATCACTATTAGCATAGGCTGTGAAAGGTTATGGATCACCATTTACATAATATTCCCATAAGCAGATGCAGAATGTTATAAAAGAGACCTATTTTTAAACAAAAAAGCTATATATAAACAACTTATTTAACTCCTTGTGTGCAACTATGTTGTTGAAAAGTTGTCATCAATCAATCTTAACCCTTAGAACTAGCTGTATGTTTTTGTTTATGATAAATACGGTTTAAAAGATCTGTCACAAGAATAAGAATCGATTCTGCCATAGGGAAGAAAAGCATGCCCATTCTTAATTCATCCTATTACATTCCCCAACACCCAGATTTATAGGCTGGATTATAATTTTGTTTCAACAGTAAGGGCGAAATAAGTCATTTTGTATCCCCCTTTTTTTTTTTGCAAATGCAAAGAGCTGAAATTCAATCTTGCAGCTCTCGCAACGGTCTCTTCTTAAAGACTGGTGGCAAAACCCTTCTCAGTCCCCCTCCCGCTGTACGCTCAAGCATGCGTTTCCTCTCGGGTAATATGAAGAAAGCGTCTGACTTGCCTCGGGCTGTCCTTGGAGTGGCTAAGAATCAAATTTAATACGACAGCAACCCTCCTCCTAATACACTAACATTGGTTTACGTGATTCCACTGGCTATGGTTGCAATGCTCATTAGTATATACACTTATTAAGTCGTAGCATGGTGTGTATAGGAAGCCCTTCTTGGGTGTGTTCAATGTCAACTTTCAAATTTAAACGGCAACATGAAGCATGATACAAAACGCTGATACAAAGAGAAACAAAGTGTGTGTTCTTTGTCTCCCATTCCTAAACGTCTTTCAGATCCTGATTCGGAGGAAAATTTAAACGCCTAAAACGGTGCGTTTTGAAACACGATCAGCTTTGAGTTTACGACCTTCAGCATCGCGAATGCAATGAAATGCGACACTGGCTGAATGCAATCGAGTTTTCAAACATTTTTAAATGTGCTCTCGCAGTAGAAGCTTCCGGTGCAAGTGAAAAAAGTTAAGTTGGTTTTTTTTTTTCAGAGAGAGAGTGGGGAATTTAAGGACAATCGACGTATAATCAGCTTTAATTTTTTGACACTGCACTGTGTACAGCTGATCGCATTTGTGTTCTGTGTTTTGTAATTGAAATTTGTATCATGATTCATGATGGCGTTTAAATTTGAAAACGACATTGAACACACCCGTAGACAGATGTGCTTTGGAGGGAGGTTGAGAGGGTCTTTCCTCATTAAAATTCCCTGCAACAAGTGAATTCACATGATTCTGTCTAGGGCCCCATATTTTATGTACACTTTGTAATGATAAGTGATTAACGTCTTGATTAGAGACTACGTCTTGCCATCTGAGATGTCTCGAAGATGTGATGTTCGTGATCGAAGCTCCTAATTAAACAGATTAGAATCAACACTTAGACCGCTCAGTGTATTCTGTCATATGTTAGTTGTAATAACATAAACATCTAGCATCACAATACACTTTAGATTGTAGATTCGTACACACTCCTTGTCTTTTAATGAATATTTGATGTGAATATGAAAATGTAAGTATCTTCAATGATATCAGTTTTTGTTAATTTGCGTTGATTAATACGTTATTTACTATATATTTTAATAATAATGTAGTTCATGGATTGCACGATCTGAGTAAATACCTCCGTCAAAAACAAATTTTTAATAAAAGCACATATACCCTGAGTTAAAAAAAAAAAATGCTTTTGATAAACAAATACCCTTTTTCCAGGTTCTTCACAAACCCACAGGCTGTGTGTTTTTTAATGTATTATGCAGGGTTTGTTATTAGGCTTATTAGTGCCGCACGGGTTATGGGAGGCCAGACCCTTCCTTCAAATATGTGATTGGTGAATGTCTTTCCTCATTAAAATTTCATGCTACTAGTGACGGCATAAACAAGGTTTCAACATGGCCCAACTGTGGCTCTCGCAATTAAAATATTCCTGAAAATCCATTTCATTCGATCACAACATAGACTTTTAATGTGAATGTGAAATAATGAAGAAGTAATTAAAGAACTGAAGTAAACTGGTACAATGAATAATAGTTTCAATTAGGATACTAGTAAGTGTACTCAATAAATGCATACTTTGAATTAATAGTTACCTTGAAACAGTTAGTGTTAGGCTTAAGAAATCTAACCTTTCAATGAATAAATACTAATAAATCCAGACTTTAATGGAATACATATACTATGAAAGCAAGTCTAGCAGAATCAAAGAATACAAAATAATATCACTTTTAGATTAATATTTTGTTCCTCAATATCAAAAGTTGTAGATATGCAGACAGGACGTAACTAATGAGCGGGAAGACAGATGTTGTCACCTCCCAGTAATAGTAGGAAATTCTTCAAGTTTTCAAAATGTCCTTAAAGATCTGAGATGCTTAAAACCAAATTTTAAAAGAAAAAAAATCAGAATATTTATTTTTCAATATAGAGATGAAAGTAGGCCTTGTCATAAGGGGGTTGTTGACATTTGTAAATGACCTTTGTTTTTGAGATGCAATTAAAGATGGAAGAGAGCGATAAAAACATAAGGATTTAATATTTCTGAATGGCCTTTGTTTTTGAGATACAACACATATAGAGAAGAATATAAGAGAGCGATGATAACATGATTTTATATTTCTGAAGGGAATTTATTTTTGAAGATACAAAACATAGAGAAAGATACAAGACTGCGATAATAACAATGATTTCACTGATTTCACATTTCTAAATGGTCTTTGTTTTCTGAGATATAGAGAGCAATAATAACATAATGATTTTACATTTCTAAAGAACCTTTGCTTTGGAGATACAAGATATAGAGAAAAATAATAACATAATGATTTTATATTTCTGAATGGCCTTTGTTTTTGTGATGCAACACATAAAAAAATAGATACTAAAGAGAGATAATGACATCATGATTTTATATTTCTGAAGGGAATTTTTTTTGGAGATACAACACATAGAGAAGAATATAAGAGAGAGATGATAACGTAATGATTTTATATTTCTGAAGGGAATTTATTTTTAAGATACACAACATAGAGAAAGGTACAAGACTTTGATAATAAGATCATGATTTCACTGATTTCACATTTCTAAATGGCCTTTGTTTTCTGAGATATAGAGAGCAATAATAACATAATGATTTTACATTTCTAAAGAACCTTTGCTTTGGAGATACAAGCTATAGAGAAAAATAATAACATAATTATTTTATATTTCTGAATGGCCTTTGTTTTTGAGAAAAACCACATAGGCCTAGATAAAGATACAAAAGAGTGATAATAACATAATGATTTTATATTTCTGAAGGGCCTTTGTTTTTGAGATACAACACATAGAGAAAGATACAAGACCGTGATAATAACATAATGATTTCACATTTCTAAATGGCCTTTGTTTTTGAGATACAACATATAGATAATGATACAAAAGAGCGATAATAACATAATGATTTTATATTTCTGAAGGGCCTTTGTTTTTGAGATACAACACATAACAAAAGATACAAGAGAGCGATGATAACATAATGATTTTATATTTCTTAAGGGCCTTTGTTTTTGAGATACAACACATAGATAAAGATACAAAAGAGCGATAATAACATAATGATTTATATTTCTGAATGGCCGTTGTTTTCGAGATACAGAGAAGGATAATAACAAAATGATTTTGCAAATTTTAAAAGGACCTCTTTTTCGGAGATACAACACATAGAAAAAGATACAAGACTGTGATAATAACATAGTGTTTTCACATTTCTGGCGGGACTTCATTTTGAAGATTCAAAACAAAGAGAAAGTTACAAGAGAATGATAATAACCTATTGATAAGCTTTAGTTACAGTAAGTGCAAACTTGTTCACATAAAATCATATCAATAAAATATTAACTTTTTAAATGCACTCAAAGATCTGAGATGCTTGAAATTAAGTTGTTTTTTCTTAAATAAACAAGGAACTCATTCAAATAAAAATGAAAGTAGGTTGTACCTTTCTTTTAGAGAAACAACACTAACAAAAGATAAAGAGGACTGAAATATAATTATTTAACATTTTTGAAGGACCTGTTACATATATACAACTCATAATGAGATATATAGTTTGGGGAAATACATGGTTTTACATTTTTTAAGGACTAGTTAACAGTGTTACCTAATGTTTTCTAACAAGCATAGAATATCATACAGTGCAAATGTATATGCTATCCAAGGAAAACTAGAGAAATGTTTTTTATTAGTTCTGTATATTTCTGTATACATGATTCAATAAAAAGAAAATATTATTTTTTTAAAAAAATGTGTGAAGTTAACTTTAATCACACCACATACACAATCCTTTTAGCAAAAGAAGTTCATTCCCCTTCCCCCCCCCCCCCCCCAAAAAAAGAAGAAGAAAAAGTCTTATTGTCTGGATGATATTGCGCAACATCCTAAGGTGATATAATATTTCTCATCTGAGAGCCGATACTGCATAAATGAATTATTTTGTAAGAGGGGCATTTTATTGAAATCTCATGGGGTTATATGGCAGAAGAAAATGCGTGAGAAGGTTTTTTTTTTTCTTTATAAGTGTGAAATTCAATATATCTGCACTTCTTGTAATATCCCCCTGGTCTACATCTCTCGCTCTCTCTCTCTCTTTCCCCTCCAACCTATCTCCTTTTCCAAAGTTTTATGTTCTACCGAGTGAGTCAAAAAAAACTTTACACCTAGAAAAATGTCAATAAAAAGAAAACCAATTTATAAACCCCAAAATATTTTACATATTCCGAAAGAGTAAATCCTCCCGCATCTTCTGGTACCATTTTTGTGTGGTATGTCTTTACGCTTGGATGTACACGACGCATTGTTTGCGAACATGTCAATTTCGAATTGTGCCAGAATGGGAGTAAAATCAAAACAATAAAAAGCTAGAGAAAGGCAACTTCATCCTGATTTAAAATAGCATAACTTTTTAACGGAAATATCTTCCGCTTAATAACTTCGCAGGGGTGTTATTACACATATTAACTACATTTTGTATGAAAATTAGATTAACTCGTGAAGTAATGCACGAATGAGTACACATTAAAGAGCAAATTGCCACTGACAGACCTAAAAAGGCCTCCTAATACTTTTGAAAAGTGATTATTTTGTCTTTGACGTGTGGTCACTCATGACTCTACAGATCTATTTCATTTTTATACAAAATGTAGTCAATATGTGTACCAACATCCCTGCCAAGTTATTAAGTGGAAGACATTTCCGTTAAAAAGTTATGCTATTCTAATCAGGATGAAGTTGCTTTTTTCTAGCTTTTTGTTGTTTTGATTTTACTCCCATTCTGGCACAATTCGAAAATGACATGTTCGCAAACAATGCGTCGTGTTCATCCAAGCGTAAAGACATACCACACAAAAATGGTACCAGAAGATGCGGGAGGAGTTACTCTTTCAGAATATGTAAAATAATTTGGGGTTAATAAATTGGTTTTCATTTTATTGACATTTTTCTAGGTGTAAAGTTTTTTTTGACTCACTTGGTATACCCTGTTTTCATATTGTATGATATCTCTTGGGATATTTTCTCTCTCTCTCCGAATCTTTCTTTCTTTTCTCTTTTTTTTTCTCTCTCTCTTTTCCCTTGCCATTAGCCCTCTTTATTTTTAATAATTTTTTTTGCATAGAAATGTATGCTGTACGTTTTTAATTATCCTGTCTGTCTTTCTGTCTGTCTCTCTCTTTCTCTTTCATTTTAGCTACCTCTCTAGTTTTCCTGGTGTTCACCTTGCCTGATCCCATCTATCCATCATGCTTTATCTCTTTTGATATTTGTTTCTCCAGCTCTCTTTCTCTCTCATTCTCCCTCTTCATCTCTTTTCCTGTGCTTCTTCAATTCTAATTTGTTTTCTTTAGGCTTGCTTCTGAAATTCAAAATGAAACTGTTATTAAAAATTTACTCTCATATACTTGATATCTTGACATCGTTACGATGCAAAGCTATTATGACTTTTCATGTTTTTAAATAGAAAATGCTTGTGTATAGAAGCAATATATTCAAGGACTTCTCTCTGTGTTTGAAATCAAGTAGATGGATTTTTATTGCTTTTGCGATATTGGCTGCGTTGTAGCCATGGCAACATAATTTTTAGTTAACTTAATAATGGAATAACTGTAGGCTCCTAGAGTTATGTGATCTTGAAAATATTCATTTATGCTCATGTTTCAATCATATTGAGATTACATTTTGGCTGAAAGTTTTAAGGATAAAAATGATCTGAGAGATAATAAGAAACTCTTAGTTGAGCATGATACAACATTTGTACCACACAGATTTAATAAACAAGTGGAAAGGCTTGACCAATCGTAATGATTCTTGATAATATATTAATATTTGGAACAAATGAATCATATAAATAAAAATAGATTGTAATTAATATTGTGATTTATAAATCATTTGACACAAGGCATAGTTACTCTCTCATGAAAATATAAAAGAAGAAGAAATCAAAGATATCGGGGGCATGAAGGATATAGATTATATTTAGATTGGATTTGATAAAAGATGTGTTATTTCTTAGAAATGAAGGAAGTTTATTGCAGAGATGAGGGGCTAATGATTGAAAGGAATTGAAACCTGCCCATTTATTTTTTAATTGGAAATTGCAAGGAATGAGTTGAAGTACACAAAATTTCAAACAGCTTTAAGTTTGTTACCTTACAGTCTTTTTTTGTTGATTGAAATAAGAAAGTTCATTGCAAAAATGGAAATAATCTTGTCTTCTTCATTCAAGACATTTCCAAGAAAATAATGTATATTATTGTTCTGTTTTACAACACATAATAAAAACTACACCATCATATGACAAGGGCATCATTTGAAAGGCAATAATTTGTACTTCATAATCATGGCCTTACCTGAAAAAAAGCAAATTGGCATTTAACCCGTTTTACATTGAAATTCTTCATTTGTTCACCTTACTTCTCTCCCTTCCAATTGGTTTACTCCAATGGCCGTTAGTCGAATACTAATTCAATAGAAAAGCCTCACATGTTGATACAGCTGTAGGGCATGATACAACATTAGCCTTAAAGAAGGGTATTCTGATTGAATTTGGCTCCACAACCAGATCTTCTACTTGATCACCCCATGTTTCAAATATTTATTTGCGAATTCATCAGGAGCTACTTGAAGTGCATGGTTGAATTGAAATTATTATATAGATTTTCCTAAGATATTCAGTAAGGTATGCGTAAAGTGTTAATTCTGATAAAAAAATAAAGTTGGAATTTGATGCGAACCAGAGTGTGTTTACTTTGCAAAATTTGTGGGTTTTCAAAACATTGCTTTGCAATCCAAGACATACATGTATGGAAATTTAAATTGTGGATTTATTGTCCATACTGAAATTTAATTTTGGCGGTGAAAAATTTACAAATGAATTCACAAAAATGTATATTATTGAACCTAAGCAAAATACAATAGACATTATGTATGAGCAAGCCTTATATGATAGGTATATTGTACAGAGAGAACAGGTCTATATTATATAAATAGAATGAAATAGATCAAAAAATAATATATTCACTCAATCAATCATTTGTTGTTACAAATAAAGCTCCACTTATAAAACGATTCATTTTTTCAAAAAAATGAAAAGCTCATTATTTTCATATTTTCTTTTATTGAGCTGTATTTGTAATATGTCCTAGTATGCCTCACATTTTTCTCCCTTTCTCTTTCTATCTCATTTGTTCTCTCACTCAATTGTTTTCTGCTAAAGCAACAAATTTTCCTCTTGCCTTCATGTTGCCATGGTAACATGTGGAACCACGCTAAAATCAATACTTAATCATTCTGTGGAAGCTATCCACAGATTGACACAACAAAAAAAATAAAGGAGTTTGTTTCTGCTAGAAAATCACTTTGAAAAAATGAAGCATATGGGTACATGAAATTAGCTCCTGCAACAATTGCTCTGTCGTCAATCCTAAAAGCAAATAAATTGGCTTACTTCAGCCCTATACTTAAAACTAAATATCTAACTACCGAGTGAGTCAGAAAAAACAATACACCTAGAAAAATGTCAATAAAAAGAAAACCGATTTATAAACCCCAAATTCTTATACATACATATTCTGAAAGAGTAACTCCTCCCGCATTATTTGATACCAAATTTGTGTGTTATATCTTTACGCTTGGATGAACACAGCACATTTTTTGCGAACATGTAAATTTTGAATTGTGCAAAAGTGGGAGTAAAATCAAAACAACAAAAGCTATCAAAAAAGCAACTCCATCCTAATTAATATAGCATAACTTTTTAACCAAAATGTCTTGCACCAAATAACTTGGCAGGGGTGCTGTTACACATATTGACTACATTTTGTGTGAAAATGAGATAGATATGTAGAGTCAAACATGAGTGAGCACACATCAAAGACAAAATAATCACTTTTCAAAAGTATTAAGAGGTCTTTTTAGGTCTGTCAGTGACAGTTTACTTTTTGATGTGTACTCATTCATGGATTACTTGATGAATCAATCTAATTTTTACACAGAATCTAGTCGAATTGTACCAACACCCTTGCCAAGTTATTTGGCTCAAAACATTTTTGTTAAAAAGTTATGCTATTTTATTCATGATGGAGTTGCTTTTTCGTCAGCTTTTGTTGTTTCAATTTTATCCCAACCCTTGCACAATTCGAAATTTGCATGTCCGCAAACAATGCGTCATGTTCATCCAAGCGTAAAGACATACAACACAAAAATGGTACCAGAAGATGCGGGAGGAGTTACTCTTTCAGAATATGTAAAATAACTTGGGGTTTATAAATTGGTTTTCTTTTTATTTACATTTTTCTAGGTGTAAAGTTTTTTTTTACTCACTCGGGATAACCCTAAACCTAAACCTAACATAAAATCTTATAGCGGCCCTGTTCCCGACAATTGTCAATGGAGTAAATGTTGAATCTTGAAGCATAATTTATTTCAAACCCTTGTCTGTGTTTTCATATTTTACTGTTTGCAAGATATTTTTCAAATATAATAATAAGGACCATCCAATATCAATATTTTTCAGTAAACAGATGTTCTTCTTATTTTGTATTTATCACTATAAAAAGTTTTTTTTTTTTTTTTAAGTATTGTGCCCTCGTAAAAAAAAATTCTCTGCTTGGAAAATTTTATGAAATCATCTTACAACTATATATTTTGACCATAGAGCCTATTGATTGACTATGTATTTCAAACTCATTTACTATCTTAAAATAGCAAAAAGAGCGGCATGGTCTCAAATTTGTGAGGTGCATATAAATCTAGGGAAAACAGTGACGTTACCAGCTTTTTTAGCATACATGGCCTGCTGCACGTTACAGTAGTTTACCTAAAGGTGTAACACATTTAAATTTCTTTATCAGTCTTATGATATTATTCCACTCAAAATTGTTCTGTGGTACGTTTCTTTGATGTTCTTCTTCTTCAAAAATTGATATACATGTATGTATTTACATAATTGTCTAATCAGCTTATAAATCTAAGTCATTTCTCACTGCCCTAAGGTCTTGTAATCAGTCATTTTTCATTTGTCGTAATGTTAGCATCGGGCACTAATACATGTGTGTGCAACTGTAAAATGTAATCTCATTTCCCCCGTGGTGACGGAAAAAGGCCTTGGCGTCTTTGGCAGTTGTAATTGCCTTTAAAATTAATTTCCTTTGAGGTAATTCAATTTAATTTGGCTAATGTACTTGTAAGTCAGTTTGTATTGATTTATTTCTTTCAATGTTTGTCTTTCCCCCATGTCACTTTGAAGCCAGCATTGCAGCTAGAAATAAATTTTGATCATTTAGACAGCATAAGAAATCTCCTGCTACTGTATGTAGGCAGATTGTTGTCTTTAGATTACAAATTATAAGAATTCAATCTAGATTTTCAAAAGTGATGAATTATTAAATGGATTTATAATTGTGTCATAGACAAAAATACTAAAATGTTTATTAGTTTGACCTGCATTTTTCATCAATTGCTCTGAGCTAGAGAAACATTTAAACTCTTCTGTAGCTATTTTCAACGTCATGTCACGTAAAATGAATTTTTTGGGAGCGTACAAGAGATAAAGAGAGAGGTCACCATAAATGTGCAAAGAGTTTAGAAGAAGAGTGTTATATTGCAGTCACATGTCACCTGCGGTGCCCATATGTCATTTTTAAAACAATAAATTTCTTCTATTTTTGTACAAACAGCACAGTGCAAAAATGATCAAAGCAGCTGTTTTTAGACACAATGTGCAATGAAGCTTCCTATGCATGTTAATTTCATTTTTTTTTTAACTTAATTCAATTCAAATAATGACAAATCATAGAATGATACAATATTGAAAACATTTAGAATACAAACAACAACAACAAAACAAGACATGGTATAAAGTGAAATAAGATTAGCTATTTGGGTTTCTGCCAGAAATTAATTGCCATTAAGTTTATTGTAGTTCCTCTTGATAAACAATTAAACATGAAAGCCTTTAATTGTTCTTTGCAGGTTAGCAATGCTATGGGTAAAGAGGACATCTTGGTTATGGGCAATCCAGGTTTCCATAGCAATCATAAGCCTTGCCCAACATCTTCTTCTTATGTATCTTCAACATAAGGTCAGTCAAAATTGATATTTCTTATACCTTTTCTATTTTTTGCTATGATCTTGAAAGTATTGAGGAGAAGGTTCAAACCAAGTGCAAACAAATTGGCCTGTATTTCACAAAGGTGTCCGAAGTTAAACCATAGCTTAAATCTGTGGTTTAACTATGACTAGCAAAATGTGACACAATCTGTCTACGTTGCATGATCCTTACACGTTTATTGTATTCTGGAATCATTCTTTAATGATTAAGAAAACTTTTGTACTTATCATTCCCGGGCAGTTTTTAATGGTTTCAGAACCAAAAATTCTGATAGACCGAACATCTACTTTTTGGGATTGTGTCACATTTCGCTAGCCATAGTTAAACCACCAATTTAAAGGGGAAGTTCTCCCTGGAATTTTATTGGTCTTAAAAAATGAAGAAAAATGATAGAAAAATATTAGTGAAAGTTTGAAGAAAATCGACCAAGAAATAGCGAAGTTATGAATATGTAAAGTTTTGATTCTGTGACGTCACGTGCGAGCAGCTCTCCCATTGGTTGTGTATGTAAATTCCATAAATGTGTCTATTTGTCATGGTTCTTGATAAAGGAATGGGTCAATTTGATATAGTCATGTATATGAACATATGTTTGATGGTATATCGACCGCACAGGTGACATAATTATTTTCTTCTGAAAAAAAATGACATTTTATGGAATTTACACTATATAACACATAGGAGATCTGCTCGCATGTGACGTCACAAAATCAAAACTTTGAATATTCATAACTTCATCATATTTTGGTCGATTTTCCCCAAACCTTCACTCATATTTTTATTTTATTTTTCTTCATTTTTTAAGACCAATAAAATTCCAGGGTGAACTTCCCCTTTAAGCTATGGCTTAACTTAGGACACCTTTGTGAATATGGGCCAATTATTATAGGAGCAACATGTCACCAAATGGGTGAACCAAATGAGATTTGAACCTGCAGTCTACTGCTTTCTGAATAACAACTATATGAATTAGCAAACCTTCTATGGTCCATTGCACAGGCACAGTTAATAAACAGTGATCCTTTCCATACCTTAATATAACTAAGATTCAGAAAACTTTGATTGACTGAAATATTTTCAAAAAATAAATTTGATACACAAAGATTTTATTTCAGATTTGTATGAATATGAAGACTAAGATTTTGAGTATGTAATACAAATATATGTTTTCTTTTGCTATTACAGGGTAGCATTCTTCAACAAATTTTTAGCATGTATTTTTTTCTTGAAGCCGTTAACAGTGTGCCATTTATTGTTACAGTAAGTATAAACAAAATATTTTAGCCTTATTTAGCTTAGAATCAGTGACTTTATTATTTGGATATAATTTCTAAATTCTCTCTGGGGATATTTGCTCATGGCTTTGGATTTTTTCACACATATTGTGGAATTTTTATATTTTGAAGGTTATTACCAGAGCATGTTGGCTTTGATTTTTTTAAACACATATTGTGTATAAGTTCGATATTATAGGAAATTGCCTCAGGAGCATATGTTTCCCTATTGCACATGTTTATTGCAATATACATAGTGTCCCGTAAAAAATACAAAACTGGAAAACTTTGTCATTTCTCCCACAAAAGCAAACATGCAGTATCAAAACGTTATGGTTTCCTTTTTCATTGTAACCTTATACATGGCCATGCATGGATAACCAAGGAGACCTTGATAGTTAAATGTCAAAATCATATTGCATATAATAAAGGGCAAGATAATGATAATGGGGAACATTTATATGAATGTTCTTTGTCAGGTTCCTTTTAACAAATGTCTTAATAAGATAAAGATTCAAATTTTGATTAGAATTTTTAGTTTATTACTTTGTACAGGTATCCAGTGCAGTTTCATTGGTAATGAAGAAAACACTGTACTCTCTTCTATGCCATATGAATTTGAAAGATCTATATTTCAAACTCTTGCTGCTTATCTATGTATTTTTAACTAAATTTATGACTTAACCCTAATTAGACTGGGGTATTTTGGAGGCTTGCCAGACTGGGGGGGGGGCTAAAAGGCCCCCCTCAGATCTCGGCCGTTGATCGTGCGATCGTGATAAAATGTCACCCATGATGTAATCTGCAGAATCGTATAATTGACTGTCAAAAGATTGTTCAAATTTATTTTTAATTAATTAATTATGCTAATTTATGCATGAAATCATACTTTTTGCTCTAATTCACTAAATATAGCTCCTAGAGTGTTAATATTTGGTGTGGATGTTCTATATAGCATTCTTTTAATTTTATTAGAAAAAAAATCCGGTAACCAAATTAACTTCTCATGTATTTTATTGTTTTTTGAATTTCTTATGTATTTCTTTGTTTTTTACCTTTATATTTTTATTGTTTTTTTATGGAAATTGTTGGCGACATTATTTTGGTCATAAATATCAGCAAATCAAATGATTTTTATAGATAAAAGCAAAATTAATCACTTATTTATGAATTTTTAATAGCTGAAAACACAATTTGCATTGACTTTGTACATGAAATCACATTTTGGAGCAATTTTGGGTCTGACGCACGGTTACAAAATTATGCGTAACGCGTTGTAAATTTGGACTTAAAAGATGTGCGAGATTTCAAAAAAATGTAGTCATAAAAAGTACATGAAATCACATTTTGGAGCAATTTTGGGTCTGACGCACGGTTACAAAATTATGCGTAACGCGTTGTAAATTTGGACTTAAAAGATGTGCGAGATTTCAAAAAAATATAGTCATAAAAAATTGCGGCCACAGCTTCTCGCGTTAAAAATTTATTGCGAAAAATGTTGAGAGGGGGCCTTTTAGGCCCCCCCCCCCAGTCCAATTAGGGTTAATGAAGAAGAAAAAGTAAACTTTAAGTGATACATTTAATATTTCATGAATTGCTCGCTTTCACCATTAAAATCAAATCAAGTTCCTCTTGTCTCTTTCTTAGACGCACTGTAGATGATCAATTTACTATATTCCAAGTGTACATGCCATCTAACATTCGTTATTTCTATTGACAGATTTTCTGGGAGCCATTACGGAATCTCTTTATACCAATTTATCTAAACTGCTGGCTAGCTAAGCATCTGCTGGAAAATCTTTTTGTAAGTATCATGCATTGTAAAAGTGGAATATCTAATACCGCACGAAACACTAGCACAAAAAATAGCACACAAATATTTTGCAGACGCATATCCAGGATTTGGCACCCCGGGGGGCCCGATGTGATTTTGATTTTGGCGCCCCCAATGATAGATCCAGAAAGGTATACCCCATTTTTTCCCCCGTTACACCGGGGGAGACAAAAGGTACACTTAAATTTTTTCACGTTATGCTGGCAGGGCGATAAGTGGGGGGTGGAGGGGTAGGGTTTGAAAAAATATTAGGCTTCGGCCAACCATAAGGTCATAATTATATCAGCTATAGGGGTAGGTTTAAGAGGTCAATCGGCTCAAATCATGTATTTTTTTTTTTTACATTTTGCTCAAATTGCCACCCGTCTAAAGTCTATTTGGCGCCCCTTTTGGGTCATTTTGGTGCCATTTAGGGCACCTACCCGGGGGGCCCGGGCCCGTAAAGCCCCCCCCCCCCCCCAGAATACGCGCATGTTTTGTTCACAAAATTTTTACAGTAATCTTGTGAAGATGTGAAGTTACTTGTAATGATAATAATGTTTTTTCTTTATTAATAAGAATCAACAACAACAATGATAATAAAACAGTGATTTGCATTGCCCCAAATCTGCTCTGCATAGTGCTCAAGGCCCTTCTTGTATCATTCCGTGTATATGTTAATTTAATAAAATTATGTATAATTGTATATGTATGCCAATAAACATGTATATCTTGTTTTCATATTGCTTCGTTTGCAGAACGATCTTCACAGAGTCATGATGCGTTCACATTCAGCACTCTCTCAGAGAGTCATGATATTATTCTCATTCATACTTTGCCTCATATTCACGTGGTAAGTAGCAGTCATCGTGTACACTCCCGGGAAAATGGGGACGTACCCTTTGACTGTGTTTCACCAAGTCGTTCGTAAGTTACAAATAACTTGAACGTAAAGTCATTTTTAAATTTACGAACGACTTTGTGAAACATTCCCCGGGAACTCTTTCGGTAATCCTACCTGTGATGCTATTGTAGCATTACTCAAAAATGCACTTTAAAAAAAGTAGTATAAGCATCTGTTCCCCATACATGTATATATTTAAAAAGTTTCATTCCAAAAGGGACTAAATTTGCTTTTGTAACTTCAGAGATAATGGCATTTCTTTACAAATTTTTTTTACAGACATTCTCTTTTAGAAATCCCACTCCTGACACTGCTTTAGCATTTTTTTTATTTTTGAGTACTTTCGGGAAGAGATATTCTTCTTTTTTTTGTTGCTTCATATTCAAATAGGATGATAAATGAAGATGTAAAGTAGCATCATACTATATTCGCATCAAGACCAATATACATTTATTTGGAGCATGGGCGTAGAAACGCATTAATTTCTTTTGTTAGTGGAGGGGATGGACTATTCAAAATCGGTAGAGCAGGACACACTTTCTTTTGTTAGTGGGGGTATGCTCTACATCAGTGGTTTGAAGAGTTTCGTTTAAAAAGGGACTAGATTCACTTGTGTAACTTGAGAGGAAAAGGCTATAGAAAAGGGAAATTAAGAGGTTTGTTTTATTGTGTTACAAAGTTCTTTTCTTCAAAGACAGGTACCTGTAAATATTTAATAACTCATTTTCATCAAAAGTGAATTTAGTCCGTTTTGGAGTGATTGTTATTTTTAAAAGAAGTGGGTGTAAAATCAGTATAATACACTAATGACATAGGTTTTGTGCTGCTATAGTTATCCCTTTACATCACCTGTATACTTCTCCTTCTGCTTTGCCCTCACAGTGCCTGTGGCATGCACCACTTGGAGAGGGGGGACGTCGGTACCAACGGGATGTCCTTCTTCCATGCCTTCTACTTCACCATCGTAACCTTCTCCACAGTGGGGTACGGGGACATTGAGGTCCGCATCTGGCCCTCTCAGCTCTACGTTGTCACTATGATCTGTGTGGCCCTTGTGGTTCTTCCCATTCAGGTAAGCTGTTCTAGTAATTGTAACCATCTCCACATTGGGTACGGGGACATTGGGTACAGGGACATTTGGGTATGGGGACATTTGGGTACGGGGACATTAAGGTCCGGATCTCATTCTCAGCTTTACGTCATCACCATGATCTGTGCAGCCCTTGTGGTTCTTCCCATTTAAGTAAGCTGCTCTAGTTACTGTAACTATCTCCACATTGGGTACGGGGACATTTGGGTACAGGGACCTTGGGCTACGGGAACATTAGGGTACAGGGACATTAGGCTACAGGGACAGTGAGGTATGGGGACATAATTAGGGTACTGGGAAATTGGGCTACGGGGACATTGAGGTCCGCATCTGGCCCTCTCAACTCTACGTCATCACCATGATTTGTGCAGCCCTTGTGGTTCTTCCCATTCAGGTGTTCTACTCTAGCACAAAGCTGGAATATGATAATGTCTGGAGAATTCTGAAGAATCAAATTCTTTACTTTCCTCACCAATATATTGTATAAATGTACATATGATTATTTAACAGAATTATCTAACTCTCATAAGAATCTGAAGCACTTCCAGTGTGAGGGATTATTTCTTGTTTTATTATCTGGCAAAATACAGATTTAATCTTGCCTTAGTTTTGGCTGTTATGAAAAAAAAATTCTTACCATGCTCTTAAAATTTTTCTAAAAAATACTTCCAATAACTCTTTTAATGCGTACTTCGCTCCGATGCACACGCTCAAACTGGTTTCATGGCTCAGTGCACAAAGAAAATAACTCAGCACAGAAGGGGTTTATGGCCCAGTGCACAAAGAGTTAATATTCATAGTAAATTTTAAGAGGAAAAGAGAGGGAGCTGAGTTATATACTGAAACGTTTTTTATTTATTTTGCAATTACATTGTACATTTATTATTTGAATTAGATTATTTATTTTCATTTTGATTTTTTTTAATCAAGAGCTAGAAACAGGGCAGTATCTATTACACCTCAAAAACAGACAGGGAGGCATGCATCTTTGTAATTAAACATATGTCCATATTTGTGGTTAAATCAACAGTTAGAAAACTTGGCATACTTGATAATGGAGAGACAGAAACAGGGCGGTACATACAGCAGGCATCGAGCACAGACTGAGAAACATGTGGTTGTATGCGCCACCAATCTACAATATGATCTCATTGTTGATTTCCTCAATGAGTTCTACGCTCATAACGATCTCCAGGTGCGTACACCAACAATCTTGAATATATAGAGGGCGCTATTCTTGTTCTGTGGCGACCATTTCACCTTCTTGTGAAGCCCTTTTTATTTCATCATATTTTGTAGTTTTGTTACATTTACACAATGGTAAGCATGGATGTTTTCAAAGTTCAAAGTTCATTTCCCCATTTTCATTTTTAAAAAATTACATACTGAAAAGTATTGGGATATGGGGGGGGGGGGGAAGTGCAAAAATAAACACAAATAATTGCAAAAACTAAACACAAATAATATTCCAGTAGACATCCAAGATTTCATTGTAAAAAGGTGATTGATCCGATCAGGATTTTAAGAGTTGATTGTATCATATATAATCCTTTACAAAATAATGACCATTCAAATCTACAGTGACCTACTGAATTCCAAGTATACAGTGCGTCCCAAAAAGAACTATACACTTTTGACAAGGCTACCAAATTAAAAGAACAGGATTCTTGGGGGAAAAGTTTAGATGTATGTAAAGCTTATATTATCTATCATTATGACACACGAAATTCCGAAAATAACGCATTCTTCAGTGAGCAATGCCAACTTTTATGAAGGACACAAAAAAACAGCCTGCGCAGGAATTTGCTGTTTATTTATCCCCTGGGTATGGCATGCCAAGAAGGATTCAAGTAATAATGAAATAAATCGGCTAACAAAGACAAAAATAAACTGAAGTCAGAGCGAAAATCAATGATATGAAGAAAAAAAAACGGTAAAAAACTATATTTTGCATAATATTGATTGTTTATTTCTGACTTTTGATGTTACTTTTACTCTGTTAGCTGATTCATTCCATTATTTCTTTGAACCCTTCTTGGCATGCCATACCCAGGTGGTAAATGAATAGCAAATTCATGCGCAGGCTGTTTTTTATGTCCTTCATAAAAGTGGGCATTGCTCACTGAAGAATGCATTATTTTCAGAATTTTTTGTGTCATAATGATAGTTGAGGATATGAGCTTTATATACATCTAAACTTTTTCCCCAAGAAATATATATTATTAATTTGGTAGCCTTGTCAAAAGTGTATAGTTCTTTTGGGGACGCACTGTATAAAGCAAACAAGGTTTTGATGATTGTTTTGATAGTTGTATATTTCAAAAATCCTATAGATATGAACATGATTGATTTTCTTCCTGTGACTCATTGGATGTTTTGTAGACTGATGAGACGTAGCAGAGACTCAAGAGACGTCTTTAAGATATCTCCAAGACTTCTCTGCGACTATTTTATAAATGCTCAATTCTATGGAACAACCTTCCCATCTCCCTTAAGAATAGTAGGACAATATATCAATTCAATAGAAAATGTAGGCAATATCTTTTTCATCAAATGTAATAATTTACAAAATGTATTTTCCAGTATTCTATATTCCCTTCCTTATTTCACTTATATATTTTTGTATCTTGTAATCATTTCCATTTTAATGTAACCTAAGTTAAAACCAGTTTTTTGTTTTGCATGTTTTTGAGGATCATTTCCAACAAGCCGTTTATGTGCTTTTTATGATCCTCCCTCCAAAGACATTTTGTATTACCTTGTTTGTTTGTATATTTATATGTATGTATGAAATGTTTTTATCTTGAAGTGGAAATAAATGAATTGAATTGTTTAAAACTCATCTCAAACCCAGCTTATTGTTGAACCTGTCTCAATTGAGTTACCACTATAAATGCTCCTTTCTTTTTTAGGATTTCTTTGTGGTGCTTTTGTCTCCTTGTGAACTGGACAATGCTTTGAAAGCCCTCCTGACCGTCCCACTATGGGCCCAGCGAGTTATCTACATCCAAGGATCGGCGCTAAAGGATGGAGACCTCATTCGATGCAGGTAATTACCTTTTTCAATTGCCATCAAATGAAGTACGATTTCAAGTGCTGAAAGATACGTAATATTAACCCGTTGTATACTAAGCCTGCATATATGCGGGCTGGAGAAATATACAACATCCCTCTTGTCGACCATATATTTCACTCATGATTGCATAAACATATAAAGACCTTATATAATTCAAATCATCTGACATTGATCTATTTAAAGTTGTCTTTGTTTCACCTTTAAATGAAAATAATTTCTTGCTAGCATGCTTGACAACGACGATTCATTCGGCTTTATAAAAAGTTCTCAGTGTACAACGGGTTAAGAATAATTCTGGTGATGGGTCATGTATTATAACCATTTGTAAAGTAACTATTACAATTTCTTGTAGACATTAATTAACTATCAAAACAAATTTAAGACAACGTACTTCCTCTGTTCCTATTTACATGTACATGTAAAAAGTGAAGGAATTAGAACATGCACTATTAAAAAAAATTGTTGAAATAGATGATACAAATAAAGTATGGTGGAAACTAAGGCGAGGGAAACATAGAGAAACAAAATTGTCCAATAGTTCTTGCATGTGGCCAAGCTGGCTCTCAACAAAATATCTAAGAAGAAGGAATTATCTCAGAATAAATGCAGGTAGCAGACTTTGTCATGTAATCATTTCCCCTCCCCCCCCCCTTCTCTCTCTCTCTCTCTCTCTGTTGCTCCAGTTGATTTAAACTGAATTTATTACAGCAACCTTTTCTATCCAAGCGTCGATTACAAATATCTTGAGGTATTTAATCCTAATGAAAAGGCTTACGAAAATGTTGAAGTGCATTATAAAAAATTAGAAAAGTGCAAAATTTGATTTCATTTGACTAAAAAAGGGAAGCACTGTGAAAGGACCTAGTAACATAATCTGTATTCTGTTGATCTTTATTCTTCAGAAAATAGAATTTGCTCAAAGTATACACTGTATTCCAACTTGGAGACCTGCTATTTCAGTAAATTTGTGTCAAAAAATATTCTTCTTCAATCACAAGAGATAACATTTTCTTTACAACCAAAAGCAAACCCTTCCAAAACCGAAGCAAAATACCAGAAGGATCAATTTTGTGATTCTAGCGAAACCCTATCCTGCAAATGCTCCATCAGTGAAAAGCCCTATGACATTTAGATGGATTGGAGGTTGAAGTCGTGGGATGGTAATAGGTCTCTGCATTGTCATGGTTACTCGCTAATTTGATCACATGACAACCGGATAGGCTCGGGGCCTCATCCAGGATTATACAAATTTGTCCAGCAAGCCGATTTTTTTTTTTCTTGCCGGAAGACGTTGTTAGTGTTTCTTTTTTTCCAGCTCCCTATTCAGAGTTGGTGCCGTTTTCATGATTTCTCAGGTTCAAGTGAGAGCCAGAGGGGCTTTAATTTTATGTAAGATAACATTTTAAGTTCCTTCTGGCATTAAACAGATATATAAGGCATCTTGGTGTTGTGTTTTGATTGAATTATCCGAGTAACTGGAGAAAGCTACCTGGATTCCTTATTCCTTGGAATTACAATGAATTAAACTTATTATCTTTGCAATTGAATCACACTAGCTAGCTCAACAAGATTATAGTCAAAATATTTTGAAAAGGACCTGGGCCCGTATTCCATAAATGTTGGACTTAAGCATGAAACTTAAGAATTTTTTTGATGAAGTATATTTTGGTTTTAATTAAGAGTATTTTAGCTTAGCCTACTTTTGACAGTTGAGCATAAATTCTTTGATTTGGGTTAAGTAAAATGTCTTAAATCCAGTTGCTCCTACAAATACGCACATTAGAAAAGCGAATTTTATCCTCACTTTAGGCCTAACTACCTAGTGGCTTAACTTGGATGTTGATTATATGGCAAGCTCATTTGAGGCCACAAATTATACATGACAATATTAACAGAATTAAGACTTTTGCTTAATGCTTTCTGAGCTCAGACAAAGTGCTTTACATGTTTGGAATAAAAGCTAAGAATTTTTTTTTCCTGGACAAAATCTTAGAAAAGATACTTAGACTTAAGCAAAATTGCTTAAGTATAGTTTATGGAATACGGGCCCTGGGCTTTCTCAAAGAAGCATCTTTCTCAAATCTGGCTCATGGCAAGTGAGGTACCAACATACCAGTTACATGTTATCTCAACTTGCAATATAACCTGTTTATTTCTGAATTATTTCCTTCTTAGTGGCTTAATACAGAACCTACTCCTGTAAATAATGTTTTAATTTGATATTTGTCAATCTGTGATTTCAACATTCATCCCATTAAATGTAGATCATTTTAACCATTGGATGCGTAAACATCACTTTTAATTACACTTTTGCACTATCTCTGAAACTAGAATTCTTTGAATGACATAATACACATCAGCAAAAAGAGCAACAATTACTGGCAAATATGACTTCATTTCTGTTGCAGTACATGTACATCAAACAGTTTGAACGGAAATGATCAGTGCTATTATTTTTAAATTGGCAATCATAATGTGAGGCAAAATGTAAAATCACTGTTTTCATCCTTAAATTGGCAATTTTTTAAAGATGTGTTTTGTAATCTTAATACACAAAAAGCCAATCAGTATGAATGTAATTCTTTTTTTTTAAGTTGTAGGAGTGAAAGAGATATATAATTTGATGCCAATCTGAGGATTGAAAACTGATTCATTTAGACCTTTGGAACTCTTGTACATCTATGGGTTGAGTGTGCAAAGTGAAGCTTTTTAGTGTTAATTAGAATAGAGAAACCCCTGAAAGGTGAAAATAATTCACTTTGATCGAATATTTTAATTTTTTTTTGGTCTAAAATTCTTCTTCAGAATGGATGATGCGGAAGCCTGTTTTATCCTATCCCCAAGGAACTTCATGGACCGATGTGAGGCTGTGAGTAAATTAATCTCTCCATTATGTGTAATATCATACATGTGCTTGAAATTTAGTTTTCTCATTATGTTTTATCCTTGTCTATAAACTCTCGATTCTATACATTTATGTGGGTTTTTTTTTTCAAAAATATGAACTTTTGCTGAGAGTACTTAGAGTACATGAAGGGTCAATGCATATTTTAACACATAGGCTTCATGTACTTAATTTTTTTCATTGTATATGATAGGACAGCATTCTCGTACAATCTCGTAAAAATATCAGCAGCACCTATCGATGTGCGATAATGTTCTGAACACTAGTTAGAAATTTTATTCTCATCAATGTCCCACAATTTGGGAACAAATTCTTACCAAAGATACAACTTTGGAATCAAATGAAAACACCTGTGCTTTAAACTGATCCACACAACAAACACAAAGAAAAGTGAACTTCTCATGGCTAAATAACATGATCACATGCTGCACTCAACTAGTTGTACTAAAAGTCTGTCCCGACATTGCAATGCATGAAACATGAATGAGCACATTATGATAATTGTCTTTGTGGATATGTTGATTTTTTAAGCATGTCTCTGAGGTAGTTGCCTGAAAAAAAATGCTCAATTTACCTTTTTTGCATGAGCTTTATTGCTTTTTGTGATGGTTCTCTATTGAACCTTTGGCATAAGGAATATATTCACAATGCTTTTGATATTACTTGCACCCATAAGTCTGTTTTTATGTGATTCCGTAGACTAGAAATGCGCCAAGTTATTTTAGAGTAATTATAATCAACATTTAATGTATTTAATGTCATACATTTAGAACTTTAGACAAGGACTGCTACCCAATAAAAGTATAACTTCAACAAGTAAATATTACTTCAAAATGGTGCCATATCTATCTTGTATGGTTAAGCTGCCTAGGTACATACAAGAGGAAAACTTTTGAAGCATGTTGTAGTCCTCAAATTTACTTTTTACACAAGATGCAAAATTTAGATTTTCTTTGATTCAAGGTACATGTATTTTCTAGTGCAGGATGTATACCGTTATGAATATTCATGTACACTTGCAGGTGTATGAGAATTGTATGTGAGAATTCCAATTTGTGCGATAGCTTTTAACACAGTTTTAATATAGCACCTTAGCAGCCCCCCCCCCCCACCCTTTTTTTCCCCAATCTCTCTCTCTCTCTCTCTTTCATGCCCAAACTTTGATTGAGATATTAAGATATATTACATTTTTAAATTCCTTTAAACACAATGTTAATTTTGTCTTTCCCATTCCCTCATTTTTTCTTGCATCTCTAATGCACTTAGCCTACTAAATACCACGGCACGTTTTATCCCTTTGTTTTGTTGTTAAAGGGGACCAATACCCATTGAAACAATCACTTTTTCTTATGAAAGAACACAATAAGAGGAGCAATTTAAAAAAACTTTCATCAAAATCGGTTTTAAAATAAGAGAGTTATGGAAGTTTGAAAAGTCTCATTGTACCTTCTATGTGGATCCTCAAATTGGCAACATCGGCTTCAAAATGGCCGTTTTTATGAACAACTCTCCATTTGCTTTTTACACAAATTTTCAGATTTTCCCCATTTTCTTTCAAAATATGGGAAAATATATTTCACGCAACATATGTTGAGCTCAGAAGGAGGTAATATATATGTTGAAAGAAAATGAGGAAACTCTGAAAATTTGTGTACAAAACAAATGGAGAGTTGTCCATACAATCGGCCATTTTGAAGCCAATGTTGCCAATTTGAGGATCCCCATAGAAGGTACAGCGAGACTTTTCAAACTTCCATAACTCTCTTATTTTATAACCGATTTTGAAAACTTTTTTTTTTAATTGCTCCTCTCATTATGCTCTTTCCTATAAAAGTGATTAATTCCTTGGGTATTGGTTTCCTTTAATTTACAGTGTGAGTGAATTAATTCAATAACCATTAACTGATGCAGAGTGTGAAACATATCTACAAAATACAAACAAAGGTTATTTGTGATTTCAAGACCACAAATTAGCTGGAAATTTAGCAAGAAAAACTGTTCTCAGAAAGGTATTTCTTGCTGTTTCCTAATATTGTATAATAATACTCTTCATTGTTAAGTAGACTCTGGATTTTACTAATTAACTGCTTTAATATCTCTAACTGGCATTTGATAAATGAATCCAAACTTAGAGTGTGTTCAATGTCCAGTTTCAAATTTATACGCCAACATGAATCATAATACAAAACGCAATTACAAAACACTGATATAAAGAGAAACAAAGTGCGTGTTCATTGTCCCCCATCCCCGGTCGTAAAAGTAAACGTGTTTCAAATCTCGATTCGGAGGAAAATTTAAACGCCGAAAAGATGAGAAAGAAAAATTTGCAACTGGACATTGAACACACCCTTATTGTCATTCAAGAAATCCATTTCTCTATTTTCTGTATTTTCTTAATGAATGTCCTTCACTCTTACCCTCCCTGCAGAGTTTGGGCAAAGCTTTGGCAGTGAAAGGGTTGGCCAACCAAACTGTACGAGATACATGTGTAAGAACATCTGGTCAATTCAAGCATAACGGACAAGACGTTTAAAGCGATTTGTGGTTATTAAGTACATTGTGAAACAAGATATCCTGCTTCAAAGCATATTTCATTCAGTTTATCAAGCACACTTTACTAAAAAGCTGCAGATAAAATTAACGGACATGACAAAAATGGCATTTCTTTGGCCTTTTACACTCACAAAAGGTAAGTGTTTTCTTCAGCTGTCATTGAAACATTGCAAAGTTGTTCGGGGAGTCCCACATATCAAATTTAACTGAGGAATGAACTAAAATATGGTTTGAAGCAGTTGATTATCATTGCTTCAATGTTTTTAAGAGCCAAAAATCTCATTACATATTAAATGTCATGTCCATTATGCTGGAATTGAGCATTTGCTGTTTGCATCGCATCCTTAACCCTCTGAAAGCATCTCCTCTGTAGCCTCCCAAAAATATCCATGAAATGTTTCCTTCTTATCAGTGTATCCAGACCATTAAAGAAATGATGTTTAGATCCATCTTTCGCTGAAAGAAAATAAATGCAGCCCTCCCCAAATATACCTGTATACTCCCATAAATACACATTCCTCTGGGTTTTGTACACCCCAAAGAAACCAGGCCATAATAAAACTGCATGTCTGAATATGGATCCCTAAACACCTCTGCAAACTTCAAAAATATACCCCTATCTTTGGAATTATCTATCCAATGGGGATGTCTTAAATTAAATCTACATGTATATCCCAGAAATGGTTTTAGGACAGCTTCCCCTGGGCACTACTCCCACTTGACTAGTCCCCAGTAGGAATGCTCCCTTTGAGGAAAGTCCTCAGGAAGACAAGTTCCCAGGAGGGCAAGTTCCCCAAAGGACAGTATCCCAAGAACAACACCCACAGAGGACAACTTCCCCAGATCTGCACTTATGGGAGTTGCGATGCAGGGGGATTTGCCCCTGTGGCAAAGCTTTAGGGTAGCTGTCCTTTCAGAGAGCAGTCCTCCGAGGGATTCGTCTTCAATGGAAGAAGTCCTCCAGGGGACTTGCCCTGTGGGGAGTTGTCCATGGGAGAGTTAACCGCCAGGGTACCTGTCCTGATACACCCAGAAATACCTATATACCCCCAAATGTACCCCAACTTGTTTTGGAAACCATGACCATATCAGACCACTATACTAGTATTACTGATGTATGTAGACATATCACTCTACCAAAGAACAATATCAAGACTACTTTAGTGAGTGTAATGTGCTACACTGTAATCTAGGATTCATTTAAACCCCTAACCACCAGGTGTATTCTGATCATATAATCAAACCAGATCATAATCTTAAACATCTTAATTAATATATCTTAAATATTATATCCACCCCCATACTATATTCACCTACTTCCCTGTTTAGTGAGATTGAACCCATCAAAGCCCTGTAAATAAAGGGATACAATAAATCTTATGATCAATTGCAATATGGTTTAACATAGACTTGCATCAATCGTAAGATTGATCGAGTCTTGATGGCTAGGGCACTGTTGTACCAATGGCAATACTGTATTGGCCATAGATTTCACGTCTATGTATTTTTGCAGTTTTTCTTCAAGACTGGAAATGCCCCAGAGTAAATTTTCTTGAATTTATCATATATGCATTCATTTTGTACAGAAATATCGTGAAAAATATTATATATTAATAAAGTGAAAATGTTCAAGTTCAGTAAGTCGCGAAATTCACAGAAATAAAACCACCAGAAAATATTTAGCGTATACAGTACCCATCATGACCCTCTTTACAAAAGAGCACTCCTATGACATGGCAGTTCTGTTATCTTTTCAATGTGAATGGGGTCTGTTATAATTTGTGTGCAGTGTGTGCGTGTGTGAATTGGCTTTGAGCAGAAGGATCAAGTTAGTACAACGTACAGTCTGTATCAGTAGAAATGATACAAACAGGGAAAAAATATTTTAGTTATAATTTGATTAAAATGCGGTCCAGTTTGATTAAAATAAACTTTGGAAGCCTTTTGCACCTGCCTGCATGCATGAACTTTATGATTATAGGTTTAGTAATGATATATGTATAAGGCTTAGAAATATAGTCATCAATATTATGAAGTATTTTTACCATACCCTGTCAAAATGCATGTAGATTTATTGTTTAAATCTATCATTTAGTATAGTATTTTGTAATATTCATATAAATGTGTTTTTTTTTCTATTATTATTATTCTTATCGCATGAACATATTTCCAATATGTATACCAGTTTTATAAATTTTGCCTGATACATTTAAAACAGATTTGCATTATGCCATCAAACAGAAGTGCACGAAATTCATAAGTGCTGTATAATACCTTTCTTTCTTCAATACATTGAAAAAAGGTTGTAATTTATATCATGTCATATGTATTTGAAATATAACATGTATGGATAGACCAGTATGCAGATTAAAAGACATTTTATGACAGTCAAATTTTGTACTATTTTATATTCGTTGTTTCCCTGCTAAGAGTGCAAGCTTTATTTGTACACTGTAATTGCATATAGTAGCCTGAAGATTTCTATATTCATGGTTTGTATCAAAATGATCAACCTGTATATAACTAACTTTTTTTCCTTTTATTTATTTTCATATCCATTGCAATTCTTTTCCAATGAATCAAACTCTGTTTAACATAAGTTCCATCGTACCAAATTTATATGTATTTATTTATTTATTTCCAAATTCATGAATATTTGTTTTCAAAGAATGTTAACTTTTCACCCGTGCAGCTCTATAGAACATTTATTTTCCACTTGTTTCAAGTTCGTATATTTTTATTTCCAAGTTCATGAATATTTGTTTCCAATAAACATTTCTTATAAATAAATGTCAACTTTGCGACCTTTGAACTCTATACAAAATTTATTTTTCCATCAACTCCAAGTACATGTGTTTATTTTCAAATTCATGAATATTTGTTTGTAATACTTGTCGACTTTTGGCAAATCGCTCATTTTTTTTGTCGGTTCCAAGTTCATATTCAATTCAATTCAATTCACTTTATTCACATCCATAAAAAAGTATAAACAATACATAAAAACATAGCAACAATTATAAAAGGAGCGCAGTTAAACAACATCACAACTTATCAAAATGTAGTGAATGTCAGGGATCGGCAGACGCCAAAGACCTATAGAGGCCGATCCCCATTTGTCTACATTTGATATGACAATATATAAGACAAATTAAGGTAAAGCAAAACGAAACAGAAAAACTAACATGACAAAATGCATGAACTACATAGTGTACAACAAAAATACAAAAAAATAAAAAAATAAAAAAATTAATGATTATTTGTTTTCAATAAATGTCAACTTTTCACACATTGCAGGACCAGCAGACTATTTTAAGAACGTGGGCCGTCAAGGACTTTGCTGCTGATGTCCCACTGTATATCCAGATTCTTAAACCTGACAACAGATTCCATGTCCAGTTTGCAGGTAAATTGCCCTTTGGTCTAAACGCACTTTGACAAATGCCAATTCGGTCTAATACCACTTAATTCTTTTTGTAGATAGCCGAAAATCCTGCTCCCCTCTCTTTCTCTCTCTCTCTAGCTCTCTTTCTCTCTCTCTCTCTCTCTCTCTCTCCATCACGGTACATCGATGTTTGTATTTGTACATTTGTCTCTTTGCAATTTTTTATCAATTATTAAAATACCACAATTCCCTTTCTCTGTCTTTATCTCTCTCGATATCTCTTTCTCTCTCTTCTCAATCACATAATTCCTTTAGGGCCAGTATAATAGTTTTAAACCTTTGTTTTTGCAATTTCCTATAAATATTATCATACTAAAATTACCAAATTAACTGTTTTATTCCATTCAGATCATGTAGTATGTGAAGACCAGTTCAAGTATGCCCTCTTAGCCAACAACTGCCTGTGTCCGGGAACATCAACTTTTGTGACGCTACTCATCCACACGTCCAGAGGAGTGTAAGTATATAACTCATTTCACATTAATAATATAAGCTCAAAGCCAACGTCAACCTTTGTGATGCTACTCATCCACACGTCCAGAGGAGTGGAAGTATATAACCCAAATCACATTAATAATATAAGCTCAAAGCCAACGTCACCCTTTGTGACGCTACTCATCCACACGTCCAGAGGAGTGTAAGAATATAACCCAAATCACATTGATAATATAAGCTCAAAGCCAACGTCACCCTTTGTGATGCTACTCATCCACACGTCCAGAGGAGTGGAAGTATATAACCCAAATCACATTAATAATATAAGCTCAAAGCCAACGTCAACCTTTGTGACGCTACTCATCCACACGTCCAGAGGAGTGTAAGAATATAACCCAAATCACATTAATAATATAAGCTCAAATCCAACGTCAACCTTTGTGACGCTACTCATCCACACATCCAGAGGAGTGGAAGTATATAACCCAAATCACATTAATAATATAAGCTCAAAGTCAACATCAACCTTTGTGACGCTACTCATCCACACGTCCAGAGGAGTGTAAGTATATAACCCAAATCACATTAATAATATAAGCTCAAAGCTAACATCAACCTTTGTGACGCTACTCATCCACACATCCAGAGGAGTGTAAGTATAATAACCCAAATCACATTAATAAATATAAGCTCAAAGCTAACATCAACCTTTGTGACGCTACTCATCCACACATCCAGAGGAGTGTAAGTATATAACCCAAATCACATTAATAATATAAGCTCAAAGTCAACGTCACCCTTTGTGACGCTACTCATCCACACGTCCAGAGGAGTGTAAGAATATAACCCAAATCACATTGATAATATAAGCTAAAAGCCAACATCAACCTTTGTGATGCTACTCATCCACACATCCAGAGGAGTGTAAGTATTTGACCCATTTTACATTGATAATATAGCCTCTAAAGGGGGCTTTCATAGCATAGGGCCGCAAACGATTTGCAAAGGATAGAATGTCAAAGTTCAACGCCCTTTTTGACGCGGCAAAAGCGTTTGCTGCATAAATGCGGCTGTTGGATGTGACATTGTCATCATTCGCAATTTGTTCGCGTGCCTTGAAAAACTCTCTTTAGCCTATAACTGCCTTTGTCAAAGGACATCAACCTGTGTGACCCTATTTATCCACACAGAGGAGTTTAGGCATACTCTTCTTTCCCAGGAAGAGAAACGATCGCAGAGTTGCAATTTAGAGACTACTATTTAATAATGTTTGCTTGCTGTACAATAATCCTGTCTATTTATGTGCAAATATTGTTATTTCAATACAAAAAAAGAACTGCTGAAACTGTTTATCCAATAAAAGAGAGCTTGTGTGCGCATTCGAAAGCTCAGGCTCTTTTTGACTCAATCTTGGTATTTCCATACATAGTGTCCTACAATTGAATTGACTGTACATATGATTAATTTCTGAGTGTAGATGTTTAAAACTGATTAAATCTTTTTCATCTAACAGGGAAGGCTGTGACTCACGCACCCAATGGCAGCGTACGTACGGCCGTTGCTCTGGCAACGAGGTGTATCATATTGTTCTTGGTACCAGTAAATTCTTCAGTGAATACGAGGGCAAGAGCTTCACCTATGCATCATTCCATGCCCATAAGAAGTAAGTTAGACTCTCTTGAAACTTAATATTAATATAGAAATAGCGAATAGGCATGAATAATAATAATAGTGTAAATTTGCCATGCGTCAGTTATTACCATGCATGACAAATTTACCGCAATCGCGGATCCAAGATATCCGAATTGAATACATTTGTGGGGCCCAATTGTCTGGGGACAATAGCGGCTCTATTATGTTTACCCATGGGCCTGATACATTTTTATTGTTTGACGTCGGGCTGCGTTTGCTACTGTACCGGATGCATGGCTAGCCATGTGTCCAGTAATTACTTATGCATGGTTGTAAAAAATTGATTTTTCGCCAAAAAATTCAACTATAAAACTAACGATACACAGGTTTGTTCGTGCATCGGTAGGACTAACTATGGAACTAGTCTAAACCCACTCAGCTGCACCTTGTGGGTTTACACCTTATGCTCACAAAACCTATACCGATACTCACATCTGTGCATCATTTGTATACTGTATTGCAAAGTGCTTTGGGTTAGTTATAATGGAATTATAATCTACCATTGCAATTCCGTTTTTTTTTCTGGAACGCATTTAATAAATGCCATGTATAATAATTGAATTCCTGAAAATATCTATTATCAGGTACGGTGTGTCGCTGGTCGGCATCAAAAAGGCAGAGGAGCACGCAAAGATCCAGCTCAACCCTGGCCCTCGTCACATCATGAGGGCGTCAGACACCTGTTTCTACATGAACATCTCCCCGGAGGAGAATTCAGCATTCACCCTCAACCATCCCAACGAAGATAACGATGGCAAAGAAAATAAGATGGATAAATCTCCAAGCTACGTCTACGATAGTAACGGCACGGGAATCTCGCGCATTGAGAGTGCTATCGCTAGTGTCGGTATGGGAACATTGTAGTTTGTTTGTAGTGTCACAGAGTTTTTACTAAAATATCCAACCATTACCAGATTACCATATTGTATAAATGGTCATTTTCATGGTGGATTTATTTCATGAATTTCACGAGTTCATCTTCATGAAAATTTCCAACAACATCACAACAATTCATAAAATTATCCACTAGCAAATTTCCCAAACTAGTCCAAAATTGCGAAAATATCTGTATTGCCAAAAATATTGGCTCATGCAGTATGGACATTTTTTAAATATAATTTTAGATATTTTGGGTACTTTAAAGAAGCAGGTTGGAAGATGACGAATTAACATAACATTTACTCCAAAAGAATATTATTGATAATAGTAGTAAAATGCCTTTTTTTACTGCCAAGAACTTGAATGTAATGAACTTGTGTACTTGAACATGTTTGTATAAACAGACAAGATATTAATCTAATAATAATTATTAATTAGTATAATATTATATATTTTTTAAATATCAACATTTGAATAATAATTATAATTATATTACATACTATAATAAAGAATATTATAGTATTTTTTTTAAATATCAATACCATCACCAAGAGTGAACTCTACCCCCCCCCCCACTAAAAAAAAAGAACAATGAAAACTAACTTCCCTCATATATCAGTGGATATATTCCGCCAGAATTCAATAAAAGTGATTTTACACACTTTATTTCCCTTTTCTTTTTTTTTGTAGGATCTATGGCATTGGAACTGCATCATTTTGGAAGCACAAGATCAAGTAATAGTGCTAGTGCTCCAGCGATATCACCATCATCATCATCATCCGCCTCGGAAAATAAAAATAAGTTTGATCCTCCATTAGGACGTACTGCATCAGGTAATTGAGTATCTGAATATAAGAACAACCAAAGTCCATGGCCGCTCATATTGAGTATATCAATAAAAACTTAATATATTTTGTATTTCTCCAAGAATATTATATTTCATTATGAAAAGGAAGCAACATCGTAAATACAAGTTTAAATCCACATTTGTTATCATAGCTAATATTCATGCTACATGTTCATGGTTTGGTTTGTCTGGTGGACTTTGGTTGTTCTTTGACTCATAATGCATAGAATGCTGCTGTAGAAAAGTGTCCAATTGATGCTAGAGGGCACTATAATAATATTTTTATTAGAATGGCTCAAATCCAGGATTTTCTCAGTTTTTTATGCATTTTAGGTACTTTAAGGATATTTGTAAAACATGCCTAAATATTTTACAAATCTTTTTTTTATACTGTGTGGGCTTTATCAAGGTAGCCTACAAAACCTGGGTTATATTCTCTAACCAGTAGATATGATGCGATGCCAATCATATTATTATTAGTAGTAGTATTATTATAAATAGATTTCCTCATATTATGTTAAAAATAGCATATTAACTTGTTATTGAAAGAGACAAATAAAAATAACTGTTGCCTCCATGTATTCAATGTGGGTAATATAGTTTATTTAGACCTCTGTCTCTCCATGGGTTTAAAGAGTCACCACATTTGTTTTCAATCTTTTCCTAAAGTCCATTTTACCATCTTTTCATCCCCTCAGCCGGCCTGAGAGTTGAAATCCCCCCTCGCTCCTCAATGGACCAGGCCATGGATCGGAACCGTCTCATGCCACCAGGAGGAGGCGGAGGAGACGATGGGGGCACGTTCACCACCAGAGTAGTAGATGATGAAGAGGGCGGGGTGCCCCCTATGCCAAGGGGGAGGGAAGGTCGACGCCCATCCATCATGCCGGTCCTTGAGATGATGTCATCTGACCCGGAGGATGACCAACTCAAGGACGACAGACCATTACAAGCCCAGAAGCAGGTTGCCATAGAAACGGAGGACGTGTCCGTGTGGGACGAGGAAGACCCGTGAGTATATCACTGATAATTTCATCTTATTATAGACCTTTTACTTTACAATCATGCTTGAATGCTTTTTGAGGCATGTTTCTGAGATGATAAATGCAACGTTTGGCAATGAAATTTCAAATCTGGAGGAACAGGTTGATATATCATTGATGATGCAATCTTATAGATGTTTCACTTATTGTCCATGTGCCGAAGATCTTTGATACACGTTCCTGAGATATGCAAAGGCAAAGTTTGGTGTTTGGCAATGAAGTTTCAAATTTGAAAATCAGTTTGATATTGATTTTAAAATGTTATACAGGATGTACATTGATTTTTGTCTTAACTTGCATAATTATAAAGAAGTTTATGTTGATTGTTTGTGTTTCTCCCTTATCTCTCTTAGCTCCTAAATTGTTCAGCTGTTTTATTTTTTTAACCAGAATCAATCAAATTCTGTAAATTTTTTTTTGTTTTTGTCATCAGAAATCAAGACTTTTTTGTTTTATTACAAAACCTTTATGAATTTAATTTACAAAAATGTTTAATTTACAACAAAGTTGGTTTTTACTCTCTACCTGAATATGGATATCTGTGCAAGATTTGAATTATTGGTAGGGGCTGTCCATGGAAAAAATTTGTGGGTAGGCCTATGTGAAAACGAAAGGTTTGGTAAATTGGTACTTCTTAATTTAGTGAGTACTATAATTGTTGTAGCTAAAGACTTCGTTAATTGGAAAACCTTCAGATCTTTCAACATAGTATGAAAACCGGCCTTCCTTATTATTATTCAGATTCCTTACTTGGTAACATAACAATGTCAAACACTATAAGTATAGTTTCTGTTATTTTTCGGCAATTTTAGCTGGACCAAAGGTCAACCACCTCTTATTCCGTTCATCGGTTACCAGCCGGGTAGCTGTCATCTACTGTCGCAACCAAAGAAGCTATGCTGTCTAGAAATAGATCAGGTAAGGAACCTCGGAAATGTGTGTTGCCAATTTGATGAAAGTAGAATGATTACCCGGTAGTGGTCGATGACAAGAGTAACCATTGTGGCACTGTAGCTGTCATCTACTCTCGCAACTAAAGAAGCTATGCTGTCTAGAAATAGATCAGTTAACGAACTTCGGAAATGTGTGTTGCCAATTTGATGAAAGTAGGATGATTAGGGGTTGATGATATAGGTAACCAGCCAGGTAGTTGTCATCTCCTCTCGCAACCAAAGAAGCTATGCTGTCTAGAAATAGATCAGGTAACGAACCTCGGAAATGTGTGTTGCCAATTTGATGGATGTAGAAATTATGATTAGTAGTTGATAACAAAGGTTAACATTGAGGTGGCTTTCGTCTACTCTTGCAATCAAAGTAGCTATGCTGTCTAAAAATAGATCAGGTAACGGAACTGTATGTGACCAATTTGATGAACATACTTGTAGAAAAAATTATTAGTGGTTGATGACAATGGTCAACAAGATAGCTGTCATCTAGTCTTTCATGCAACCAAATAAGCAATGTTGTCTTGAAATTGATCATGGAAAAGAAATGCAATAAATAGATATCAAAGGGTTTAAATGACTTTTCGCAAACATATATACATCTAATACATGTACCTGTAGCACAAAGTTTTGATTCACAAGATACAATGAACATTGTGTTCTTTTGCTCATAAAATGCAACTATATTCAATTTATTCATCAAAGGGCGTGGAATAAGGAAAATTTTTCAAGCAACTCAGATTTTATCAAGATATTTGTAATTATTTTACATCTACTATAGATAGCATAGGGTTGGATTTGCAGGATAACACACATTTTGACAATTAGATAAAATAAATATAAGATATCTACCTGTAATACATTTATCAAAGGATCGTGATTCATGAAATTGTGCATGCAACTCAGATTTTATTAACCCATTTGCGCTATTGTCCCACATTTTGTGGTTTGGGTCAATAACTTTTGTTTCAGAGCTCTAAAAAATACACCAGGTATATCAGTAGAAAGAGAAAAAATTTCTGCATACATTTTGCCCATCGTTGTTGCATGACCATACTGCATTTGATGTCAGGAATTAAATTAATACAAATAATCTTTAAAATCCCTAAATTGGCAACACATTGGGAAGTTGAAGATCATCGTTTTTCATCAAAATTGGCAATTAAATTTTTTTTTTTTTGAAGTTCCTAACCTTGTATATTGGTTTCAAAGACATCACATTCAATTAGAAGCATCTAGCATTAAAATAAAAATATTGCTGTTGCCAGTTTGAGGAATAAAATGTGATCAATTTAGCCCTCAAATAATCTCTGTCCTGAATAATACATCTACATCTAATGAAGATATCATGCATAGACTTCTGATGCAAAGGTCATGGATTTGATCCCTGGCACTGGCACTTAATTCCTTGGGCAAGGTATATACTATACATTTGCTTCAGCGTACCCAGGTGCTTAAATGGGTACTTAGGGGGGTAATTTCATATGTGCACCTCTAAACAGCTGCTATGGCAAGGCCGTATGAACATTGTAGAGCGATTTGACGGAGTACTACATGTATAAAAAACAATTATTATTTATCATTATTAATATTTCTAAATCTTGTGGATTTTTTTTTTCTTTTTTCAGCCATGTGACCATTCCAGTTGGAGACATGCAGCGGAGTATAACTGGCCAAATAACTGCATCATCCTAGCAGTAGAGTACGCAGCCTTGGGTATGGTTGACTTCATCGTGCCACTGAGGGCGCACTGGAGACCCAAGCATACACTCAAGCCTATTGTTATACTGGTAGAAAAGAGGTGAGTATGATATAGACGCACAAGATTTCTACAGGTCTAAATGAATCACTTTTTGATCCTCAAATTGGCAACAATTTTACTTTTTATTTCACTGCTATAACCTTTAAAAAGAATAAAAATTGATACTATAATGACACTTTGTTGATGAACACTACAAAATGAAACACAAATTTTTCAATACATGTATATGCTTGAGAATAATGATTTTACATTTTTATTTTGCATTGACAATTTAGAACTTGTGATAATCATTTTCAATTTACGAGCAGAATTTTCCTTAGTAATAATGCTTTTATCATAATTGTTTATTCATCTACAGACCGGATACATGTTTCTTGGAGTGCATAGCTGCATTCCCTATGGTCTACTACATGATTGGTACTATTGAAAGGTAAATATTTGTTTATATTCTTTATATATAAAATATATAAATGTATAAATAAATAAACATATTTATATATATAAATATCTTTATATTTTACCCTGCGAGGATCACTATTGTTAGTCCAAATTTTCCAATAAGACATGATGGTACGGTAGTTGAAGACAATAAGAAATCATTGAAACTTGCTAAGTTCTTCATTACTATAAACGGCCTAAGATATACAGTTGTCCTCAAAATTGTTCATACCTCTGTTGTTTTATTAGTTTTTTTAATTGTGCTTTTAACTCAATGCGTTTCGTCAAATAGGAAATAGAAACGAAAAAAAAATTGTTGAGAAATTGAGTTCTGAAACTCAAAAGGGTGCAAAATTGATCTAAAGCTAATAGATGTAGCACACAATTTATAACCTGGTCATATTAAGGAAGTATACCTTTTGCAGTTAATTTGCTATTTTGTTCGAAAATCACAGAGGTGAACAATATATCCAAAACAACAAAAAAAGTTTTTAAATTGTATTATATATTTCACCCATGAATAGCATAATGAATTCAAATCATACTCTTCATTTCAATTGGCTAAGCCTATTTGCCCGTATGCATAAAAAGTAATTTTCTTTTACAAGGAATTTAATTTTATATGAGTTCCATATGTACTTTTGAAGTCCCTGTTTTATTTCATTTTCAAATGATAAAATAAAAAAATAACTATGGTATAACGATGACGTAAAATATCACATCATGTAATAAGAAAATTGAGGCAAGATAAAATTTCTATTAAAAGCAATTATTTGCTTTTATGCATACGGCCCGATGTACAATCTAAGATTTAAATGTCTTGATTATTGATTAAAAAGACTTAGAATCTTCACTGGATTCTATCTGTCTTCACAATACCAACACTAAAATTAAACATTCAAAATAAAAGTTTGTATGCAGTAGATCCTATCATTTCCGATGTCATTTATGGATTCATTTATGTTCTATTAAATTTATTTCAATAAAATCAAATTCAATTTTTAAAAAAAGGTCTTTAATGATATACAAACATGATTCAAATATTGACAATCACACATGAAATAAAGATGTAGCTGGAGTGTTAATATTTACATATTTACAATGTATAAGCACAATAAATAATTGATAAATGACAATTATAAAGCCCCAAAATGTGAAAATACAATGTTGTAAGAACCAAAATATGCATGGCAATAAATTCTATATTCAATGAATGTGAAAGATCAAAATAGATACATTCTAAAAAGCCGAATTGGAAAGAGGAGACTAGGACCTGTACAAACCTGTGATGATCAGTGATGATGTTAAAAATGATAAGAAAAGGAAAGAGTGTTAAAATTCAGATGAGTATATCAACTACAAAAAGCCAATAGGCTTTTAAAAAAAAAATCTTTTTTATTCTCACTTGAGACTGTCGATAAGGGCCTTTCGGTACAGTGAAGAATTTTTTTTTCAGAGGTAACAGTGTCTGAACAAATATGGTAATTTAAATATGTTTTGTAGATTTCTACCCAGTGGAAGTGTCCTCTTCTAAAAAGTTGATTAATTTCAGTACTGGCTGAAAGACTATTATGGAATGTTGTACAAAATATTCTAAAATTGGTAGTATGTAATATCAGTCTGTATTAAAAACAAAAACAATGATGCTAACTGGGAAAATATAATCGAGATATCAAATCCTTCTAAACGATATGTGTATATTAAAACCTAAATATTTCTCCTTGATGATACACTGTCTTTGTAATTTGCGTTATGTAAATCAAAATAAGGTCAATTTTGTGCGACGAGCATTAATTACCATATTACATAAACCCTTAGTCTTAGCCGTCAGCCTTTAAGACAAGATGTGAATTTGAAGGATTCATCATTTGAAATCTAGTAGGAAACAAACATATGGTTTGCGATTGGCTTGTAAGCCACTTGCACTACAATTGTTTTTTCTATACTTTTAGCCAGCAAGGAGGGTTTACCAGAGCAGTGATATGAAATCACCTCCGTCTATTTTCTGGTTTCAAGTTCATCCATTGTCCATTAACACATTTGTTTTAATGTTTGGCCACGAAATTTCATATCCAACAATATAAGCAAAGAAAAGGCCCAATAAAACAGGACCAATTCAGACTTCTCCGATGACGCAATATTATTCTTGAACTAAGACCACTATTTGGCGTACACATAGTGTTTGCAGGTTACATAAAATGTACTGTACTGAAGACTAAAATATGTCATCACTTCCTAAATTCATTATGTAATAAATATAGTTCATAATTCTATTTGCTGTACTTAATGAGCACACTACTATACTATTCCATGACAACTTCAGAAAAACGTGAAATACTACACTGATTTTGCAATCAAATTCCATTGGTCACATTTAAAATGTAGTATTACAAATAGAAAGTTCCCGGTGGCCATCTTCTTAGTTCTAGAAAATCTCGTTGAAGATGCCTCCAGCATCTGATGCAGTGAGAGCAGCTTTCAGTTTGTCATGATGATCACATTCAGTACGATTTTTCCACTTTATCAGAAGATCAAATAACGATTTCTGATAATCATTGCCGCACTGTACAAAAATGTTTCTCCCTTCATTATAACTATAGCCAAGATGGATACACAGATCAAAGTATTTCTCGCCTGGAAAGATCCTTGATAGAGTCAAGAGCTGCAGCTCAGTCATGTGCTCATCTGATCTCGAGCTTATGGAAAGGAATTAGAGTTTAAGAAATACAATCGAATTCCATCAAGAAAGAAAGGACAACATTCTAATACTTAATAGTTGTTTTTTGATAGAAAATATAATATGCATACAGATTCTGTGACAGCTTCCACTAATCCCACCAGACAAGTCCTGCTGTGACCCCGAGCACCGTGTGAGCTGTTCTGATGCCTATTTCAGAAGATAAGGGGAATGACCGTTGTGCCCCAAATTCACAGTCACTTGGTGTGTTGGAAAAGCTGCTCTGAGAAATGTTAAGGAAAAAAGGTTTTTGGGGCTAACCTTTTTGCGAGAATACTCTTTCCAAACTCTCTAAGAGTTATCCCCCATAAAATAACCTAATAGTCCTTTTACGGATACTATCCCAACACACAGCTAACCATACAAATCGGTGTGGAGTATTTGTAGCACATTTTAAATCATAAATTTTTACCTGTTGAAAGCCCTTTTACTTTTTATTTTTATTTAATAGACGAAAATTGGAATTACCTAGTTTCTCCCTCTGTAGTAGTAGATGATGTGTGTATCACCGGTTCTCTATCACGTTCACCTAAGAAAAAAAAAAAACATGGCAAAGAATGTAGAAATCAAATGTTTAGTCTGACTTTAAAGAATAAAAATTTTGAGAAGTAATTTTCCCCCAATTAATCGCTTGCTTTTTTTATAAACATGAGACATAAACTATATTGAAAATATGAAGATTTGGCAATCCAAATTCTTTCTTTTTTTCTGTTCCTTTTCTTTTGTCCAGATCGGGATAATTTTCTTTTATAAGTTGAAGGTAGAGGGCTAAACTATAAAGGAATAAACAAGCAAAATTATTTTTGATCATCTATGGGTCATTCCATGGGGTTGGGGCAATTTTTCATGCAATGTCCCCTGTAACGGAGGTATCAACTTTTGCAGTTCACCATGAAGATCAATTCAAATGTGGTTAAATTTTGAGCTGTCAATGAAAATTTGCTCTCTTTTCTCAGTAATAGACATTAAAATTGGAAGTCTTTTATGGATTTCAAGAACAGGCATACAGAAAATCTACCACCGTTAAAGTGACATCATATTACTTTTACATGGACAAGAAATTTTCATGAGTCGAATTGCAATATGCCATAGTCTTTGAGAAATAATACTGGATGGGACCCCATTTTTTTGCTCATGCCATTATTGGAATATATTTGCCTGGTTTGAAAAAGATATGGATTTGGAGTTGTGGTATGTCACTAAAATTGCCCCAACCCCGTGGAATCACCCCTATACTACCAATAGTCTCTGTTTGGTTCGTCTCGCGGTGCATCCCTGATCCCAATGTGGTACCTGAGACTTTGGCATCTAATGGGACGATAAACAGGTGTATACATGCATTCATGAATATAGCCAAAAGACGATCAGGAAGAACGGCCTTAATATTGCTGAAACTCGAATGATTTGAATAGGACAAAATTTTATGTATTACTGCTTACGGCTTACTGCGCCCATAGCCCTCCCAGGGTCGTAGGGCGCGCTGTACGATGTTCCATAATCATCCATTTATCATAAGAACAGATGAGAACTGCACTGATGGCTTTGTTGTATAGTTGTTGGATTCACTATATCAGTTTTTTAGTTCTTCGTTGTCGCGTACAAAGCATCATGCCACACACGGCTGAAGGCCTTTTTTAGGTCGATGTTTGCTTACGTTTCACACAGACCTCTGAGAATTGATATTTGCTCTGTTGTGTTTCTCCCACTTCTGAATCTAGCTTGTTTTTCTGTGATAATCTCCAGCAAGAGGGGTGAGACGGTTCAGACACACTTTAAGCGTAATGATAAAGGAACATGTCCAGGGTGTAAGTTTCATTGGACCCTGGCAGGGGTTTAACAAAACACGGTCACTCACTGAGCACATTACATGAGAAGTACTCGAGCCAATTAAAGATGGGTGCAAAATAAATTATTTTGTGTGATAGGGACCTAAACCAGGGAATTCTCTTCTAGGACTGGTCTGGCGGTGAACTTGTCTGCCCTGCACCACTGGCACTGCAGTGTCGAGAACAGTGGTAGAACTGATGACGGTGTCCAGGGTCGGCGAAGAAATAGAAGAAGAAAAAGTAACAGAAGACCAAACCAGAAGAAATAGAAACGTTGGGCAGAGAAGAAAAAGAGAAGAGAAGTGTTGATGTCCAGAGAAAGAGACGACAAGAAGAGAAAGAGAAACAGCGAGAAAAAGAAAAACATCGATCTTCAGAGAAAGGCTGAGACATCGACAGAAAAGGAAGCAGAGAAAATTGGTTCCTTCTGCACAACGGCATCATTTCTATGATGACTACAGTGCAAGAACCAAGACAACAGGAGAATGGAGCATCAGAGAAACTTGATTGGAATCGTCATTGGTCGGGGCACAAAGCAGATTGGCAGATCTGGAGGTGCGTGACCAACGTTGGTCGTCTGGAGTACAAGCAGACTGGTATCAACTGTTCGGCAGTGTAAAAGCAGGCAAGGTTGCGTCTTCCGTTGTACAGAGGAAGGTGGTCACCTGGACTAATGGAACAAAGGCAACGAAGGAAAGACGGCACGCTGGCTGCCTCCCGCCCCCCCAAAGAAAAAAATGGTTGCCAAGTTACCGGGACGGAAAGGCTTCCCCTTCCCTTCACAAGTGCACGTGAATATTGATGACAATATTGATCGGCGGAAGGTCAACAAAAATTACACGCCTACCCCCCCCATCCCTAAACCTTGACAGCAATTTTAGCTGCCAACCCAACTGTTATTGTTTTCAGTGTTAAAAATCTGAAATTCCAATTTTGTCCCCCCCCCCTTCTATGAAATCCTGGATCTGCACCTAACCCCACCCCTCCAATGAAATTTCTTTCATCAGCAAGCCGAACCTCCCCCCAAAAAATAATAAAAAATAAAAAATACTTCCATGAAAGACAATAAATGTTGTCTCTAATTTTTTTTTTTCAAAAGGCTCTTTTTTATTTAAAAGGAAGTATACTACGGTATACCCGACTACCAAATCCCGTTAGCACGATCTGGATTTTCACTAAGCATGTTTTTAAAAGAGTTTAAGTGCTAACAAATTACATTTTTTTTTATGGAATTTATTTGGAAGGGCGCTATTTAGGAATATGTTACTATTATTATTGTAATTACCTTGCAACCATACATGGAACTCGATCTCCATTTGAGTGTCCTGCTTGAAGATGGATGAGACTATAACCAGCGGCTTGTTAGTTCCCTCTGGACCCAATGGGAAATGTCTACGTTGCCTGGTCACATGGTAAAACTTGCTTTCTTCAACGGCCTAAATATAATCACAAAAGTTTGATATCAGCGTTCGAGTTACAGAAAATAAAATTTGATTTGGCAAAAAAAGAGAAACTAGTCTGAAAGCAGAATCATAATAAAACGCAAAGTGAGTAGGGCCTAGCATTTGAACAGTTTGTCACCACGAGCCAATGGTTATACTCCAAGTGTTGGCTTTCCGAAAGCTGGTCCGACAAATTGCTCACCGTGAGGAGGAGGGGGGGATAAACATACAATTATATATCAATGGGGAAAATGTCTCTTGCTTTGTAGTTACAATGATAAAATTGTTATGCCCAAGGAGGAGAAGGGATTCCAACAAAGGATTTAATAGGCCAAATTGTCTTATATTGCCACTATTATCCCCAGCAAAGAGGGCCTTTAATATCCTTTTAACCCATCAAGGACAATGTCTCCTTTTAGTGACGCTTTTGCATTATCTTTGAAACTAGAATGCTATGGAATATGAATTACATATCAACAGAAAGAGCAAAAATCCCCAAAATACACAGATTTTTTTCTGCCATCAAAAAATTGAACGGTTCTTGAGTTAGAACACTTTAAATGAAAAAAATCATTGAAATCTCTAAATTGGCAACGGGAATAAATATGAATAATCGCTATTTTCAAGTGCAAATTGGCAATTTTTTTCGATGCATTTTGTAATATTCATTAGTAAAGTGTTGTTAATTATTAATTATATTTTTTTAAAGGTTGCAGGATCAAAATAAAGTTATAAAATTTGCCAATTTGAGGATCAAAAAGGGATTCATTTTGAACATTGGGAAATCTCTGTCATCTATGGGTTAAAGAGCCAACGCTGGATCCGCCCTGCAATAATGATAACATTCAAACCAACCTCATTTGAAACCATTCGCTCATCAACAAGATATGAGATGTTAAGTTGTCCAGCACCCCATCTGATCGGGTACTGCTCCCCTGGAAAAGCCACTTCATAGTCAGGGATCGGTTCCTATGAAACAAATATCTGACAAACTGAGGGAATGTCTATGCCCTGCATTAACAATTATATCACTTTTGTTATTAACGAAATATAAAGGATTTTCATCATAATAGAGTTATTTTACCTACTGCAAGTACATTGCTCTGTTAAAAATTTACTGTATATCCTTTGACATGATTTACTTTCCAAGCATTTGAAATATTCCATACATAATGCTAATAAATTAGTAAGACTTGTTAACACAACTTTTTGAAGCCATATTTGCAACATTTTGAACTTTTGATGAATTGAATTTGCTGTAAAGTAAAATTATAACAATATACCTCCATTAATCCTTTCAAATCGTCTCTAAGGCAAAAGTAGATGAGCCTTTTCGTATTTCTTTGCATTGATATTGGTCTGTATGGGGTGCAAATGAGACGCTTCCCGATTAAGTTTGTTCTGAGTAAGGTGTCACTCAATGATTTCAATTTAGCAACGATCCACCAATCAGAGAAGTGATCGATAAACAGGTCAAGGTCTCGCTGTCTGACAACACACCGTGGCATTTCATTGGTTGAAGGGGAAAATGATGAGAAGTTTTCTGCACCTGTAGCAAAAAAGGTAAACGATGAGGTATATGTAATTTGACAAAATAGTAACATAAAATTTTACCGTTGATCGGTAAATACTGTAAATTGAAAGTATTATTCAATCTAACTGTGAGTGATAACCTTCATGGATGGCCCGGATGTAAACTTTTATTCCTACCACTTTTTACAGATCTGGCGCATGCGCACAAGAGGTTATTCCTGTATACACAAAAAAAAGCACTTACGTAGCTTTAAAAACCTGAGTCATATGTTGTCAGCACATTGTCTTAAGTCCATCGCTCGCGACACACTCTCATGATTCTAATGATCCAGGTGCGAGTCAAGGCCTAATCTTTGATTTTTATTTAATATTTTCTTTTTGAAAAGAATTTATCTTCTTCAGTAGTTGGTCTAATTAGATACAGTACATATATTCATCCCATCAATAATTGCATCTGGCCGTTACCCCCCCCCCCTTTTTAAATTTTTTTACAGCATTGAATCTTTTATTTAGATCACTTTCAATGTACTCACTGTTTTCCCGTGTATGAAGGATGACCTGTGCATTAGATGTTCTTGCGAAGACACCACAGTGTGGTAAAGTGACCTTGACTGGCGTGCTGAACCTCAGACCAGACGGTGAGAACTTGAGACCAACTGAGATGATTGCTTCGTCTTCCTTCAAAACCATTTCAGGAGGAACCTCTGTGATTGCCTGTACAGAAATATTCTGATGAACGGAAGATGCAACTGGTGGGATGTTAACTTCAATGTGGTGTTCTTCAAGTCGAATTGTTCTAGACATCTCAGAAGAGAACTCGGTCAGTTTGTGAGGCTCTTTTCGATCCATTTTCACCTCATCAATGGATGCGTCTACGGAGGGTGCAAGTGGTTTCAAAAGCTCATCATCTGTCTCATTTGCCTCCTTAGTGGGAACCTCTCTTGTGTCTTGTAGAGTGATATCCTGATTAATGGAAGGTGGCATTGGCAGAATATCATCCTCAATATTGTGTTTCTCAGGAGCATCTACGTGGTGATCTTTAGGCAGGTTGCGACCCTTTTCCAAGTTGCCCTTGCTAATTGGTTTGGAAGACGGTGATGTCACTCTTGCATGACCCTTCTCAATGTTGGAAGTGGAGACACTTTGATATATATCTTCGGTTCGGTGTAAAAATGGCAGAGGTAAAAATGGCAGAGGCAAAAATGGCAGAGGTAAAAATGGCAGAGGTAAAAATGGCAGAGGTAAAAAGGCAGAGGCAAAATGGAGAGGTAAAAATGGTGAGAGGTAAAAAAGGCAGAGGTAAAATGGCAGAGGTAAAAATGGCAGAGGTAAAAATGGCGGAGGTAAAAATGGCAGAGGTAATGGCGGAGGTAAATATGGGAGGTAAAAATGGCAGAGGTAAAAATGGCAGAGGTAAAAATGGCGGAAGGCTAAAAATGGCAGAGGTAAAATGTCAGGTCTTACGCAATTAAATTGTCATGCATGCATCCATGAATAAACAGGCCAATTCCTTGGGTGGATTCTTATGCGGCGGTCACAACTCGCCGTACCTTCGACGTGCAACTCCTACGATGGATTTCGTAGAAAATCGTGCAGCGGCAGGTACCGTCGCAGGCAGTTGTTGTACGCGGCGCAGTAATTTTCCAATACCCTTATTACAGAATACGCAAGAATCGCAGAAATTGACCGAAGACCTGTGCATGCATTGTGCAATCGACGCAGGCTAGTTGATTGCACGTGCCCCGTAGCCTACGACGAGTTGTGACCGCCGCATGCACTTCTCGAAACGCCTTCGGACAAAAAAATATTTACGTTACGTCTCGATGTTGCGGAGACGTCGCGGAGATGTCTCCACGACGTCTCCGTGACAGTTAAAAAAAAACTGTAACAAAACTTTCAAAGAACGTCTCAAAGTTGTTTCTGCGACTCATGAAACGTCTCAGAGACGTCTCCGCGACAATTTTTTTAAAAACTTGTTTAAAACGTTTCATGAGTCGCGTATACAACTTTGGACGGTTTTTGAAATTGCTTTATTACAGTTTATGAAAACTGTATCGGAATCGGAGACGTCTCGGAGACGTCTCTGCCACATCTCGCGACATCGCGAGACGTCTGATACTTTTTATCGCGTCGCGGAGACGTCTCCGCGACAGAATCCTTTGTTTCACGTATATATAAGAGTAGGACCTATTAGAAACGTATCTGAAATTAAGGAGAAAGAGGAGACTGAGAGACAAGCTATAATTGGCAAAACCATTGAGACAAATCCGTCTCAAATGTGTTTCCGCGAAGTGAGATACCAAAAGGGGTAAATAGTTAACAAAGAAAGCTAGTTATAAGAAGGATTATAAATATCATTGTTGGAGTTGTTTGATTTGGTTTGGTTTGGTTTAATCTCCATATAAATAGCAAATGAAAATACATACATGAAAATCAATATACAAATTGAATAAACAAAATTAAAATACATGTATAATATGAGACAAATAATAAGAGGATGGATGCTCTATTCAGAGATACTTATAAAGTATCTCTGTTCTTCCTAGAGGTCCATTATTAAGAATAGAATACATATGAATAACACTAAATTAAATTGAAATAAATTATTAAAAGAAATAATTAGAAGCAAATAAAGAAGAAATTATAATCAACCTGAAAATAAAACAAAGACCTAAATCTATCAATTACAACTATTTATAAAAACAGGAAACCGTTGACCCCCCCCCTCGAGATGCAGCAAATTTATAAGCCACGATCTTGAATATATCTAGGTTATTAGAAATTTATTAAGTGTGATAAGTCTACGCAATTCTGATGGTAATTCATTATCATTTTGGATCTTAGATATAAAAATGTCCGTTTGCAGTAGTTAGTGTTGGGTTTCGGTAGGCTAAGTTATTAGCGTTTCTAAGGGAAATTCGTTATTTTGTATTGGAACTTATTTTTCAGGTATAAGGGCTATCATGGAAAATTTTAAACAAATTACATAAACATGCTTCTGGGTCGGACTTTAGAATTTCCCATTTTAACGTATCATGGATATAGAAATTCGAGATGCGATTTTGAGGATTAACCTTAGAATAATTCTTCCAGCCTATTCTCTTCTATTCTTATCTTTTAAATTGACTGCCTCCATTTGATAGCTGATTATGAGCTATTGCAATATGTAAAGTATTGGCGATTGTAAGTCATTACTGCACGTGTTGCATCAAATTCGTTGTGGTAATATATTCTATTTCTTCATAGGTAAAATAATAAAGATTACTGTTTGTTAAGACATGTTGTTGTTTGTCCGTTAAACAAAAGCGTGCACACCTATTTTTAGATGCATTCCCACTGACGTGTAATTTATTTATAATTTGTTATAACATGTACAGTTAAAGGTAAAAATGTAAAAAACAATCGTTCACTTTGGTATATAGCAATATCTCATAGCAGATAGTTCTACTCATTATTATGGAAGTCAGTCAATTCTAAAGATAAGGACCCTCCAGGCAGTCCAGCATTTAAATTTGAAAATCCTTCTCAGTTTTTCTGTATGAATGTTTACCACCTTTCCTAAAGGGAATTTGCCATAATTATGTGCATGGGCTTTGCTATGACAATTGGATTGCGAAAGACATTCCATTTTACTTCTGCCATTGTCATCTCTGCCATTTTTACCTCTGCCATTTTTACCTCTGCCATTTTTGCCTCTGCCATTTTTACCTCTGCCATTTTTACCTCTGCCATTTTTACCTCTGCCATTTTTGCCTCTGCCATTTTTACCTCTGCCATTTTTACCTCTGCCATTTTTGCCTCTGCCATTTTTACCTCTGCCATTTTTACCTCTGCCATTTTTACCTCTGCCATTTTTACCTGGCACCATATCTTCAATGCCAGTTATTCCCAATGTGCTGCTGTGGTAAGCCCGCGGTAGAGCAATTACTAGTTGATAAATATTAAATGTATATGCTTGTCAATTATCAACATGACTTATCAAATGAACATTACATCCCTAATTTCCGATTCTATGCATTCTTGACCGAAATTTTCTAGCGACCTGGACCGACGATAGAAATGATGTTACTTCGGGCCTATATAAAACACTTCCACGTTTTAAGCATATTAGAAATAAAACGCACTATTTGTTACGATTGAAATGATGCATTTCTTGACAAAAATAATTTGTAAAATCTTAAAAGCTTTTGACTAACGTAATTTAGGCTGGAGTGAGCTAATAACCAATATCCCATTCACAGAAATTTCGATATTCACAGATATTCAGAGGATAGAAACAAAGAATGTAATTGTAATGTATATACGTGTACCTTCTATGGACATTATGGGAGGAGGTGACTTGTCTGCTCCTTTATCAACAAGATAGCGAACGATGCCTAGATGGCCCTCTTTGGAAGCTATGTGAAAAGGTGTAAAGCCTTCATTGCTAGCCTGATCTACATCTGCTCCTTTATCCACAAGATATTGAACAATGTCCAGGTGACCTTCGTCTGAAGCTATATAAAGAGGTGTATGTCCGCTATTAATAGCCTGATCTACGTCTGCTCCTTTATCAACAAGATATTGAACGATGCCCATGTGACCTTTCTCTGAAGCTATGTAAAGAGGTGTAAATCCGCCATTGTCTGCCTTATTCACGTCTGCTCCTTTATCAACAAGATAGCGAACAATGTCCAGGTGACCCTGCATAATAACTATGTAAAGAGGTGTAAATCCATCATTGCTAGCCTGATCTAGGTCTGCTCCTTTATCCACAAGATAGCGAATGATATCAAATTGACCTTTTTGTGAAGCTAGGTGAAGAGGTGTAAATCCGCCGTTAATAGCCTCATCTACGTCTGCTCCTTTATCAACAAGATAGCGAACGATATCCAGATAACCTTTTTGTGAAGCTAAGTGAAGAGGTGCTTTTACATCACTGTCCCCTTTATTCACCTTTGCTCCTTTCTCCACAAGATATTGAACGGTCTCCAGATGATCATTCTCTGCAGCCAAATAAAGAGGCGTACTTCCGTAGGTATCTGTCTTGTCCACCTCTGCTCCCCTTTCTACTAGATATTGTACAATATCTAGATCACCAATATATGATGCCTTGTGGAGTGGTGTGGATCCATGATCACCTATCCAATATATGTCTGCTCCTTGTTCCACAAGATACTGAACAACTTCCAATTTACCTTGATGTGCAGCCCAATGAAGAGGCGTACGATTGTTGTTATCGCTTTATCAATAATGGCCCCTTTGCTAACTAGATACTTTACAATGTCTAGATGGCTTTTTGGAAGCCATAGTGGAATGGTGTATGTCCATTTTTGTCTGTCCTGTTCACCTCTGCTCCTTTACACACTAGATATTGAACGATCTCAAGATGACCTTTCTCTGCAGCAATATGAAGAGGTGTTCGCTGATAAGTATCTGTCTTGTCAGCTTTGCTCCTCTATTCTACTAGATATTGAGCAGTATCTAGATGACCATTAACTGAAGCTTTGTGGAGTGGTGTGGATCCATGATCGCCTATCCAATGAATGTCTGCTCCTTGTTCCACAAGATACTGAACAACTTCAATTTACCTTGATGGCAGCCCAATGAAGAGTCGTACGATTGTTGTTATCGCTGTTATCAATAATGCGCACCTTTGCTAACTAGATACTTTACAATGTCTAGATGCCCTTGTTGGAAGCCAAGTGGAATGGTGTATGTCCATTTTTGTCTGTCCTGTTCACCTCTGCTCCTTTATCCACTAGATATTGAACAACCTTCAGATGACCTTTCTCTGCAGCCCAATGAAGAGGTGTTCGCTGATAAGTATCTGTCTTGTCTAGCTTTGCTCCTCTATCTACTAGATATTGAGCAGTATCTAGATGACCATTAACTGAAGCTTTGTGAAGTGGTGTGAATCCATGATCGCCTATCCAATGAATGTCTGCTCCTTGTTCCACAAGATACTGAACAAATTCCAATTTACCTTGATGTGCAGCCCAATGAAGAGGCGTACGATTGTTGTTATTGCTGTTATCAATAATGGCCCCTTTGCTAACTAGATACTTTACAATGTCTAGATGGCCTTTATTGGAAGCCAAGTGGAATGGTGTATATCCATTTTTGTCTGTCCTGTTCACCTCTGCTCCTTTATCCACTAGATATTGAACGATCTCAAGATGACCTTTCTCTGCAGCAATATGAAGAGGTGTTCGCTGATAAGTATCTGTCTTGTCTAGCTTTGCTCCTCTATCTACTAGATATTGAGCAGTATCTAGATGACCATTAACTGAAGCTTTGTGGAGTGGTGTGGATCCATGATCGCCTATCCAATGAATGTCTGCTCCTTGTTCCACAAGATACTGAACAACTTCAAGTTTACCTTGATGTGCAGCCCAATGAAGAGGTGTACGATTGTTGTTATCGCTGTTATCAATAATGGCCTCTTTGCTAACTAGATACTTTACAATGTCTAGATGGCCTTTGTTGGAGACAAAGTGAAGAGGTGTATGTCCATTATTGTCTGTCTTGTTCTTCTCTGCTCCTTTATCCACTAGATATTGAACAACCTTCAGATGACCTTTCTCTGCAGCCCAATGAAGAGATGATCGTCCAACATTGTCTCTCTTGTCCACCTCTACTCCTTTATCCACCAAATATTGAACTATATGGAGATGGCCGTTTCTCGATGCCTTGTGAAGAGATGTCATTCCCCGATCATCTAAATGGTGAAGATCTGCTTCCTTGTCTACAAGATATTGAACAACATCAAGATGACCCTCTTGTGAAGCCAATAGAAGGGGAGTCAGTTTTTCATTGTCAGTGCAGTTAATGTCCGCTCCGCTTTCTGCTACTCTTCGAACATCATCCAAATCACCCTTCTCTGAATAGAAATGAAGAGTTGAAGTTGTTTTCTCAGCGTGATATGCCATGTTCAATTCATATAACACTCGTTTAAGGTTAACTAAACCTTTTATCCATGTCAGATCTTAGCTAGGTAGCTCCTAATTAGAAGAACTATAAACTTGCACTTCCAAACTTTTCCTGTGCCATGCAGCATCTATCTTTCTGGGCAATAATTCCATACAACTACATGGCACAGTGCTAAACATGTTAGTTTATAGCTCTAGTCTTCCTGATCAATAAAGCACATAATGCAATGTTAGATAACATGTGTTAACTTCTGCTTGAGGCTGAGGTACATCTTGTACAAAGTTATTGAAATTTTGTTTTGATCGCTGCCCCGCAATGTACATACGCAGTACACACAAAGTTTAGTCCTTCGCTTCTCGTATTGGTTAATAAGTTCAAAGTCCATGATATTTGTGATGATTGAATGCGGTTATGAAATGCCTATTGCTACAAGCTATACAAGTCCACTGAGGTGTATCCATGGATTTCCAATGGATTGTTACTGTTCATGGACCTACAATATATGCCCTGTAACATAAATACATGTAGCTACGATTATTATTGCAAATGTGAAACAACCTCTCTGATTGAAATAATGAAAATGATTGCAATTAATGTTTTCTTATCATTAATTCAAAGGCTACATCTCGATAGTCCGCAGGTCCGTTAGTCCGCGGAGCCTGTTATATCATATTTAGGGTTACAGCTCGTTATTCCGAAGGTTTGTTAATCTGAAAATAAAATAAGGTTCGTTAATCTGAAAATGAAATAAGGTTTGAAATAAGGTTCCGAAGGTTCGTTAATCTGAAAACGAAATAAGGTTCGTTACTCCGAAAGGTTTGTTAATCCCAAAATGAAGTAAGGTTTGTTAGTCCGAAAATGAAAAAAGATTTGTTACTCCAAAACTTAAATAATCTGTGGCGAAGCCGGGCAATCTCTTTAAAAATTCCACATCATGGATAATGATTTTAAAAAAAACATTAATTGTAATTGCTGTTATCATTTTTTTTTCCATCATTAACATTATCGTCATTTACCATCAATATAATTTTATTAATATTTATATTCTTTATTATCATCGTTGTTATTATAATCATCATTAATATAGGTTTTCCCCTGTCAATTTTAAACTCTTTGCAATCAAATTTGTTTATGTTCATTTAATTTAAACGATACCTCAAATAGTGGAGCTATCAGTCAATTGAATAAACGTTAATAGATTTGTAATTGCGATCACATTTCGGACGAAAGTGCTTGTAAGAAATATCAAATTGATCGGAGCTACTTTAAACTTGACCGGGAAAACCTATATTTACTTCAAAAGAATTATATATTTGCCTACTTTGCTATTCGTCCTCGAATCGCCCAACCTACCGAAACTTTAACCCCGAAAATTTTTGCTCTATTGTCTCCTATTCTCCCTTCCCCTATAAGAAGGGCGCCCTCTCACGATGAGGGCACTCAGCCAAATCTTTCCCCTAAATCCTCCTCTTTTCTCTTCGCCTGCCGCCGAGCGAGTAGCCTCGAAAATTTGCTCCTGCAAATGGGTTTGTTTTTCACTTTTTTAGTGATATTTTGATGCCTAATTTGTGGGGTCTTGCTCTTAGTCGTCCTAGCTAACGTCTAGGTCGTGGTTTCCTATAAATGGGAGTAGTTTGAGGGCCGTTATTTGAGTAATTCTTTTGGTTTTACGGCGACTTCTCCCTGGTTTTTTGACATGCCTTACATGCGTGTTTTTATATTGCACTTCATGGGAGCGGGTTCCTTTGTTCCCCTGTACCGCGCTTCATTTCACACAGTATAGTGAAGCCTTTGTTTGGGTGGAGCGAGTCCTTTGTGACCTTATTCCTTTCCCAGGGCAGAGTTTTAACTCTTTTATAAGAGTCCATTGTGTTTTTTCTTTTCATATATTGCAGGAGGTTTCTTAATCCGAGAGAAGAAGACCATCATCCTAGCATGGATCTCAGGAGACTTCCAACATCACCGACTCATCGGAGAGTCTTATCTAACAGGAAGTCACGAAGTCCGGGTTCTCCACCAATCTTGGTTAGAAGCCGCGGAGCAGATCTAGGTCGAGCAGAAAGCCGAAGACGGGATTCTCAACACGCCTGGGGGCGAGCATGGGCCGATGGCAAAGGCAGTGACCCCAGCCACGGTACCGCGACCCCCCGGTAAGTCGTCTAAGTCGGGACTCAAAAACCTGCCCGGGGACGAGTATGGGCCGTTGGCAAAGGCAGTGACCCAAGCCACGGTACCGCGAACCCCCGGTAAGTCATCGAAGTCGGGTCTCACGGACGGAACGGAAGTTATGCAGACCAGATTAAGTCGGGATTCACAATCCCGCCCAGGGACGAGTATGGGCCATTGGCAAAGGCAGTGACCCCAGCCACGGTACCGCGAACCCTCGGTAAGTCGTTGTGGGAAGGTTTCAGACAATGTCTGCCGACCCAGCGGCGCATCCGGACCCGATCTTGGTAAGTTGGAGGATCGATCGGGAGATCTTTCCAATATGATCGAGATCGATCGAAGGTTGGGTTTCCACCTGAGATCGATCTAGTATCGATAGCCAGTGATCGATCCCTGGTAATCGATCACTACAGAATCGATCACAATTGAATCGATCACATTGAATCGATCACAATTGAATCGATCACAATTTGAATCGATCACAGATTGAATCGATCTCTACAATCTCGTTTTCCCATGGTTCCTACCCTGGTAAATCAATCAGGACGGATTCAATCGTAAATAAAACGATCGCTCCAGAACAGATCACTTTGGATTGTTGCTGAAAAATAATTCAAGTCAGATATGATCGTAACTAAAGTCGGGGTTCACAACCCCGCACAGGGACATTTCTCAAGTACAGGTTACCACAACCTCAATATCACATTCCATTGGGTTGAAGGATAAATTCTAGCAGCCATCATGACACATCGATCGCTAAAATTTAATCGCATTATGAACGTTTTCCGAGGACCACGAAATTGTTTTCAGCGGGATGGGACCCATTGTCCATTGTCTAGATCACCTTCGGCTCAAATTCGATCCAGAAGTTGAAAGCGTCAGGAGGGTGGTTAATCTACCAAGTTTATTTGGAAAACCCTCCTTCTCGGAATACTAGGGTGTTTAGAAGGATTAAATCTTCTTCATGGCTATCATAATTGTCTAGATGGTGAGCACCTATCTAGTAGACTTGAAGTTTCGAGTTCTTCCCGATGGTATCAAATTCGCAAGGTTATGGCAGATTTAGAAGCTCTCCCTGTGATTTCGGAAGACTTCACACCAGCGCCAATAGTCAATCGGAGATTTTACGGTCGGCGAAATCCGAGACCCACCGGGAGGGACTCGGGATTGGTGCCGGAGTCTCTTGGAAATGGTCTATTCCTACAATGTCGTAATTACCGGTCACTAATGTTTCGGGTCAGACGTCGCAGCAGTTTGTCCCTCAGAGTCACGGCGCTCCGACCACTCCGTTGTATGGCTTTCCGTAGGAGCCTAGGAAGGTTACGCACTGATCTGAGGGAGTTAGCCTGTTCCTCCTTGGAGTTCGGCTCTCACGATTCCGCACCGAGAAATGTTTAGAATTTCTCTAAATTAAAGGAGGGGGGGGGGTTTGATACCAGATCATCGCTCCTCCCTTGCAAGGGGTACTCAGATCGCGCTTCGATGTTGTTAACGAAGCAGCGACGTATTAGGCCCGTCTATAATTTAGATGTTCGTTGTTCTTCAGAAGTAGAAGCTCATTGCTCAGCTCGGACTCAACCGAAGTTGTCCGAGAAGAATCCGGGTTTTTAACCTAATTACGATCCTGATGCAGGATTCGAACTGGAAGCATTTCAGGATCTCTTGAATATTCCGGATTAGATCATATAGATCATGGAAGTATCTACCTAAAACTCACTAGGAAGAGTTAAGGATAGGTCTAAGGCGAGAATTATCCTTCGTCCAGGAGGACGAGGATTCTTTCGGTCAGACAGTATCCTCGATTCTGTTTTAGACGACAGATGAACGACGGGTCACTAAGGGGACCTCATAATAAAGAAGGTTCACTTGTAGCTGATCTGATCGTTCCCGGAGTCAGATGGAGGGAGGTTTATGTCAGAAAAATCAAACTCCTAGCGTCTCTAAACAAACTGGAGTTTCGATTTCCGATAGGAAAAATTTTTACCCTGAAAAATCTTCACCCCGGGCGGTCTTTCTTTGCGACCTCCGTCCCACCAGAGGGGCAGAGTCTGCAGGAAAGAGATTTTGAGATAACTTGGGGACATGGTGGTCTTATTCCCAGATTACTGGCCAGGTTTCCGGTGGACTCAAAATCCCGTTGGGGTCGGGAGTTTACAGAAGCCAAGAAGTCGGCTAAGGAACTTCAGGGAAGTTTAGAGAAGTTTGAAAACAACCTCCGAGTCTGTTTATTACGCATCGGCTTGTAACAACAACCTCACGTCAACCGGTCTACGACCTGGATCAACCGTCTGACAATGAAGTTAGACACAACGCTCTGCATCAGAACCAGTCGGGTCGCGGAAATCACGTTGGTCAGTGGGGTAGAAGTGATGACAGGAGTAGTTCAGGTCCGCTTCGAACTCTCATCTTTTTAGTTTGGGAGGGAAGCGCCTGAGGTGACTTCCCACCTACGTTTGGGAAACTATTGGGTCCGTTGGGATGCCGACTCCGGAGATCCCTCCGTCTCGAATTTCGACATCAGACGATTTTTATCCTTTCAACAATCAGAGTCGGTCTCATATTAGACTTCGAGGAACCTCTTCCCGGGGGTGTCTTCAGGAGTCATCCACTCAAACCGCTTGATGGGTCACTTGTCCTGGAACACAGCTCAAAGGAAGAAAGCCAGAAAGCCACAATCTACCCTAAATTGTGTCTATCTTCTATATTCTTTTTCTCCAAGTGCGGAGACTCGATACGTGTGTTCTCAAATGGGAGGAACGGCAACAAACTCTAAGTTTTAAGCTGCATCGTCTTTTGAAGGAGTTAGGAGTTGATTCCAACATATTAGGGACTCAACCGGACACCGCGAATTATCTGTCGAGACCCAGTTGGAGATAGTAGAAGTTCCGATCTACTTAAAGGGTCTCGGATGGTGTGGAGAAGATTTTCAAGCGATAATACGATAAGGATGTCATGGTGACTATCAAAGTTATTAGTCCTGGTTCCCAAAATAGCAGACTATTAACGCGATCTCTCTATTTCGGCTCTTGAAACTTTTTCAGTCTGAATTTCAGTTCGCCTCCGTCGAGAATTTCCTTTCTACTGAAATTAGACCTCCGATCCATCTTCAGTTGGATAGGGAGTTTACTTCCCCAGGAAGACTTTGGAGCTCCTCCGTTCTTCAATTATGTTGACCGCACATGCGTCACAGTTAGGAGGAGAGTTCATTATCAGAGTCTCTTGACTCTGGTGATTGGAATCTCCGAGACTCTGTCTCTCAGCAACGCTTGGAGAGTCCGAAGGTGAGGTAGTTTCTTCCTCATTTCAAGGACCATTGCAAGGAGCGGACAGTTGACGATGGAACAGACATCGGGGAGAATGATGTCTTATATCGTTCGCCAAGGGGATTCACTCTCCCTAATAAGGAGCAGAGTAGTCTTTCAACTCTAGATTGGGTACAACAGCGAGAACATCGGTCCAGTCGCTTCGCACATACCGATATTGGAGAAGGTTATTAACCTTTTTCCCGCGACGGCAAAGTGTCTCACTTCAGAGTGGCCGCTGTTTTCCTGGATCCTAGCTCACGCGACTGAGTCGCAAGTTCGACCTCAGTTTGACTTCTTCACGTCAGTAATGAACTTCCGCTTTCTGAAGTCATGTTCAAGATAAAGGAGATGTCAGGGTTTACCCAGGATGCCGTCTCAAGGCTCAAAACGGACCGGAAGTCCTTTTCTTCCGCCTGGTAGTATTTTCCTGTTGTCACTAGAAAGAAATAAGAAGGACAGGAGGTCGGCGATTACCATCACTCCTCTCTGCCACTACGGGGTTTGATTGCGTTAGATTTCTCCCTCTGATTGACAGAGAAACCATGACACTTGCTGTGGTACGAAAACTTAATATACCAGCAGTGGTTAGAGTTAATTTTCGAGCACCTGAAACATCTTCCTTTTCTATTCAGCCGTGATCAAGAAGTCAGCTCGAGCTACATGATTTGACGATCGCACTCCTCCTTGCCTTAAGAGAGTAGGAGTGTGTTCACCTTGTAAAGTTTCCCTTCCGAACGGTAAATTTCTGTGGTTCCGAGAGAAACATTTCTCCCGTCCATAGTGTTCTTCATCCATCGTTCGCTTCGACGAGGGTATATCGCTGCTTACCCAGGGGATGATCAGCTATTCAGCTACTCAGCTATTCGAATTCTTACAGATGGATAGTCATTTCAGCTGTTCTTTGGCCATCAGTTCTTCTTAGTTCTCTGTCCCTTAAGAGACCCTAACCCGACCTCGGGTCTCTATTTGGAGTGGTCGCGAGTGCCTCAGGTCCTAGCTTACACTCCTTTGCACCACTGTTCTAAATTTTGTCTGGATAGGACTACCAAGAGGTATTCCCGGATTTTTATATGTCGGGAAAACATAGTTTGTTGCTCGCTCTTCTTTTTGTCTCGAGCCACATAAGTTGAAAATATAGAGATTCGTCTTATCTATTGCGACATGTTTTGATCGTAAAATCAGACAAGATTTTCCGGGACTGTTAAAGAATTTTCTACGTCTCTTTAGTCAAATTCTCATCGCTGCGCATTGACAGAGGGTGGCGCCGGGTAGACTTCAATGATCCTGAAATATGTCGATTTGGTTATATCACAGAATCTTTCGGACCAGTACCGAGAAGTACTTCTCGAGATGATATAGCAGCTATTAAACTGCGGACCCGAGGGCCAGGATACCTGGCTCTATCTTAGGACCTCGGTACGAGGGTACCAGCCTTTCGTGGACATTTTGTTGGGGGTTTTACCGTGGAGAAAATAAGTAATTCAGTTCATGGTGAACGTTTTCTGCGATGGAAGAAAATTTTTCCTATGTTCCTATCATGGCTACGGCGTCATCCTTATTCAACTAAAACTGTAGGTGTTGTCCTCCCCAGTACTGTTCGCTGCTGGTCGTATAGCAAAGTAGGAAATATATAATTCTTTTGAAGTAAATCATGAAATTATCACTAATTTATTATTTACGATAAAGAATTATATATTTGCCTACAATCCCTCCGTCCCCCGTTCCATCACTACATAGAAGTTTTAGGGTGTATGAGACAAGAGGAGGATTTGGGGAAGGATTGCTGAGTGCCCTCATCGTGAGAGGGTGCCTTCTTATAGGGAAGGGAAATAGACAATAGAGCAAAAATTTTGGGGTCATCCCACAAGACCGACACCCACGAGACCGACGGCCCACAAGTCCGACACTAGACAAAAAGGCTATTAGACGCGACGCTAGCAAATAAAGACCATTAGACCGACACTAGATCAAACAGGTCCACAAGACCGACACCACAATATATGACCCACGAGAAAAGAAATTCGCAAATAAGGCCCACGACACCGCGGTAGAGCAAAACAGCCACGAGAACCGACGTTACATGAAGTATCCCACGAGTCAGACGTTTCTTCAAATAGGCCCATGAAAACGAAACAAGCGAATATCCAGGGGTATCATCAGGCCATGCCCACCCCCCCCCCCGGCGCGAATCAAGGTGGACGCGGCATGCCTGACCCCCCCCCCCGCCTCGCTACAAAAAAAAACAAAACAAAAAACAAACAAACGCTTGAAAATACACCATTTTCAAGTTGATATAAAAAAAATTAGGCTCCCAATATAATTTATTTTTCATTGCTCGTTATTCGCGCTCGCATATCAACATTCATAAAGAAATGATAAAGCACACACACACACACACACAAATAAGTGAATAAAATACAAGGTGTTCATAGAATTTTTTACATCGTAAACATCTTCTCTTGATTAGGTCTACAATTTATTTTCCTCTTCTTCTTTTTCACAAACCTCTGTCAACGTGGGGAAGGGGGGAGGAGGGGGGGGGTAATAAAAAACTTCCCGAAATAGTTGGTACAAAAATTGAGCCCCCCCCCCTCCTGAACATCTTCCAAAGCCTATGGATTGTTCGAACCTGCCGTTGGCTTGTTTTTTTCAAAGGTCAAAGGTCAGAGGTCAGATAGATTTTAAAAAGCTTGTTCTCATGATAACTCAACAACCATTTGACAGATCATCTTCATACTTGGTACATGTGTGCATACTAGGGTGACAATGATCTGATTAGATTGTGTGGTTACAAGGTCAAAGGTCAAGGTCAAAGGTGTCTGTGTATAAATGAAAGTGATTAGATGAATGTGTCATATATTTCTGATCTGGCAATGGCGGAGGCATAAATTTCGACCGTGCGCGGTCGAGGATTCATCTAGTTTGTTACTAAAATAAGTTTGGAATAACGAACCCTATTTTATTTTTGAATCAACGAAACTTCTTTCCTTGAAGTAGTTGTCTGGGGGCGATTGCCCATTGGGTAATTGTAATAGAACCCAATGGTCTCGTATCATTTGACCTCTTTGACCCCTCGATGACCTTTGACCTCACTAACCTGATCATAATTTTACAGACACCGCAGACTATCGGACCCGCGGTCTATTGGACCCGCGGACTAACATACCTGCCGGCTATTGGGATGTCCCCAATTCAAATGTTTTTTGTAGGTTTACATGGAGACTATTTACAATTAAAAGCTTTCTGTAACACCATGTGGTAAATAAGCCTTTGTAAAAGGATGGGGTTTTTTTTTCCACTTTGGGTTATAAGAAAAAATTATGGAAAGGGAAGCAAGAGGCTGATAGAAAAAAAAAACATTCAATAATGTTTTACCTTCTCTTTCAGTTTTAAAACACCGAAAATGGAAAGGGGGACACATAGAAAAAAATATATACATTTTTGCTCATAAGTATTCATACCCCGCCATTTTAAAAGTTTTTTTAGAGTCGTGCTGCTAACTGGATGTGTTTTGTCAAACTTTCTGGTGATAAGTATGCTACCAACAACTGAACAAAATTTTGAAATTTTGACAAATTTGGTATTTCAGGGGTATTGACAGATTTATGGAAAACACCATGTTCATATTAAGTATTGATACATCTAGGGGTACTCGGTTGAATTTATTACTAAATAACCACGATTTGAATTTTTTTCTCAAAATGACCACCTGAAATAATTCTTTCAAGTGTCCAGAGCCTTTCTTCAGGTCTTCTATGGAGTTTGTCACGTGATACCTCTGTAAAATCTTTATGCAAATTAGGGGTCTATTTTTAGAAATTTATCAATATTTTGTTTTTAAAATTGCTATGAAGCCCAATTTTTTGTTAAAAGTTGCTGAGTATAATAGTCAATAACATTATGATTAAAAAATTTGATTTTCTATGAAATTCCTTTGTATTCTTTTGTTTTAATACTTTCTATTGTCTTTGACTGTTTTTGTTTTAATGTATTTCTTATATGCAGAGTGAGTTTTTAAAAAATGTCTGACTTTAAAGCTGTTTAGTTTTAATTATGAAATGACAATCATGGATACATGTATGTATGGGTAGAGTTACTCCCCAACCATATGTTGGTACCTTTTTCATTTTGATTTTTGCACGTATGACCGAATAACAGACAATCTTTACTAAAAGGCAAAATCTCACTTGCGCTAAGTAGCTAGGTAAAGATTAAAACAAATTTGAAAGACCTGTGTGCACACAAACGCACAGGTACACGTGCAATCACACACACACCCACACACACACCCACACACACACACAGGTTGAGGGATTCGTCTTTCTTTTGCCAAATTGAAGAAAGTCCATGTTACCTCTAAATTCTCATTTTTTCTCATTAAGTTATAAAATTATGGGCCATAAGTTAAAATCTTGATTTAACTGAGCTCAAAAACTGTCCATTGGCCTCCCGGTGGGTCTGAATGCAAAACTGGGGTCTGTATTGGGCATTGTCTGTACAGATCTTCTCTATTCGGTATGTGCTTTTGGGTACCTTCGTCTCTAGCTTGTCAGTGGAGCTCAATTCGGACCTTGGTTGTGATTTGTGGGTTGTGGGCCTCTCAGTATACTAATTTGGCAATTCAAGGAGACACCTTGCACTTTAAGTGGAAAATTCAAAGCCCTGACAAGAAACTCACAAGAAAGGGGTTGGAAAGCTATAGACACACTGGATGGCCCAAGGCAAAGACCATGTAACCTGAATGACTCAGCCTGGAGGTTTTCATGATGACACCCCTGATAGCAGACATGGTCGTAATAACGTCGTAATGACGTCGTAAACTAGTAATACTGGTCATACGTCGTATATACGACGTCTTCATAACGTCATATTGACCACTTTCAACGACAAGTATATTTTGCATTTTTAAATGACACGATTATGACGTGATTATGACGTCTACTATTTACCAATCTACGACAAGAAAATTTGCATTTTATATGACCAGATTAGGACGTGATTGTGACGTCTACTATTTACCAATCTACGACGAGTAAATTTGCATTTTTATATCACCAGATTATGACGTGATTATGACATCATTTATTGACCAATCTACGACGAGCAAATTTACAACTTATATGACCAGATTATGACGTGATTATGACATCATTTATTGACCAATCTACGACGAGCAAATTTACAATTTGTATGACCAGATTATGACTTGTTTATGACGTCGTTTATTGACCGATCTGCGACGATTAAATTTGCATTTTATATGACCAGATTATGACTTGTTTATGACGTCATTTATTGACCAATCCACGACGATTAAATTTGCATTTTTTATGCCTCCGCCACCGAAGGTGGTGCCGGAGGCATTATGTTTTCGGGTTGTCCGTCCGTCCGTACGTCCGTCCCGTTTTCGTTCTCAGGCGAGTATACTTTAGACCGTTTGACGGATCTACTTTCAACTTGGAAATGTATGCATATGGTAGGGACAATGATCTGATTAGACTTTGGTGGTCATTAGGTCAAAGGTCACAGAGGTTCATTGTATGCATGAAATGCTTCGTTCTTGCCATAAATCTTTAGAACTGTTGACAGGTCATCTTCAAACTTGGGTAATGTGTGCCTATGGGAGTGGGCAATGAACTGATTAGTTTATTGGGTTAGAGGCAGGTCAAAGTCAAGATGTTATTGTAATACATGAAAATGGTCGTTCTCGCAATAACTTAAGAACTGTTGTGACGGGTCAACTTCAAACTTGAGTAATGTGTGCATATGGGAGGGGCAATGAACTGATTAGATTTTTGGGGTCAAAGGTCAAAGGTCACAGAGGTCATTGTATACATAAAGTTTGTTCTCGTGATAACTTATAGAACTGTGTAACGAATCATCTTCAAACTTGGTAATATGTGCATATGGGACGGACAATAACTGAGTAGAATTTAGAGTCATGAGGTCAAAGTTCAAAGGCCACAGAGGACATTGTGTACGTGAAAATGGCTTGTTCTTTGCGATAACTTTAACAGTTTGATGGATGAACATCAAACTTGGGTCATCGTGTGCATATGGTAGGGACAATGATTTATTATATTTGAGGTCATGAAGTCAAAGGTCAAGGGGTCACAGACGTCATTGTATACATGAAAGGCAGCGTTCTTGCTGTAACTTCTGAACCGTTTTATGGATCACTTCAAACTTGGGTCATGTGGGAGAAAGATGAACTGATTAGATTTTGAGGTCAGGACATCAAAGGTCACTGGTTATTTTATGTAATGACTTCGTTGTGCAATTTCTGAAGGACCTTTGAGATCAACTTAAACATGTTTATCCTTTTTATTAACATCAGTAGCCATCCTTCCTGAGTTGGAAATAATTCTGATGATACAACTTAAATAGATTTGGGGTCAATATCTCAAAGATGTCATGGTTATATAATGGATGTAAAATACTCAACATGCGCATGCCTTTTTTTTCCGATGTGGCAATACGGAGGCATGCCTTCCGACCGTGCGCAGTCGAAGATTCATCTAGTTATATGACCAGATTATGACGGGATTATGACTATTGGTGATAATTTTGTAATCATGTTTCTTTCATAAAACAATGTTAAACTCTTTACACAAGTATTTTTTTATTTACTAAGAAATAAATTAAAAACGTCAGAATTAAGCGGTAAAGTAGAATGAAATAAGTATCAAATTCATTAAAGAAGAATTAAGGAAACTTTAACCATGAAATAGTTATATTATTTATAACATATATACATGGAACCATCTCTCTCTTAGTTATTAAAAATGTTCCCTCAATAAAATAAAGGCCATGAACCATGCCCTTAGAGGAAGAACTGAGTAACTCTTGCTCCATAGCAAAGTTAAAGCTATGAGATCTTTTGAGTACAAGATCAGTTGATGGTCAATAAAAGTTCTCTAGAAATATTTTGAATTACAATCGATCATATTAAATTTGAACAACTAAAGACGTATACATGTATATCACGTCATAAATCATACGTCTTTATGACGTCTTTAATCACATCAAATAATCATGTCAATATGACGTCTTATACTGGTCAAGAATACGATGTTATTGACGACGTCATAATCACGTCAATATACGACGTCAATATGACGACGTACGTTGGTGCAAATATTTGTCTTTAAGACGTATTTTTACAACGTCAATATGACGTGAGACACCTCGTAAAATGACGTAAATAAGACATCTTTTTTACAAGTTTCTGCTATCAGGGACATGGGACTGACCCCTTTGAAGCCATGAAGAAAGGCTATGGACTCTTGCAATAACTACTTCAGATGGTTATTTGAAGATAAAATACATATGCTTGTGGTTATTTAATAAGAAAAAGCCGAGACGACATCTTGTGTGGTGGTATACTCTTATCCGACATGTGGTTATTATAATACCTGAGGAAGGTTACAAAACACCCAATCTAATCCCAATGAAACAATATGCGACGTTAAAAAAAATTAATCAAATAATACTAATACCAGAATATTCTTTCCTCTATCTTGGACAGCATCTTGCATCCTGGTATTTTATAATGTGACACTATGGTTGTTGTATTCCTCAAAAATCTGAGGAAAGTTACAAAGCAACAAAACTAAACCCAGTGAAACGATACAAGACGTAAAAAAAAACTAAACGAAATATAATTATAATACCGTTTCCTCTAGCTTGGACGATATCTTGCGTGCTGGTATTCTCAAATCCGACACTGGTTGTTATAATCTTCCACAATTCCTGAAGAAAATTAACCCTTTGAACCCTGAATTATCTGCAGATTTTTGGAAATTCAAAATCTACAAATTTTATTCACAAGGTTGAAAGAGGTATGCAAAATTTTACTGTGATGATAACGGGTCTGTAATACGTTTTTGCAATAGCGCCATCTTTTGATGAAAGACACAAAAAAAGTTTTAGACTAAGAATCCTAATAAAAAAAATTTCTCAAGTTTCTCAATGGAACATGGAAAAGGGGCATTTTAGGATATTTTAATGTCTTTGGCAAGCCACAGTTCAAAGGGTTAAAAAACAACAAAACTAAAACCAATGAAACAATATGCGAAGTGAAAACACTAAATAAAATAACTGTAATAACTTTTTTTTCTAGTTTGGACGACATCTTGCGAGCTGGTATTCTCCAATCCGATACTGTTGTAGTCGTTGACAAGGAATCCTCTAAACTTGCTGAAGAAGATTACATGGCTGATGCAAACCAGATTGTAGCAGCACAATACCTATTCAAGTAAGCCGAGTGTTAACTTATTTTGCTTAGATTTTTTTAATATACATGTATACATATTATTGGAATGTATGTAATTTATTATTACATTACAGGAACATATTACTGCATTCATTTCTAAAATTTGTGTCTAGAGTATGAGTCTTTCTGTACAAACATGTATGTAAGGGGGAAAAGACCATTTGATAGATTACACAAGTTAACATGGCTTATTTCATTACGTCAACCCATCGTCTGCAAGCAGACCTGAGCTGACCCTGCGAATTCAGGTCCCATACCCCCTTATCAAAAAACCTTGTTTGAAACTATTTCCAAGCACCATCGACCCTGCATGGCCAGATAATCCCTGTTATCAAACTTTACAACTCCACAGGCCAGCTCGAGCATTGAGCCAGGGGTAAATGATAATCAACAGCTGGGATGTTACGTAATAGTAACTCTGCCTATGAGTAGGCCCTTCAAAATAAAATGATTGTATTTGATATATTTCAAGTTTTCACAGGCATATTATATTTAGAAATCAAATGTTAATTCGTTTTCAATTTCAAACGAAGAAAGTCGACCTCGGAATAAGGAAAGTATAAGAATGAAAAAAAACTAACAAAATGTATCGATACAGACATCTTGATCGTTTAATATAAACAATATTGGCCCCCAGCTGTGACCTTGGGTGACCACTGTTTGGACCGAGGTTACGGAACAGCTGTTTTTTAGATATATATCTTGGTTGAGGTGTTTGTCACACCAGGGTCTCCTCTCACGTCCCTGGTCACACTTGGAAAAGAGAACTAATAGAGTTGCAAGTAGGGGTATACTGTCCTCAGACGGACTGGTTCGTCATGTTTATGGAGCCAGAAGTAAACAGTTATTTTGTTTGTGTTGTGTTTTGGTGTGGTTTTTTTTTAAGTAGAGAGTGAATATTACTAGAAATTTTAAATAAGGGAAATTTGCTCTATAATAATGCCTTTTGTATGTGTGAATAAATACTCTGAATTCTATATCTTATGCAAACAGATAACATATGTTTTATCTTAGAATAAAATTGTCTTATGGTGTAGTGTGAGTGAAAGTAATCTCTGTCATAATGTTTGGTTTTTGTTTCAGACTCTTTCCGCACATCAGTATCATCACAGAATTAACTCACCCGTCCAATATGAGGTTCATGCAGTTTAGAGCGAAAGACTACTACGCAATAAGAATGGCTGAAAAACAAAAGGTGAGTTTGTTACGTATTATAAAGAAGTATCATTTGATATTAAATCATGTGGGGGTTTTTTTCCTTTCAATTAAATGAACCCTGTTTGTATTATGATTTCAAAATAATGTTAAGTAGTTTGGGCTAATGAATACAAAAACTACTTTTTTTCTTCTTTTTTTTTTACTTCTCAAGAGCCATTTAAAAACTGGAAGTAACCAGCAATGGTAAATTTTAAGCAACATGGCTTGAGTGGTGATTTTGGGCCATGTGGATGGTGTTTCACCAAGATGTTCAGAACTCACAAACAACTTGACGAACAGCTGATGATCACTTCTTGTGCTAAACAATTGAGAATGTGATTAATATATAGCATATAGGCCTACAACAACATGTTCTAGTCGTTTTTAAAGCCGTTCATAACGTTACAAAAGACTTGGTAAAACAACACCCAGATCATGTTTATCGGATGTTACATTTACTGTTTATTATCCAGCTTAGCTAGCTAGGCTACCCTGATCAATTTATGAAATTTATGTTATTATTTTCATTATGATTGCAGAAAGAGAAGGAGAAGGGTTCTAACATGTCATACATGTTCCGTCTGCCTTTTTCTACTGGTAACATGTCTTCAGTTCGTAAAGTTATTCATAACTTTGCGAACATCATGGTGAAAGGACCATTTATTGGATGTTACCTTTGTTTATTTTCCACATTAGCTAGGCTACCCTGATCAATTTATGAAATTTATGTTATTATTTTCATTATGATTGCAGGAAGAAAAGGAGAAGGGTTCCAACATGTCATACATGTTCCGTCTGCCTTCCTCTACTGGTAACATGTCTTCAGTTCGTAAAGTTATTCATAACTTTGCGAAAGGACCATTTATCAGATGTTACCTTTGTTTATCTTCCATATTAGCTAGGTTACCCTGATCAAATTCATGAAATGCTATTCTTTTATTTTCATTATGATTGCAGAAAGAAAAGGAGAAGGGTTCCAACATGTCATACATGTTCCGTCTGCCCTTCTCCGCTGGTAATGTATTCAGTGCTAGCATGCTGGATACTCTCCTATACCAATCCTTCGTCAAGGAGTATATGATCAGCTTCACCAGACAGCTTCTGGGTTTAGACCAAGCCCCGGGATCAGGCTATCTTTGTGAGGTAAGAACTGGAGTTTTCTTTTGCTTTAAAGGGATACATTCTTGGAGTTTACAATGCACTGTAGGCTAGAGAAGGCTTGTCAAATTCTTGCTCTACTCCCCTAGGCTTTCACATGGAGTTCTGTTAATCATGGTGCATAAGTATTGGAAACACTAAATTTTTCTATCCTATAAGTCACATATGTACGCGCAGAGAAAATAAATTGAGCAAATCATTTGCTATATTGCATTTACTGCAATCATATCCCTTTAAGCGACCATAAAATGCCTACTATGAGATACCCATCGAAGACTACAATATGGTAAATTGCCAATTGGTCTGAACCCACTCTTACTAATGGCCGTTTTGTCTCATCACACATGGTCTAATTCCATTTCGTCTACAACCAGTTTGTCTGATTACCTTTTGGTCTAATTGCCAGTTCGCCCATTTACCATTTTGTCTCATGTATGTCTACTTGTTCTAACACCACTTGAACAGTTCCAGTAGACCAGTTATACATTTGGGTATTAGACGAAAATTGAATTTGACAAATTGGCCATTCAAACAAGTGGTCATTAGACCAAGCAGAATTTAGACCAAATTGTTAGTAGATCAAATAGATTTAGCCTTTGTGGTAGTAGACAAACAGAGAATTGGACTGCAGTTATTCCTTTGTCTATGTTTCAGTTTGCAATTCAATAATACTTTATGCACAATACTTTGTCATGTTTTTACTTTATGTTTTTTTTTAGTTGAGGATAACCCATGAAGATATGTGGATCAGGACGTATGGTAGGCTATATCAGAAGCTATGTTCAACAACGCATGAGATACCCATAGGAGTCTACAAAACTCACAACCATTCCGATAACAAATCAGAGGTAAGGGAGAAAAAAAAACAGTCCACAAAAAACAAATCCACTGTTTAGTTTGAAAACAAAATCAGCAAAGTAAAGGAGATTCATAAGACATGATCAACATGGATGAAACAGACAAATGATAAATATACAAATGTTACATTTATCATATTCTCTAATTCTCTAAGATTATTACAAGTCAAAGCATATATACATGTATACTGGTCCATGCTTCAAACAAATATGTTTTCCATAATTTAAACAAATGCATGTACATGTACAGTTTTTGAAAAACTATTAAACCAAGCTTTTTTTTTCATAAGGGTTTCAGTCTTTTGAATCTTTGGAATGTAATGAAAGACAGGATGTACATGGAGGAACACAAGCCGGTGAACAGGAGAGAACTCTTTGAATTCTTGAAGCAAGAAGGGGCTGCAACGTCAAGAGAGAAGAAATCCTTTTGAAAAAGAGCTTGGTCTAATAATTTTTGCACAAGCTGTAAATATTCCATAAGATCAACAAGTATACATGTATATGACATGATAGTTAATAAAACATACTTTATATTGGTTATTGCTGCAAATAAATATACATATTCCATAATATTAACAAGTATATAAAATATTGTACGAAAGTAACAAAATTCTGTAAAAGAGCAAAATGTGTCTGTCATCAACTTTGATGTCAATTTGATCTCATAATACCTTCAATATTTTTAAGCTTGATAAACATTTTTTTATGAAATTTGGCCAGGATTAAGATGGCACTAAATGAAATATGAAGACATCAAAAACTTAAAGTTGTTTGATATATCATTGGGGATTTTTTTTTTGGTCAAAGTAGGGCCTGGAAGCATTCACAGTCGTCCATTTTGCAAACAAGAAGATATTACATCATATTTATCATGTTATATAAACAATATTACCTAATTTATAACAAGTCCAAGCCTACATACTGGTCCATGCTGCCACTGAGTATGGTGAGTATCATATAGACGTTCAAACAAAGACATAAGACTTATTTTACATACAAAAATGTTCCTAGTAGGTGTTGTTCCCAAAGGCAGGTCCACACACTAGATTTACAAAAAAAAATATTGTAGTTAGTCCTACTCTTGCCTTAATTGTCCTCTTAAAGGTCCCAATAATTAACTGATTAGTACTTTTAAACACCATCTTCATCTTCTCCTCTTCTCACCTGTACACAGCACTAACAGTGTTTACGTTTAAATGGGAGAAGACGTAGATGGCATTAATCAGTTGCTGGACCCTTTAAGTTATGACCATCACCTTTCAAAGTAGATACCATCTTACTTTATGATCTACCATGTCCATTTCATCCATCCATCTTACACTGTAGTACAGTTCTAAAGTTGCTGTTCCTCTTTCTTTTAAGAATCCTTGGATATGATCCTCCCAAAGCAAATTTTGTCATAAAAATATTTTCTTCTTCTTCCAGTCAAGTACATTTCACCAATGGCGTATTCTCGTACTGCTGCTCAAGTACTAAGTGCTGAAATATCAACAGTGTTTTTTTTTTCTTCAATTCCCTGTTAACCCTTTAGCACTGAGATGCTGTGTGTGACTTGCGCCTACATGTAGCTTAGTAGTCTAGCTAAAATTATGTAGGGTACATGCAGGTAATATGGGCCCCCTAAGCTCATTTGCCTAATTTGCATAAAATTACAAAATGACATACATTTGTACAGTCTAATCTTTGTTTATATGAATCAATAACTACTGCTCTAACTTTTATTGTGAAGAAAAGCAATTATCACCAACCCCCCTCTCTGCAATATTCAAATTTTCACGTCATCACCAAAGTGCCCATATTACATGCATGTGCAGGTAATATGGGCATATGTATTTTATGTATTTTTTTTTTATACAACAATGACTCTATTATGTCTGGAATTTGCTTAAAACGTTGAAAATCATTAACTTTAAGATATAATTTGAAATTATAAGACCCTTCAGTAAATACTTTGGCTAGATATTTCATTTTTTTGTATTTTGTATATTATTATTTTTTAAATATTTTTTTATCTAAATATTATTTTCATTATACAAATCAATATAGGCCTACAATAATTTATTTCTATTAATAATATACTGTAAATAGATATTTTTTTTAAATCTTAGCAAAGAGATTGATGCCTCATCCCAATACCAAGTACCAGAATCATTTCCACCATTTTGGACTGCCCATATTACCTGCATTAATTGTTGCTATGTCAGGCAAAAATTCAATGCCACATTGCACCCCTTCTTTACAACAAATTGACCTGTACACGCTATTATGATCAAAATGAAGATACAAACTTACTAAATATACAAACAATTGAGGTTACCCCCTCAAACACCTTTTTCACCATCACATTCTGTAAAATATCAAATTTTACGTCGGGGAAAAAAAAATTTACCGACCTTGTTGGTTTTTAGCAATTTTCTCAGAGAAATTTCGGCATCAGATGCTCTCACAACGATACATTTTCGTAAACAGTTCATATGAAGAACATATGGCGCTCACACCGGTCACTGGTCGACGGTCACGACATGATTTGCTTCACATAGCCCATATTATCTTCATGTACCCTAATATAGATTCATTTAACCAAAACTTTTATATGTACATGTACAAGTTGATTTTAGTAATGAATACCCTGTATATTTAGGTTATTCTTAACTTTTCACAACCACACAGTTCTGATTAAATTTAAATAAATATATTTCATTGTGCAGTTAGCAGAAGGGCAAAAAGTTTTTTTCCTTTTCTTACCCCCTTCTGGAAACCACACAACATTTTATCTAAAAACAAAGTCACATCATGCTATAACACACACAAAAAAAGAATTGCACAAATTTGCTTTCTTTGTTTTCTTTTGTTGCATGAAAATTTGTGTAATATGAACCCCTACAAATTTTGTGAAAACATTTCATGTTACACATAACCTATGTAAGCCGAACTTAATAGTGAACTACATAGTGATCAAGATCACTTATTGTGATATGTTTTTAACATACGAAAATAAAATTTATGAAACTCATTATATATTTCATATACATGTATATTGACCAAACAAGTATTATTGAATAACAAATATTACCTTTGAAAAAATCTCAATTTAATTTACCATGATAAGTAATGGTAAACTGCCATTTGGTCTAAACCCACTTTGACTGATGCATGTTTGGGCTCATCGCCCATGGTCTCATAAAACTACAATTAGACCATCTGTCTATAGACGAAATTGGTTTGGGTAGTGTTTTGTGTTGTGGCGGCCATGGCTGAGGGGCTTCCAATGTACTATGCATGTTCTATTAGTGCGTATGTATGCGTAACAAAAGAAAATGTATATCCGCGCAGACATACGCGCACTTGGCGCATGCGTAGTTCATGCTGTAACCGCCATGAAGTTACATTGCTCTGAAGTCGGATTGGTCTATAAGCCGAATTGGCAATCAGACCAAGTGAGAATTGGCCCAAGTATGTGTTAGGGATATTAGACCGAATCGTTAGTACCCAAAATGGGTTTAGCCCAAATGGTATTAGACAATCAGATAATTGGACAATATTTTTATTATCATCATTATTATCTCTAACATGTACATGTAGAGTGCATATGAATGACCATTAATATTATTATAAAGAAGACAAAAATCACATTTTCTTTTTTCTTCTTGCTTATCAGTTATCAGTCACGATAGAGGATGATGATAATTCATCGACAGGGCAGTCAGAGGAGAGGAAAGAGATTGCGCATCTTGTTAGGCAGAAGATGAAGAAGATGGATATACCACCCGAGGAATATGGTAAGCTAAATCTTGATCCTCAAATTGGCATCAATTCTAGTTTTGTGTAGTCATTAAAGGGGAAGTTCACCCTGGAATTTTATTGGTTTTGAAAAATGCAGAAAAATAAAAGAAAAATATGCGTGCAAGGTTTGAAGAAAATCGACCCAAAAAATAACGAAGTTATGAATATTCAAAGTTTTTGACTCTGTGACGTCACGTGCGAGCAGCTCTCCTATGTGTTATTTCATGTAAATTCCATAAAATGTCATTTTTTCAGAAGAATATTAATTATCTCACCTGTGCGGTAGATATATCATCAAACCTATGTTCATATACATGACTCTATCAAATTGACCCATTCCTTTATCAAGAATCATGAAAAAAGACAAATTTATGGAATTTACATACACAACACATGGGAGAGCTGCTCGCACGGACGTCACAGAATCAAACTTTAAATACTCATAACTTCGCTATTTTTTTGTCGATTTTCTTCAAACTTTCACTTATATTTTTCTTTTATTTTTCTGCATTTTTCAAAACCAATAAAATTCCAGGGTGAACTTCCCTTTAATCTATTTATATTGGAAATGAATAAATTTCAATCTGAAATAAAAGCATGTGTAAAATGAACCTGTATGAATGACAACTGTTTTGTGTGACTTTTGAGAAAGTGTTTTTAAGCTATGTATATATTCTTTACTGATTTTCTTTTTCAATAAATCAACTTTGTCTCTTCGCATTGGCTACAAATATATGTATGTTTATTATAAACTTTGAAAGCTAAAATAAATGTACGTGGACAATGTAACTCAACCTTTCTCAATGCAAATGTACATGAAAAGTGTGGTTCTTGAATGCACTGATTTTCCCAATGTGCAATATTTTTTTTTTTGCCGATTTGTATACCATGACGTCCATTTTGTACTGCAACAAAATCGTCATAATACATGTAGATAATACAATATTTAGATGAATAATAATAATGATATATAGTTATTTATATTCATACAGCGCTTATCTCTTCATTATCAGAAATATTAGACGTCTCTAAACCACCAGGTAATCCACACTAATACTTTTCACAGAGACTTTCATTTTGCCAATATTTCAGTGCTGAGTGTTAAGCCTTGGATGATTGTAAAAATTGTTACTGTTCCCATTTACATTACAGCAGCGAAGTGAGTGAAAAGAGGAATAAGGTGTCATATGTTCTCATAAACCCAAGCTTTGAAACCAAACTGGAGGTGAATGATATCATGTAAGTACATACATGCACATTACATAATAATAATAATAATAATAATAATTTCATTTATATAGTGCTTCATACTAGTGGTTTTCTAAGCGCTTTTGTTCGGGTTAACATTGCAACCAGCATCTCTTTTTTAAGATATTTTTTACACGTTCATTCTCCAACTGATTTGATGAAATTAACTAAAGCCCTATTGCTTTTTAGTGCAAAATATTTTCAAATAAACTCGTCAATATGATTTCATATTGTCTTATGTGTATATCTTCACAGTGGCAGTATATCTTTACATTGGATCCATGCCTTCCGTGCTCTGTATCATAACAAAAATAACAATCAATTACAAATCGATAGTAGCTAATCAGGATCTTGTTTATTGAACCTCTTGAAAGTCTCACTGTTAACCAATGAGAATATTGTTTTAATTTTCCAATGATTGTAACTCGTTATGCAGCATTGGACGTAATGATATCCATTGGTCATAGTGAAAAGAATCCTGAAATTGGGGACCATCATTTCACATGAACAATTCACCAAGGTTTGAGGATTAGCATTGTTTGATGTTACACTTGAAACGGAAAAGTTTGTCTACAGCTTAGATTTGTTTGTCACATTGTTACTATCTATTACTTTGTCAATTTTTTTCTTTTCATTTATTTATTTCCACAATACAGCAAAAATAAATTTACAGAACAAAACAATCAGTGAATAAGATAAATTAAGCTTACATAGATATAGTCAAATACAAAATACATTTGTAACAATATCCAATATGTAACTTATCAAAATGAATTATTAAGTAGAGCTGTATTGCGATGGAAACCAATGAAGCCAAAGCTTGTTATTAAGGTTCCAGAATATCAAATTTGTGTGAAAAGAAGGAAAAAAATTAGAAGACAAAACAGACACACACAAAATGCTGGAAGCTCACCTTTGTTCAATTGAAACATGAAACTGCCCAAACGTAAATTGTATAAATCTTCTATTTTTAACACTTTATTAGAAAAGAACAAATGTTTGAGTGAGCTAGTCTGTTTTCGTGACATATAATTCTCATTGCTCTTTTTTGGATTATTAATAACCTCTCTAAATTACGTTGAGACGAGTTTCCCAAGCTAAAAGGCCATAATTTAAGTAAGGAAGAATAAGTGTGTTGTATAATTTAATAAAATATTGGAGGGGAGGAAGGGATTCAATTTATTCATGACGCCTACATTTCTGGCTAAGATTTACATATATTGAAATGTGCTGCTTCCAGAAAGCTTGGTATCAATTTCAAGACCCAGGAATTTCGTAGAGTCAACAAGCTCTATTACATTATCATTAAGAATTACGTTATGAGGTAACATTTCTACAGAATTGCTGAAAAGCATGCATTGAGTCTTACCAACGTTTAAAGATAATTTATTGCAACAAATCCATTCGTAAATACTATTTAAACCCAAGTTAACGGTGTTAACAAGCGTTTCAGGATCTTTATGGGAGAAGAAGACACTGGTATCGTCAGCGTATAATATAAATGATAAGTCGCTAGAGGATTTCTGAAAATCATTGACATATTATATGATAAATAAGAGCGGTCCTAAAAGAGAACCCTGTGGTACACCGCAAGTTATGGCGTTAAAATTACAGTTTGAGTCATTTATACATACGAATTGTTTTCTTCCCTTGAGATAACTTCTGTACCAATCCAAGGCCTTTAGAGTTTAGGAGGCGTTTAGGAGGCGTACAAAAACTGAATTCTTATATTTGAACTTATAGACTTTCTCTCTTCTTTTTATAGCTTCATCATATGCCCTGCAGGTGGTTCAAAGAACCCGTCAACCGTTCTTATATTTGGGTGTGACATTGCTGCTATCTATCATGTCTATTACTTTGTTAATTTTAGAGGTTAGGAGGCTTACCAAAACTGGGTTCTTATACTTGAACTCATATACTTTCTCTCCTTTTTTTTTACAGCTTCATTACCCGACCTGTTGTTAGTCCTAAGACCACATCACCAGTTCTTATATTTGGTGTCACATCGCTACTACAATGTATCTATTACTCTTTCGATTTCAACAATAATGGGGCTTACCACACTGTTCTTTAATATTTATTTTTACACTTTTTGTCTTCTTGTGTAGCTTCATCATCCGCCCCGCTGGTGGACCCAAGACCCCATCACCAATGCCTCCAAGAAGGAAGTTCAGTAGCCGCAGGGTTAAACCAAGGAACACCGAACCCAAGACAATACTTCTAGACCCTCAAGGAACCAATGTGGACACAAAGTTATAGGACACCCTCTTGTGGCCGCCTTGAAGAGGATCACCGCCTGGCGCAAATAATCTTCCAGATTGACAAGCGTCATCTACGTAGAACAACCAACTGTTAAAGGTGGAGAGCTCATATGGATGGATTTTGAACTGACTGATGGTTAAAGAATCTCAGGGATTCAATGTGGACACCAAGATATAGGACACCCTCTTGTGGGCATCCCCAAAGTAGATCACTTCCACACTTTCCTAAAGGTATAGAGCAGAATTGGATTTTGAACTGATATTTGATGGTCTAAGACCTTCAGAAAAATAGAATGGATAGACGACCTCACATGGTTAGTCTAAAAGCTGTTGATTAGGATCATTGCTACCGCTTTGATTACAGAGCTGACCTTGATAGGATTTTGAACTGATGTTAGAAGGTCTAAGACCCTTAGGGGAAACCAACATGGTCACCAACAGGACAGGACACCTTTTCATGGTCAGTTTTAAAGATTCAACCTTCTTGAAGTCTAAGATCTTCAAGGAATCAAGATGGATACCAAGTTATAGGATGTCCTTTCATGCGCATTCTTGATGATATTGAAGAGTATAGGGCCTATCAAGCTTGACCTTTACTGAATGCAGAGAGATAATTGAATTGGATTTTCATTTAGAGTCAGTCAGTCCACGTCTTTTAAGTGTGACACATTCCAAAACTCTGGAGGTACTAACATGAAGCCAAGGTCATGTTGAGGAGAATCACTGCTACATATTCTTAAAGTTAGTGAGCTGATCCAATTTGCCTTTTAAATCAGTATAACAAAATCTTAGACCCAGCCCCAAAGTATTATCAAAATCATTACCTGTATTCTTGAAGATCTTGAAGAAGACGATGACCACATCTGCAACTTTCTGAAGGGGACTGTCTACTGGTCTTGCTCTAAGAAAGGGCCTTTGTCTACTTGTCCGGTCTCTCCTCATAGCTAACAAATCGAGTTTGGCGTACCCCTTTTCAACACTGATTCTTGTCTTTCGGTGATTGCAGCAACTCCAACATGGCATTGACTATGTCTGAGGTGTTTCTGCAGATGACATCAAAATTGTTTCACCACAAGAGATTTATTGTGTCACCATGTACTGATATGACTAGGCTACCACTGGTTTAAAATTCTGTGGGTTGGGGTACAACTGCCTCCTCTTCTCTTGATGATACCAGTACCACAAACTGAGCCAATCCGCCACTCTTTTTAATAGAGAAAATGCCTGATTACCGTAGGTTGCGATTAATCCACAAGGCAAGAGAAAAGATGGATTCAGACAATTTGAAAAATTCTTGGCATGTCATGATATAGACTGGTCAAATGATCGTGATATAGACTGGTCAAAAGACTAGGATTTCCAGCAAATGACAGCAAAGAGTTTCTTAAAGCTTGATAAAAAAGTGAGTGACATCCAGACTTTGATTGTGCCACAGACATAGTTGTTAAACTCACTGAAACTTACGCTGACTAAAGGTTGTTGATGTAGGATTTTATTGTTTTGTGATAATGAATCTTTGAGTATTGAGGAAAACGACTGTGTGCTGAAGAATATTTCTCTGTATTTCATAAAGACTAGAGTGGTATAAAGAAGGATATTAACCCGTGCAAACAGAAAGGGTTTTAAATTACTACACATTGATTAAAGAGCCTCTATACATCTCATATGGAATTCATTCAATGCCTGCATTTTATATAAGAAACATATTCTAAAACTCCAAGTTGTCTTTAATCTTAACGTACCATTTGGTTATTCAGATATTTTACAGTGTCAGCCACATAGGCAACATTAGTTTAAAACATGACTAGCTTTTAGAAACTATATTGATCTGTCTTCAACCTTTTGCCATATATTTTTCTTATGCAATTTTAGAAATTTAAGATAAAAAGATATCGAGTTTGTTTGTTTTTTTAGTCATAAGAGAGATTCATTATATTTTCAAACATAGATAATTGTGAAGCTTGTTTATTAAGCCATAGACTTCATCTGGAAATGGAGAAATGTTGCAATTTTCAAAACCTACCTTTGATAATGGCCCGGTCACAGCTACACGACGCACGGCCAGCGCACAAAAAAGATAGAAAATAAGTTCTGTGCGTCGTTGTGCGTCGAACTTTCAGATGATTTTGGAGAAGGTAATGCGTGTGTAGGGCGCTCCCACAGCGCTCCCACGGCGCATACACTGCGCACATTTTAAGGCCTCCAACTAATACACAGCTTGCTCTGGATGTCTACACGAATGACCCGCGCAGGCACAGCGCACAACCTGCGAACAAAAGTGGTTACCCCTCACATTGACGGTTCAATTGTTTGCAATGCATTCGCAACGCTTGGACCTACGCACATGTCACGAATGCTTAACGCGTGGTCTGCGTGTGTTTGGCGCTGCGCGCTCTGCGAATGTCTGGCGCTGGTGCTGCGCATCCATCCATGCGTCGAGCTCGACGCAGATATTTGAGCATGCTCAAAAGTTTTAGACGCACAACTGCGTACATCGACGAATCAAAAAGCGTTCATCTAGCGTGCTCGACGAGTGAACGACGAGTGTTAGCTACAAGCCAGCGCAATACAACGCATTGCCCAAAACTGCTACTTTTTTGTGCGCTGGCCGTGCGTCGTGTAGCTGTGACCGGGCCATAAGTGCCCATTTACAAGAGAAAAAACCCTAGTTACATGGCTACTCTTAATATAGCGGGGTGCTAAGCAACCCAAGATCGATGAAAACAATGTTCGTGATGGTGTTATACTACCAGCAGGCCCCTAGCCTTGGTGTAATGCCGGCATTATTGAGAGTCAATAAGTACCTGATCTTGTTAGAATCTCCACATGCGACTTTATTTTAATCAGCTGATTGGGGATGATCACCCCAACCTGTAAGACTGATCAGAACCTCGTGTCAAATATTTGAAATCTGGGGGGTGTTTCACAAAGAGTTAAGTAGACTTAAAAATCGCACTTAAATGCCTAGTTGCGTGAGGTATATTACGCATCACTTCATTGGACAGAACATGCCCAGGTGATGCGTGCCATGGAGAAGTCTATCAATTAGATTGCACGTTCTAAAAAAGGATGTGACTTGAAGTCTACTTAACTCTTTGTGAAACACCCCCAGGTACTCAAAATAGACTTTTTAGTTTAGAGTATGACTTTTTTTAGGAATTTAGATGAATTACAATGTAAGTCTGTGGACGGACTCTAACTTAATCGTAGACTATACATTGTACATATCTTAGTTGGTTCAACATTTTATATGCTTTCGGTTGTGTATATAAATTGTCATTTTATAACAGCGACATATTTTTTTTATACTTATTACATGACTTTGATACAACGAATGTACTATATTTGCATTATTGAAATTCGGTCTGTTGACACCTTACTTGACTTTTTAACCGTGACTTATTGCGAAAAATGTATATAAATCTACACAAGTAAAAGGAACTATGCCTATTTGTAAAAAGAAAGAAATGTGATAGTTGTGTATATACAGTATTACTATGTGCCTTTTATTAGACTCATGTCGTTGAATATATGAAACATATTTTAAGAGTTTAGTTCTTGAAGATACTACACCCATCTTTGTCACTTAAGAGAAAATGCATTTATACAGTCGTGTACCGAAAAGTGATATTAGAAAGTGAAATTTCTAATGGTTACTTTTAAAAGTGAGGCTAAAACCTATTTTCAAAGATGGGTGTATAATAGTGGGATACTTTTTTTAACTAAGCCCTTTATTTGTGTAAGACTGTTTATATTGTTCATGTATGTTTGTCACATTAATTGGTTGTGCTAAATTGTTATAAATTGTATTGATGATATATAAGGATAGATTTTCCAAAAAAAAATTATTGTTAAGCAATTTTGGAGAGAGCCTTTAAAGTAAAAGTAAGTTAGGTATTATCTAATTTAGACAATATTTTTTACTTTTCAATTTAAACTCAATTGAGTAAGCTACTCTTAAAATTTCATGAAAATACTTATGATGAGGAAAGATGATTTTTAAGAATGCGATAATCCTGACTAATTATTGTCAAACAGTGAAATTCTTTACATTTTCAAGAGTGACTATCTAAAAAGAAGATAAAATGTGAAGATTGATTGTGCAAAGAAATTATGTTCCCCACCAAGTCCATTTGTTGATGAGTCTTTGGAGGTTTTGGACTAAAAACATATTTTGATATATCTTTCTGTGAAAACTGGACAGTATTTTATTCCTCTTGAAACATATTTGTATTACCGTGAACTTGGCCGACATTGACGTTGGTGAAGTAATCATTTTATATTCAATAATTGGGACCATATGCCACAAAATTATATGTATTATAGAAAGTAAAGGCAAGACTTCTTGCATCTCTTGAAATTGAGTGAAAATTCATATTTGAGAATGCTCAGCCGTACAAAACATATCAACGTTAACGATTTTCACTGTAAATTTCTTGCCCTTTTATGTAATGTAGATTAGACAGTTATTTGTATATTGGTGCTGCTGTTTGTATTGTTTAATTTTCTCAACTTTTTTATGCTGATGCTGAAACTTGTTCTTTCAAAGCTAGAGTTTATTTGATAAAAAGCAGCATTATGTTTATTTTTTCAATGTGCAATATCTTCAAATTTATCCAGGGATAAATAACCAAAACGCACAATTTACGGTACCCACATCCAGTGGTCTGTTAAAAATACCAGCGATATATATCTTTCTAATAAGATCTAGGACACTTTTTCTGACTTTTTTATTCAATTTTTACCAGATATGTTTGATGTTTGTATTCAAGATATGCATTCTATGTAACACAATAAATGTGTCATTGTCCTAAAGTGGTTAATTTGAACAGAAATTAAACACAAATTCTTAAAGGAATTAATGTCTACTTGCAATTATAGTATGGGTTTCTCACATATTTGTTTGAAACCTATGATATCTGTATCTGAAAGTTTTTTTCCTAAATGATCTGTATCTGAAAGTTTTTTTTTCCTAAATGATCATTCATGTATCATGAATATATGCATGTATTGAAATCTCCACATATTATGTTCAAAACATTGTAATTGAATTTCATTGCACCCATAATCCTCAAAGCAAAACCCAAATACTTGGTTGTACAAGGATCTTATTCTAATCTAATCTAATCTATGTATGATTGTTATTATTTGTTTGTATGATTATCATTGTCAGTTATAATTTTGTTGTTAACCCTTTGCCAGCCACATTAATTTTTACCATAAAAGAGTTCAAATTTCTCTTTAATTATTAAAAATAGTATATAACTATGTTTTGCATATAGTATAAACTTTTAGAAATCAATCCACAGACGCAACACTACAACTATAATTCATTTTCAACTCATTTAGCCCAACCATTAAAGAGAAAAGAAATTATTACGATTGTATATTTAATAAGCACAATTGTGACTACAGTCACACGTGGCGGGCAAAGAGTTAATCATAGAGTAAACCCTCCTATGAAGCTCATTTAGAGCACATGCAACTCAACACTAGACATCTATTGTTGTTGGCTTTCTTTCAATGACATTTGCTCTGCCTTTATCCCTAAATACATAATCGAATGACTAACTTTAGCCGTGATTATTAACAAGTGACTATAGCTAACCCTAAACCTAACATGAAACCCTACCACAACCCTAACCCTAATGCTATATCCTAGAAAAAAATAAAGCCCAGAGCAATTTCCACCAGACAAATTTTGTTTCATCATTAGCCATAGTGATTTGATATTATATCCTACTACCTCAGTAACATAAGGAATAGGATTATTGCAACACATTAAATAGACATAATTCTGGTATAAGAAAAAAAAGGGAGAATATTTCTATTTAGAATATAAGAGGCAGTAAAAAGGGGAACATTATGGCATTGATAAAACATTTTGCAAACCTTGGCACTTGTCCAATTCAGAGTTTGGATTGATTTAGACTGAGCCCAAGTCAGGCAATCATTTGGAAATTCCCAAATGCATATCCCTTTTAAACAGAACTGCTATTCATTTTCATCTCAAATTATGGTATTATGATCAATTGGGATCAACGACAACCGTTAATCTGGGGAGCGTTTCATGAAAGGACTTGTCGGACGTTTTATCCAACAAATTTGTTCTCAGCCAATCAGATGAAAGCATTTCAGTAGCTTATAACAGTTGTCAGTGAGAATCAGTGAATAATTTGTTTCATGAAATGCTTCCCTGGTCCCTGTTCTCAATTACCTTCAAATAGGCATCGTAGACTTGATCCATGCACATTCACTCATATTATGTTCAGGCCTTACATTATATTGCTCTTGTTATTAATTTTTTTTTCTTTTTAACAATCTTCCCAGTCTTCGGCATGTTCTGAGAACATACCATTGATACTGTGGGAGACGATGCACTTACCTCACACTTTTCTACATTATGCTTTTGTTTATGTAATATTTTTTAACTTCTTCATTTTATACTTGGTTCTTGCATAGAGGTGGAGTTTGTATTACGTGAAATGTAACTTTGCCTTTTTGGCATTAAATGATATTGAAGCTGGCAGATTTTGATTATACAAGGTGAAAAGGTAGCGTTTAATCTAGCCGGAGCGTCATTTATTTGGGCACTAAACATAAATGCCTCTAATATGCCAAGAGTTAAAGAGGATGCAAGATTTGGAATCTTGCCTTATCATACTTATCATTTATACATATAACAAAGAAAATATTCCTCAGACTAGATGAAAGGCTAGGTGTAGGGTAAACGTAATCAACATTTCAGCCTGTTACATTGTATTAAAAGCTGAGCTGTTTCTTTCTTCTTCTTCTTCTTTTATTTTTTAATTAATATCATTGAATGTATAATACTTGTCTAATGATGTAATTGCTTCTAATTTATTTGGCAATATGTGTTCTTTCTAATGTGCAATCTATAAGGCATTTCAACTGAATAAAATCTTAACAAAAATATGACAAATTGAAGAGTGGACAGTTTTGTCATGTTACTGCATATAATTCTCAGACACTTCCAGGAGACCACACCTGTGATGACGTCTATGATCATGATGATGATGTGATGATGATAATGATAATGATGACGATGAAGATGAAGATGATGATGACGATGATGATGATGATGATGATAATGATGATGATGATTACGATGATGATAATGATGACGATGACGATCATGACGACGATCATGACTAGCATAATATACATGTATTTTGCCAAAAAATTGCGATTATAAAATTAAAAAATCATCTCATTTGGAAACAGCACATTCAATTGATTAATTCATGTATTCGTTAAAAAAAATTAGACATCTTATGCAAACTTCCAATTTTTTGTTTTTATTATTATTATTATTTTATTATATAAATCACTCATACAACCTTACATTTCATATGGCATTGTAATATTTGGAAGAACTTCCAAATCCTGCTTATTTCATAATAGAAATGACGATAAGAACAATAAAGTTTAGTTTACGGACGACCCATTCCAAACATTTTTTTAACAAACTTAAAGATCCTAAATGTTTATAAATATAACCAATCTGATAGTTTTAACGTTCGCATATGAGTCATTCAGCAATAAGCAACCACGAACTCACCTTAACAGATTGTTGTTAACTAATGGAGCTTAAGTATGAAACTATTAAAAAAAATAACAATTAGGGTACATGCAGGTAATATGGACCCCCTAAGCTCATTTCCCTAATTTGCATGAAATTGCAAAATGACACACAGTCTAAACTTTGTTTATATGAATAAATAACTACTGCTCTAACTTTTATTGTGAAGAAAAAACAACTATCACCAACCCCCCTGTCTGCAATATTCAAATGTTGACGTCATTACCAAAGTGCCCATATTGCCTGCTTGTGCAGGTAATATGGGCACATGTATTTAATGCATGTTATAAAAAATACAATGACTCTACCATGTCTGGAATTTGCTTAAAATGTTGAAAATCGTTAACTTTAAGATATCATTTGAAATTATAAGACCCTTCAGTAAATACTTTGACTATATATTTCATTGTTTTTATTTTGTAATATTAAGCTTTTTAATATTATTTAATATATTTCATTATACAAGTCAAATAGCCTACAATAAGTTATTTACAATAATTATATACTGTGAATATACCCCAAAAATCGTAGCAAAGAATGAGCCTCATCCCAATCTAAGTACCATAATCATTTCCGCCATTTTGGACGGCCCAATTTACCTGCATAATGTTGCTGTGTTAGGAAAGCATTCAATGCCCCATTGCACCCCTTCACTATAACAAATTTGACCTGTAGACGCTAGTAATGATCAAAATGAAACTAAAGCTTACTAAATATACAAAACACTTGAGGTTACCCCTCTAACACTCGTTCACCATCACATTCTATGAAATATCAATTTACATCAGGGTAAAAAAATGCCGTAGTTTTAGTACCTTGTTGGTTTTCAGCAATTTCTCAGAGAAATGGCACTCAGATGCTCTCACGACGATATATTTTCGTATACAGTTCATATGGACAACATTATGGTGCTCACACCGGTCACCGGTCGACGTCATGTCATGATTTGCTTCAGGTGGCCCATATTACCTGCTGGCCCATATTACCTGCATGTAACTACAAAAATATAGTGTTGGGAGAATAGATTTTTTGTTTTGCTTCCAGAGCAGATAAATGAATGAATACCCAATTAACCTTCGTGTACAAATATTGTTATAAAATCCACTCTAACACCTGAATTTAGCAACAAAACTGTGTAAATATACAAATTGACAGTCCAAATCGATACGATCTCACAGGCACAATGCCAGCATACAGCAGTTTGTGTGCAAAGCATGTGCTATTCCCATACACAGACTGTACACACAGAATTCACTCACGCTAACCATCACCTGCTGGTTGGCATTCCCAAGTTTTGGGGTGAGAATGAAGGAAGTATGGCCTTACTTTGATGAACATCCCCCTCATGCAAATTATTACATATCATGGAAAGACATGCATGGAACATGATTATATCCTTTGCCCATATACTGTTATGTCTTGAGAACACTATGAGGACAAGTTGAGCAGGTTTTTCAAAAAATCAGTGTTTTCTACTACAACTATACTTGGGCTTTAAGTGTAAAATAACAAATGGATAGTTTTCTATATCATTAATTGGAAGAGAGAGATATAGAATAACAAATTATGTAAGAGGGCAACAACAACAGAAATATATATTTTTCGCAATCATCTGATAAGTTGTCTACTTCTAAATCTTTAGAACTCATACATGCAATTTGATTGTTTTTTTAACACAGGATAAAGCATTTCAATATTTGTCGTATCTTATTGTTGTTAATACACACATTTGTTATAATATGATACCACTCTGGCTTAGGAATTATATACAGAATTAATTTCACTACAAACAGCAATATATACAAGTCATATTCGATTAAGTTTGCTATTAGTTTGATAAAGCACAGTCTTGCCAAACATTAATACAGGTTGATGCCAGGCTCGACTAACTAGACATATATATTTTATTATCTTATGTACATGTACATGTATTCGTATCGTATCTGCGACATTTTGTATTGTTATTGTTCTAAAGTTATGTGTAACTTGTGCTTATATTTTCAATATGTACTATATTTATTTTTTTTAAATGTTGTTAATCTATTGTACATTAATTCTTATTAAAACAATGCTATCAGCAAATATTAGACATGCATGGTCTCAATCAAAACCGTTTGTGGCAAACACATTCTCGTCAAAATTAGAAGTGCTACAATCATTTATCTGTTTGCCATTGATAAAAAAATATTTGACAATGTAGCAATATTAATTGGCTTTTAAAAAATGATTGAAGTGGACAGGGATGTCAAAGGTATTTATTTAAAAAAAAAAGGAAATAAAATCTTCTTTTTTTTCAATGAGTTTGATATATTATTTATATTTTATTAAATTTTAAACTAATTAACATGCATAATTATACATACATATTAACTGATGACCGAGCTCACTCTTTCTTTTAGCATAAAAACTATTATTAAAAAAAAAACATTATTGTGCGAGGGATTTTGTTGTTGTGGTTTTTTTACTATTACATTACTGTATCTGTTTTTGTTTTTTTGTTTTTTTTTTTTTAAGTCTCTTATTGAACTTTAGACAAACATACCGTGCATTTTAAAATCAACTTTATACTTTTGAAAAAACTGCCAGGCAAATCGTATATATGATGATGTATCTAGATAAAACTTCACTTTTATACCTCATCAAAAATTGAATACGCCTGAGTAAGCATAAATTAACTATCCATCCATTTTGGCTAATTTGCAATGGAACAAAATGTACAAAAAAATGGACGAAATTGTTATTGGATGGAGCTGCACCTCAATTAAATACCTAACCACTAGCGTAAATATTTGGATTGATGAACCATCTCGTTCAGTGAGAGAAAAAACATTGTGGTATCTCATTTCGCGGAGACGTCTCCGAGACGGATAAAAAGTATTACAGACGTCTCCCATACTTCTCCGCGACGTATCCACGACAATGTTCAAAACTGTTTCAATGCAGTTTCAAAACCGTCTCAAAATAGTCCCAAATCACAGAGTAATTTCCGCGATTCCCACGACTCATGAACCGTCGCGGGGAGGCTGAGGAGACGTCTCCGCGACAAGTTTCAAAGCCGTCGTTTAAAAAAAAAAAGGTCTCAAAAAGTAGTCCCAAATCCCGTCTCAAAATAGTTTCCGCGAAATGACATACCATCAATATCAACATGATTTATCATGAAAAACGGTCAGCTATTTCTAACTATAATTTGCAGGAGTGAGAGCTCATTCAAGCATGAATCATTTTAAGACTTATTATTGTTATATTAGAGTTGAGATAATGAACTATATCCACCTATTCCTTCAGAATCGTATATATTTATATTTCAATCATTCTAGCAGTTAAGTAATTCTTTAAGTAATCCTGCAATATAGTCAGATTTCACTCTCATTTTCTTTTATCTATTTTTCGTTTTACTTTGTTCTACCCTTTGTGCATATTGTCCCTTCATAATCTTTAGCTGGGGCTGCCACAATTGGCCCACTAACATGTGTATATGTTATATCGTTGTACATAACCTCTATGTCATGATTCTTGACAGGGTTTACCGTCGAGGGACATTCGTGCCAATTAGGAGTGCCGATGTGCGACGAATTGGGCCCACCTCCACATCCAAACATTGAAACGGAATCCCCCTTCGTCAGATGAACTTCAAAAGGAACGCCATTGTAGTCGCCTTGTGCGAGATTGTTTCCTGAATTAGCTGACCATGGTCCAGGGGCGTTGAAGGAAGCTCCTGGAAGGCGGGTCTTCGCACAGACGCATTCAGCGATGAGCCCACCTAAACTGTGACCAGTGATGTAGTCTGCGCGATACTCACGAGCTCTATCTACGGCTTCGTTGATGGTTAACTTGATGGCCTCACCCATGGGTGTCATCGGAACTGCCAGAGAGAAATCCTGCACAATACCAACAAGACTGTAGGTTCCTCGATAAGCCAGAATCTGTTTTCCAATTAGATTCGGATCTCTGGCGCTTGAGATCTCATAAACTCCGAATTGTAAACAGTTGGTGTCTTGGAAATCTCTCTGCTCTTGGAGGTGTTCGAGTTTGAGTGAATATTCTTCGAGAAATTTTCTATCGGGATTGAGATAGCAATTAGAGGAAGCAGCCGCCAGAAGCGACAGTAACTCTTTATTGTTTAACCCGACTGTGTAAGGCAAACCAAGAGCCCTACCGATGTCTTTGCCGATGTCACCAGCTGCATTGGTAGCTTCTTCAATTAGTCTCCCGATGACAGAAGCCGCAGCAGACTGCGAGTGTACCTTCTCCACTTCTCCCTCGTATGCTACGTTCACACAGAGCCGAGAGTCTAGTACGAGTCCTTGCGAGCTTCCGCGAGCTCCAACTCGCGGAAACTCGCGGGAAAATGACACATTTTTTCATGCTTGTAAATATTCCAATGCGAGTTCAATACGAGTTGAACAGAGTTCAGTGCGAGTAGCAAAGATAAAACAACGAGTAGTAGCGAGTTGTTCTCGAGTTATTGCGATCTTGTCCCGAGTGAAAGAGAGTGTATTGCGAGTAAAGCCGAGTTAAATAAATGCGAGTTATCAAGTTCTTTATACGAGTTGCTCCGACCTTGATATGAATAAAAAAGTGGGAGTTCTGATTCTGTTCAAGATGGATCCTGTAGGCCTACTCGTCAACGATCTCCTGGAAGAAGAGACCCTGATTCACTGTGCAGCTGCTGCATTACTTGTTTCTAGGAGACTCAAGAGGAGAAAGGAAAGACGGGAGTTGGAAAGAAGGAAAAGGAGGTTTTGGGTCAGGCCATGGTTATTGAGAAGGCCTCAGCAAGGTCAGCATGAGAAACTCATGGCTGAGTTAGCAGCAGAGGATAAGGATAGTTTCAAAAATTACGTACGTTTTGACTCTGAGATTTTCCAGGAACTTCTCGCTCGAGTTCGACCTCGCATTGAGAAAAAGGACACCAACTGGCGCAAGGCCCTGGATCCTGCACTTCGCCTTGCAATCACATTGAGGTTTCTAGCTACTGGTGATTCCTACAAAAGCCTTCATTACAACTTTAGGGTTTCCGTTGCTGCAATTTCTTCGTTCATCCCAGAAACGTGTGAGGCCATCGTGGAAGCATTGGCTCCTGAATTCCTGACCCTCCCAAGAAATGAAGCCGAGTGGAAATCTGTCAGTGAAGGCTTTTCGAAACGTTGGAATTTCCACAACACCCTCGGCGCCCTAGACGGAAAACACATCCGCATAAAGTGCCCAAAGAATGGTGGTTCAGTGTACTACAACTATAAGGGGTTCCATTCGATTGTCCTTATGGCCCTAGTCGATGCGGAATATCACTTTCTCTATGTTGACGTTGGGAGTAATGGGAGGTAAGTCATGCATTTTCCCTATGTCAAATAGTACATCAGTTTCTAAGTCATTAAATTTATTTAAGTTATTTTCCCTTTTACCCGAGAGCAGTATGTTCTTCATATTCTATTAGCATTACCAATGCAATGGTCAGTGTCCTGTTTTATATATAAATATTCAAAACTGGCAAAAAGCCTTTGTAGTAATAAATTTCTCTCTCCTTCATTTTATAGCTGGTCTGACGCAGGGATCTTCAGCGACTGTGAGTTGCGAACAGCTATGGAAGATGGAACAGCCAACATGGCTCCTGACGCTCCACTCCCAAACGATGATGTACCAATGCCCTTCACCATTATTGCCGATGATGCATTCCCCCTGCGTAGCTGGTTGATGAAACCCTATCCTCATCAGAAGATGAACAACTCCGAGAGAATCTTCAACTATAGGTTCTCGAGAGGTAGGAGAGTCGTCGAGAACGCTTTTGGAATCTTAGCTCACAGGTATGTATAGTGCAATTAATAAAGATTAATTAACGACTAGAGCCGATGCTCCGAATACAACATCATTAGCCTACTTCGCAAATATCTTTCACGGTCATAAGTTGTGGAGGAAAGACTACACCAAACTAACATGCTCAAAAGAGTATTGAGGGGTATTGGTCTTTACTGTGACCAGATCAAGTAGTTACTTGGGGGTTAGAGGGAGTGGGAAAGCCTCTTCATTCCATATTCAAATTTCAAAGGAATTACCTTGTGACTTTCATGCTGCTGTGCTGTCTTTACTGGACGGCAGGCAGTTGCCTGTGTCAATGTCCACATTTATAATTAGTAAATATCCAACACTTAATTATAATACGATTTTTTTTTTTTTACATCATGTATCTTTTTAAGGTTCCGATGTCCTCTTGGGACTTTACAACTGATCCCAGCCAATGTAGTCGGTCGTCTTGGCGTGCCGTGTCTTGCACAACCTGTTGAGGACTCGGTTCCCTGTGATCAACAGCAAACTTGTGGATCGGGAGGACTCCATATCGCACGACATAATTGAAGGAACCTGGAGGGGGGATGCGGCCTTGCCTTGCCTCCAAGCATTACGTGGAAACAATGCGACCAAAGCTGCCAAGGCACAACGTGATTATCTCCGAATGTACTACAACTCTGAAGTCGGCAGTGTCCCCTGGCAGGATAAGATGATATGAGGTATTTATTGGGACTAATCAACGAATATCATAATTAAATATTGCATATTATTATGGCATATTTATGGTTTATGCTTTGCCAAGCTGAAAAGATCCTCCTTATCACCCTTAAGTCTGAAGTATCTCATTTTAATTTTGAATAATTGTCAGTCATTAGTCATTTAAATCGGTGCAATTCAATCACTTTCAATAAGAACATCGCATTTTGTTTTAAAAAAACATTAAAAAACGATACAAAAGTGAGAAAAGAAGAAGCAAAGAGAAAACTATACTTTATTTGAAAATTGAGTTATAACTTTATTCATGTCAATTATGACAATCTAAAACTTGAAACAAAAACAGCCACTAAACCAGTAGTGATAAACATGAACAATGAACAATAAAACCTGATGCATGTTACCAATGACCCAGCTTTTTAGGTCCATGATTTTACTTACATTATTCCCTGTGCAAAATCAACCCGACGCTTTCTCTTCTATTTCTACAATTTAGGATTTCCTGGTTACACTGGATCGTCAACGTGAAAGCACAAATCAAAAGCCAAGAAGATTCACAGATCAAATTTGTGCATTTGGAATGACATAATCATGGTGATGTCTTTCAAGAAACATCATCGGAAGAAAAATCAAGCCTGAAGTTAAACACATAAAAAAAAAAATTAAAAAAAAACTCTAACGTGGAACCATGTATGATGGAACTCAAAGTGCCGAGGTTAAGACGAATAACTTTTTTATCATGAAACATATTGTGTCAGATGAACTGCTATAATTGGTCTGTTAATTTGAATATGTCACATAATATAGACAATTTCTGCTGTGAATTTTGTTTTATTTTTTTTTCTTCAAACGGCTCCTTTTAATGTGCCTTCCCTGCTTTTGAAGTGAGGTCTTTAGTTTGTTAAATGGGAGTCTAACCCAAGGAGAGGAGCAATCTTATATAGGAAAAAGTAAATGAGAGGGGCAATTTAAAAGAGGTTTAATAAAAATCGGTTATCAAAGCAGAGAGTTATGGAAGTTTCAAAAGTCTCTTTGTAGTTTCTATGGGGATCCTGAAATTGGCAAAATTGATCCAAAATGGATGACTTTATGGTCAAATCTCCATTTGTTTTGCACACAAATTATCATATTTCCCCCATTATCTTTCAGAGTGCATCTTACCCCCTCTGATCTTAACATATGCCAAGGGAAAATATATTGTAAAGCCTATATGTCAAGGTCAGAAGGAGACAATCCGAAATAAAAAGAAACTTGAAAATTTGTGTACAAAACAAATAGAGAGTTGTCCATAAAGTCAGCCATTTTGGATCAATTTTGTAAATTTGAGGATCCCCATAGAAACTACAACGAGACTTTTGAAACTTCCATAACTCTCTGCTTTGATAACCAATTTTTATTAAACCTCTTTTAAATTGCTCCTCTCAATTTACCTTTTCCTACAAGGTTGCTTCTCTCCTTCGGTTGGATTCCCCTTTAAAATTTAATCTTGGTAATAATATCTGTGTAAACATGGATGACACACCAATGGACAATGGAGAACAAAATGAATATAAGCAATTGTATAGTTCTTACTTTGGAAGGCTTACATAGATTTCACATAAGTGGCTGAATAGTTTGGAACATTTGAATTACATATACCACGCTCAAATTTCAATAATGCTGAATTTTACACAAGTTATCAGATATCACTTTCCAAATGCAAACCAATATGATTTAGTTTGACTACTAAATGAAGGAAGAGCGTAGTGGTGCCTCGTGACTTAGTTCTTACAGGATCATCAGGTCTCTACATTTTTTAAACGTGACGTGAAAGTTCAGTACGCAAAGTGTATTTTGTGAAATAAACATGGAAGTTTCGTAACAACTTTGTTTTTCTCCTTTCTTTATTCATTCGTGAAATATGTTGAAGTTGCAAGATTTGCTGCTGAATATTTGGCTCATGTTATGGTTAGGCTCTCATCTTTAGACTTATATAGTGGATCTGCTGAAAAATCCTGAAGGAAGTTGTTTAATTGGTACACATGTATTGTATTTGTTCCTGAAATTCAGGATAGAAAAAAGGTCTTCAATATAATCACAAACGTTGGTTAAACTACAATAAGTAAAAAGTGAATAACAAAACGACACCAAAACACCTGATAGTCTAGAAAACAAAGTATGGCACCTAGCCATCTGGACACTGCCTAACTCGGATCCTCAGCCGTTGCCACGGTCTCTTGTAGTGGGCTTTCCATCACATTTCCAGTAAGGTTTCCATGACACTCCACTTGAGGCGAAGGCATTCCACTTGAAAATAGCATCGACATCGGGGATAGTTCAGGCTCGGGCATATGATGTGGTTTCGGTACCACGATCCCACTACCTGTTATCCTCTGGAATCCCGTGGATGCTGAATACGGTTGGTGATATGTGGGTTGCGGAGTGGGCGTCTGGGGATATAGCGGTGGCAGCAGTGGTGGTAGGTTCTGTGGGTCGCGAGGGAATGATGGTGAACACATCCTGTAGTAATTTACATGAGGATCATGACATGGACGAGGGGGGTGAATTGTCGCAAATTGGACCGGAGAGGGATTCTTAGATGGTGGAGGAGGAGTGGGGCTCTGTGATGGCGTCGCGGATGCTCCAAGAGACCCTTGCACAAGGAAGCTCTGCACGAGTTTCATACTTTCACATGTGAAGCTAAACCAATGCTCTTGTTTTATTTGCTTCACTTGCGTTGTAAGGTAGGCCACAAAACTATTCACTTGCTCCTCATTGCTTCATCTTCGGGGACAGGAGTCTTGGGCCTTATTTCAGGCCCTTTATCCATATTAATTGCTTGTGATTCTATGACTTCCAACTCTAAATCATTTTGTTCTTTTGGCATGTTTGGGGTTTCTGAGTCTTTCAGAGTCTCTATCCTTTTAGCACGCCGAGGCATCTTGCTCATTGAGCACATGTACGTGCTTGTTTTCGCGCCAAACTGAACCACGTGATAAACCCAATTATTCGTACTCGCTATAACTCGCCATAGACTCGGTGAGCTTGTGCAGAGCTCTCAGTTGCTCGCACAGAACTCTCAGTTGCTCGCACAGAACTCTCAGTTGCTCGCACTAGAATCGCGGTAACTCGTGTATTGAAATTTATGGTAATTTATGCAAATTACCTCGATTTGTCGCGAGTTGCAAAGAGTCTCTTACGAGTCTCTCACGAGTTGTGCGAGTCTACTACGAGTTGTCCCGAGTTTGACCGAGTCATTCAAGAGTTCTCAAGAGCTTGACTGATTTTTGAAATTTTTAAACATTGCGCGAGCTTCACGCGACTTGTGCCGAGTTGCAAAGAGTCTATGAGAGTTGTAAAGAGTTGTGCCGAGCTGCGGCGAGTTATGGAGAGTTATCAAGAGTTGACTCGCGAGAACTCGCGCTTCAACTCTTGATAACTCTCCATAACTCGC
>CALNVZ010000649.1:25173194-25203194 GCA_940671915.1 Paracentrotus lividus
ACTCGCCCGCAGCTCGGCACAACTTTTTACAACTCTCATTGACTCTTTGCAAGTCGCGTGAAGCTCGCGCAATGTTTAAAAATTTCAAAAATCAGTCAAGCTCTTGAGAACTCTTGAATGACTCGGTTCAAACTCGGGACAACTCGTAGTAGACTCGCACAACTCGTGAGAGACTCGTAAGAGACTCTTTGCAACTCGCGACAAACTCGAGGTAATTTGCATAAATTACCATAAATTTCAATACACGAGTTACCGCGATTCTAGTCGAGCAACTGGAGCAGGTTCTGTGCGAGCAACTGAAAGCTCTGCAACAAGCTCACCGAGTCTATGGCGAGTTATAGCGAGTACGAATAATTGGGTTTATCACGCGGTTCAGTTTGGCGCGAAAAAATCACGTACATGTGCTTAATGAGCAAAATGCCTCGGCGTGCTAAAAGGATAAAGACTCTGAAAGACTCAGAAACCCCGAACATGCAAAAAATGTAGCGTAGCGATCTGTGTGTATCACCCACACAAGAGAATCCCCATTGGTTTTCCATGTGAACGCCTAGTGCACACTGAGATGAGTCGGATACCCGACTTATCTTTTTCTATACTTATATCGTGAAATAAAGACACTAAAACGAGATTTCACATAATATAACTTTCTTTGTTACAGTTATAGGATTGGGTCTTTCATATTATCTAACTGTGAATCCAAATTGAATGTTTCCTTCTCCCAACACTATACATTAGCTTTATAGTACTTTTTTTTATTTTTTAGTGAAACGATACATTTACGTGCTTCAAATACTCGCACACTGGAGAGGATGGGTGGTAAAGGGAAGAGTTGGGTTAGTTGGAAATCGGGGTTAGTTGAATCATTGTAATTTTCTAGTTGTTGCTATCAGCGACTGCCATCCACCACATTTTAGACAGTACACGATTGTGCTTCAAGCCTCTTTAAGTTACAAAGCAATTTTTGTTTTTTCATCTCATGAGTAATTTTTGTCAATTTTACAAATGTTTTTAATCTCGGAGAAGTTCATAAATTAAGTTGAGCAGTTTTTGGTGGATTTTTTCAGGAACCATCACTAAGTTTACCAATTTTATGGGGTACATTTTGTAGCATAGAGATATACACTCATGCTGATTGTTCAGGCGCGGATCCAAGAAAATCGAATTGAATGCATTTCGGGGGCCCAATTGCCTGGGGACAAAAGCGGCTCTATTATGTTTACGCATGAGCCCGGTAAGTTCATTGTAAGATTCCGGTCTGCGTCCGCTGTTGTTTATGAATAAATTCCGTTTTTTTTTTACGGCCATTTTTGTGAAAAACGTTCCATATAACCGCTCTCCCCTACCACCCAGATATCACACACACTCGCACACAAACACACACACACAAATGAAGAGTTTGATTCCAAAAGGCGTTAGATCCCCTTTTAGTGTTTCAGAGTAAATTAATTTTTTTTAATTTACCACTTTCTGTTATCAATTGTAAGTTTATTTTGATATATATGATTAGGCTGTCGTATTCGATTAATTTAATCATGTTTTTACAAATCTAGCTATCAATTTCGATTTTTAAGAATTCTTTTTAATTTCAAATTTCATGGATTAAGGTCCCTTTGGAATAAAACCTTAGTCAAATGTCAAGTTCTTTACGTTTAAAGCCCATTAAAAAAAATGAAATTCAACACAAAATACATTAATATTGCAAACAGAGTAAGCTTAGCATCTTTTCTGATGTTTAGAATTGAAAAATTAAAAAAAAATATATAGGCCCCTATATTTTTCAGAATTTCCTATCTTTTCTAAAGACCGGGATTTCGACGTTTTATTCCAAAAGGAACTAAATCCAGAAGTATTCATAAAGATATGTAAACCGTGTCAAAATTGTGCACGGACGACGGATACCGGTAACCACAACAAGTGCTGAAAGATCTGAAGGTATACAGTGTGTCCCACAAAAAAAATGCTAACGGCACTTTAGATGGGTATAATATTAAGATTTCAAAACTATATTGTTTATAACTCTACACCCGTAAACAACTATTTGTTTTCTACAACTGGATGAAATTTTATGTGATATGGTTCAAGAATCGTAAAGATATGAGCATTTTGTCATTACACATCGGGAAACCTCTCCATCCAAGTTTGTATTGAGTAGTACCGGATGTGTCGAATAAAAGAAACCCAAGTTTGATCATTAATACTTTGAAAAATATATCAGAAGTATTTATGAAATTTATATCACTGTAAAGTGCAACTCATTACCATTCTAATGATATGTCCCTCAGCTCACCAATATTACGCATCGCTGAACCTCATTGTTCTGAAAAAGTCTTGCAAAATTGTGAGTGCTTCACTTTCACGCTCATTGATGATCAAAGTTGGGTTTCCTCTTAGTATTTTGAATAACGCATCTCAAGGAGCACGAAAGTGAACACTCACAATTTTGCAAGACTTTTTCAGAACAATGAGGTTCAGCGATGCGTGGTATTGGTGGGATGAGAGACATATCATTAGAATGGTAATGAGTTACACTTTACAGTGATATAAATTTCATAATCACTACTGAAATAATTTGCAAATTATTAATGATCAAACTTGGGTTTCTTTTATTCGATATACCCGGTATACTGAATACAAAACTTGGAGGGAGAGGTTTCCTGATGTGTGATGAAAAAATGTTCATATCTTTGTGATTATTGGACCATATCACATAAAATTTCATCCATTTGCATGAAATGAATGGTAGTCTACGGGTGTAGAGTTATAATCAATATAATATTGTTATTTCAATATTATACCCATCTAAAGTTCCATTAGCATTTTTTTGTGGGACACACTGTATTGTTAGGTAATGTGGTTAAATAAACAAATTCTAAATGACCACAGTGGATTTATCGCCTTTTGGAATAAAACCATTTTGGATTTAGCTCCTTCTGGAATAAAACATATATTGGTAACCATTTTTTTTTTTTTCAATCTTCCAAAAAAAAATTTAAATTCGATATGCTGCATTTGATTCCATGCACTCATTCATCCAATAAAATCCATTTTGGTCAAAAGCGGATTTAGCGCCTATTGGAATCAAGCTCTTCAAATACGCCCACATTAATAACCCCTGTGCGTCCTTTCTAGATGCAAAAGGTTGTAAAACCATCTTGAATTATAACAAAAACAAACAAATAAACAAAAACTACCCCTCCTCAGAAATAAAATCATACGAGTAACAAAATAGTACAATTTACATTGGTTTACTCTGGTATTTCTATCATCAAAATAGCTCTAAGAGTGTGTTCAATGTCCAATTTAAAATTTATACGCCAACATGAATCATGATACAAAACGCAATAACAAAACGCTGATATAAAGAAAAACAAATTGAGGGTGTTCATTGTCCCCCATCCCCGGTCGTAAAAATAAACGTGTTTCAAATCTCAATTTAAATTTATACGCCGACAATTTAAACGCCGAAAAAGATGCGTTTACAAACACAATCAGCTTCAATTTCACGACCTTGAGCATCGCGATTGCAACGAAATGCGACATTGAACAGGATTGAGTTTTCAAACGTGTTTAAATGTGCTCTCGCAATGGAAGCTTCCGGTGCAATTGAAAAAAGGAGAAGATATTTGTTTTTTGAGAGTGGGGAATTTAAAGACGATCGACGTATAAACACGTTTAAATTTTGGACACTGAACGGTGCACCGTTGATCGCGTTTGTGTTTGAGTTTTGTGATTGCGTTTTGTATCATGATTCATGTTGGCGTATAAATTTGAAACTGGACATTGAACACAAAGCTGATCTCAACATGTTACACTATTTCTGCCCTAGTTTGGCTAAAGGAAGCAAGTGACATGCTAACCAAATTTGAGTTCTTGATGCTTTCATATAATATGTGGTGCCATCTTTTTGCAGTCCAAATTTCATGTCTCAAAGCTTATCCATCTTTGAAATATTTAAGGAAAGACATAAGGCTATTACATTAACATAAGTGTAAATAACGGACACATTTTGCTCTTTTACAGGTAATGTCACTTTTGTCACTTACTTCCTTTTGCCAAAGTAGGGCAAATAATTTTGCAATGGCGTTTGTTCGATATTTAGGTAACACAGTAATACATGTAGCCACGTGATTCAGTTATATCAGGGTAAATAAAAAATGCAACTTTGTCTCATGTGTTACCGACAGATAATTTACCATAAAGCAATCATTTATAAAGTGATTCATTTCAATGATTATTAATCTTCTGTGTCAATAAGCTTTACCAAAAACATGAAAATAATTGACCATTAAATAATTAATGTATGATAGCGGTAGCACACGGGGTAAAGTTGCAAAATATCTTGGACTTGCCCATTAAGTATAATTCAAATGATATTGATTTATGTCTTGTCAAATTTTGTTTCTTCACACCTGCAATCCACGCATCAACAAGAGGACACAAATTCAAGCTTTTTACAAAAATATCTCGATTGGAAGTTAGATGTAAATTTTTTAGTCAAAGAGTGATATCGGACTGGAATAAGCTGCCAACCATTGTAGTAGAAGAAAAATCTGTCAACAAATTTAAGGAACTACTGGACAAACATTGGTGGGGGGAAAGATTTAAAACCTCCGCTCCTCATCACATGTAAAATATCAAGTTTAAGCCGTTTAGTTTTTATCTACAAACTTGGACATTGACCGGAAAATCCACAGGAGAAATCCTTCATTTCCGTACCTGATGTGATGTGATGTGATGTTTTAGATTGTTCTTTCTTTTATGTTTATCATAATAACTTAAACAGATTGATTCATAATTCAGTTATCGTAATTCCAAGTCGTGGTAATGGTAATGGTGATGGTAAAAAAAAAATCTTAGCGAGCAAAAAAAAAAAAAAAAAAAAAAAAAAAACACAATAAAGTTATTTTAAAAAAAAATAATAAAAAATAGAAATAAAGAAATAATTGTATGGCTGACTTACCGATTAGAAATACCTTAAGTGATAACTTTCCCGTCTCATCAAACTCAAACTGACAACTCGAACGACAAGGGATCTGAGCCGCGAAATGAAGAATTATAGAAAATGTTGTGTTTATATACAAGACCCCGAATAAGCCACTCCCCTAAATTCTCCTTAGGACAGTGATACAATTTTGACAAGGCGCGCTTTTGTGTTACAAAACCTTTCAGAAGAGAGATGTTTTCAACTTTTGAATGGCGTCATACTTATTTTACTGCTGTACTTAGGATCTACTTAATTAAATCCACCTCTTTGTGCATCCAGATAAATCAAACTGTCTATGATGCAGTCGTGAAACTGCTTTGAAACTTGAAACAGCAGATTAATCTATGTTCGGTACTCCCAACAAATCATGTGAAGGAATGGTCAATAATCGTTACGTACTTGAGCACAAAAGCTTTGGTATATCTCAAATTGAAGTTTCCCTTGTTTTCTTCACTTTTCTGTCTTCGAGGGGGTATATGGATGGTATCTCACTTCGCGGATACGTCTCCGCGAGGGATAAAAAGTAATATCAAAGACGTCTCCGATTACGTGACTATTCAAAAACTGTCTCAAAGTAGTTTCCGCGAGTCATGACACCTTGCGGGGACTGAAGAGACGTCTCAGAGACGTCTCCGCGACAAGTTTCAAAACCAGGTAATCCCAAATCCGTCTCAAAGTAGTTTCAAAGTAGTTTCCGCGAAGTGAGATACCACTTCTTTATTTCTTTGTTGGAGGGGTGTGGTATTGATCTATTTTACTGAATGCACAGCGCATTTATTTCTTGCGTCAATGTCTTTGGGGAGTGCGGGGAAAATCCCTTGCTTTTCTCACTTCTCGAGTAAAATGAAACCTTTTATTTTAATTATTATTATTATGAAAAATGCACGTGTTACAGAGTTGGGCAATTCCATGTTTAGTTTCTTTACATTTTCGTAGCCGTGTTTACTTGGAGGCTGGCTTCGACCTGAAGAGGCTTTGATATTATTTTTCAATTAATGTAGTCTCATTACCGGTAGACATAACATACTTAACACTATCAAACATGATTTGAGGTTGGTTTCAGTAAGTGAACTTTAATTTTGGTTAGTTACGTAACAAAAAGGGAAAATGTTTTGGGGACAGATTTCGTCCCTTAGTGTGGTATCTTACTTCGCGGAAACTACTTTGAAACGGATTTGGGACTACTTTGAAACGGTTTTGAAACTACTTGGAGACGGTATTGAAACTTGTCGTGGAGACGCCCCCGCGACATTTTCATGAGTCGCTGAAACTACTTTGAGTCGGTTCCTTGAAACTGCTTTGAGACAGTCTTTGAAAATTGTTGCGGATACGTCGCAGAGACGTCTTGGAGACGTCTCCGCGACGGAATAAAGTATCGTTTACGTCTCTAATCATTTTTATCCGTCGCGGAGACGACTCCGCGAAGTGAGATACCACCCTTAAGTTTCAGCAAACTGCATGGGTTCAATTGAAACAAGTTGTGACAGTCACTTTATTGCTGATGTGTTTCCAAACACCTTGGTGTTTTCTGATAGAAACAACATCAACAACGTTATTATAGTTATGTCACGGTTAGTTAATTGGTATAATTTCTCAGAACTTTCACTTTTCTTCGTCTCCTTCTTTAGAATAGTACAGTATTGATCTAGTTCACTGAAAGCACCCCCTCTCTCCCCTCTAAAAAAAAAAAGAAAGAAAACCGCTGCATTTACGTCATCGCCTTTGGGGAGTGTGGGCGGAAACCCCTTTCTATTCATTGAAATGAAACTTTTTTTTTTTCCTTACCACAATGAACACGGGTTACGTAATCTTTAAATTGGAGTTCGCATGACGAAAATAAGTGAAGTAGGCATAAGGGTGGTATCTCACTTCGCGAAAACTACTTTGAGACGGATTTGGGACTACTTGGAAACGGTTTTTCAACTTGCCGCGGAGACGTCGCGGGGACGTCTCCTCAGTCCCCGCGTTTCATGAGTCGTGGAAACTACTTTGAGACGGTTCTTTGAAACTGCTTTGAGAAAGCTTTTGAAAATTGTCAGGGGAGACATCGCGGAGGCGTCTGCCTGACGGATTAAAGTTTTGGGGACGTCTCTAATACTTTTTATCCGTCGCGGAGACGTCTCCGCGAAGTGAGATACCACCATTATTTGATCATGTTGATATTTCTAAAAATGAACTTTCACTTTTCATCATTTCCTAGTTGGACGGGGGGGGGGCTTACATTATTGTTCTTGTCAATGCCTTTGTGGGAGTGTGGGGTTAAATTATCCAATTTATTCTTCCTGCTCACATAAAATTAAAATATGACACTCTCGTGACGAAAAATGGCAGGTCTTATCGAAATTCAAAATACGAAAGTGTTGGTGGGAACCGGAGACGCCGGGGTCATTGTTTTATTTTATTGAAAGATGAGCAAATTTTTGTCATTTTTATTATTGGTTTTCCCGGTCAAGTTTAAACTATATTTCCGATCAATTTGACATTAATTTTCGTACAAGCACATTCGTCCGAAATGTGACGGCGATTTAAAATCTAAACGTTGATTTAATTCACCAATATTAGGTCCGCTCCATGCGGTATCGTTTAAATTGAATGAATATAAACGAATTCGATTGCAAAGAGTTTAAAAATTGACTGGGAAAATCTATATTAAATGTCTTATGCTTGTCTAACATTGCGATCGCTTCTATTTGATTTGGCAATATGTGTGATGTCTAATGTGCAATCTATAATGACAAAAATATGACAAATTGAAGATTGGATAATTTTGTTATGTTACTGCATATAATTTTTAGACACTTCCAGGAGACAACAAACTACTGTGATGACAATGATGATTATGATGATGATGATGAAGACAATTTTGATGAAGATGATGATGGTGATGATGATAATTATGATGATGATGACGATGATGATGATGATAATGATAATGCTGATGATGATGATGAAGCTGATGATGATGATGGTGGTGGTGATAATGATGATGATGAAGCTGATGATGATGATGATGGTGGTGGTGGTGGTGATGATGATGATGATGATGATGGTGGTGGTGATGATGATGATGATTATGATGGTGGTCATGATGAAGCTGATGATGATGAGGATGGTGGTTAAAACACATTCTTGTGTTTTTATTTTATTCTCTTCATTTTATTTTCTGCAATTTATTTGCCGTTCAAATTACTAATTATCCCTTTAATCATAAGGGAGATAATGTTGGTGATTACAATTATAATGACTTTTAAAGTTTGAATGTTTATCAGGCTAATGTTGATGATGATTAAGTTATTTGTTGACTTTTATGAGGGTAATGGTGGTTAGCATATCATGCGTTTGCATAAAAAATGTAATTTTTTTACTACGTTACGATGCTTCTACATATTTACTTTGAAAATCTATTAAAATCATTTATTATGTTTCCCGTTGACAATTACAATCGTAGATTAATAACGCAAAATATCACAATATAATAATAAGGAAATGCATTATCAAAATTTTGCTACCCATATCAAACCACATATTTAAGCTATGGCTTAACTTAGGCCTATACTTTTGTGAATACGGGCCATTGAAATTTGAAAATAAAAGTTATTCATCTAAGGGTGTGTTCAATGTCCAGTTTCAAATTTATACGCCAACATGAATCATGAGACAAAACGCAGTTACAAAACACAAACACAAACGCGATCAGCGGTGCACCGTTCAGTGTCAAAAATTTAAAGCTAATAATATTTCCATCGTCTTTAAATTCCCCGCTCTCAAAAAACAAACATCTTCTTCTTTTTTCACTTGCACCGGAAGCTTCCTTTGCGAGAGCACATTTAAAAAACGTTTGAAAACTCAATCCTGTTCAGTGACGCATTTCGTTGCAATCGAGATGCTCAAGGTCGTAAAATTGAAGCTGTAAGGGGAGATCCAAACCTGAAAAAGATGCCTAGTTAACGATTTTGATGTTGTTTCTGTACAAACTAAGCACACATTGCTTATTGTAAAGAAAATATTATAGGGCACAATATTTCAGAGGTGAGCTCTTCAAAATTTGTTGCGATCACCTCTAAATTCAAGGGGCGTCCAAAATTGTTGCCCTTTTTATGTCAAACAATGTTTTAAAGATAACTTTTGATGGATATATCAAATTGCTTTAAAATTTGATTTGATTTGACTTTATTTTACATATTTCACAGGTACAAACAACAATATCAAAAGACTCGAGATAATACAAATCAGACATGGCATAATCATTAATCTAAATTAAAGAAAACAGCGATTTGGATTTAAAGACAATTTTAAAAAGTGAAATATGAGGGAACCTGCATAAAAAAGCAAAGCTTGTTAAGTCTGCAGGATCCAGAAAAAATATCAGTCTTAATGTGTAGGAGAGGACACGTAAATAAATTGATTATAACGGTAATGCCAAAATACAACAATTGTGAATATGAAAAGAATAGGAAAAAATTTAAAAGAAGTTTGCCACCATTACTCTACGACTATTATTTACTATTCAGCCAGAGCGTATTAACAAAGTACATGGAAATAAAAGTTTATACAGGGAAATTATAAGAATTGATCAGCATTGCTTTCAATTTACGTTTGAAAATATTAAGTGATGCACTATGTACCATATCATGGGGAAGATCGTTCCAAAACCTGGGCCCTTCAAAAGCAATTGTTCTCTGAGCAAGGAGAGTGCGAGTACGTGGAAGGTGATAGGAGTCACTTATTAGCCGCGTGGGGTATGTGTGGATTAGATTGTTCCTTTGAAACATAAAAGCAAAAATATCAGGCAATTCATCTTTTGAAAGTTGAAACATGAATATACCAACTTGAAATGCATATAAATCAGAAATTTTGAGTACTTTATTTTGGAAAAATAATGGATTTGTATGGGAATAAAAACCAACTTGCGGATCATATTAAAGAGGAATAATTGCCTACAGACTGAAACCTATTTTGATGGCATTCAAAGAAGTAAGAATGAATAATTAGCCCAAACAAGTTAATTTTTCATATTTTTTTCAAAAAAAATGAATGTAATCTTAATTTATACTGCGCACTTGTCAAAACTGCCTACAAAAAATAAAATCTTAACTTTTTAGAAAATTTTTGAAATATATGCACTACATCTTGTGAGAACTGCAGGTTCGTATATTACTTTGAAAAAAAGTTATATCATCCTAAAGTCGTGATCTTGATTTCGGCGAAAATGACATTCTGGTCAATATCTATGAAAGCTCCGTACACGTACGTGTAATACTCTTCTTCTTCTTCTTCTTCTTTCGTTAGGTTTAATGGCAATCAGTCATATTTGACTATTATCGCCAATGCAAATTTGACATTTCTCTCATATGAGAATAGGTATGGTGTCTTATATTAACAAACAATCTTTCGGATTAAACCCTAACTCCATTGTATTAAATGATATGATATTGAATCAAATGCCAGTCTATATAGAAACATACGGATTCTTAGCATCGACTTTAATCATCCAGGATCAACATAATATTTACATTAAATCAAAGGGGGAAAATCCTTTAAACTGATAACGAATTATGAGTCTGCTATTCAATTCTCTGAGGTGCAACAACTATTTCTTTCATTTTATATGAACCCTACGGATTGTCTTTCTCTTTTTTAACGATACATTTGAATTTTGTATCAATTATATAGGAATTTCCTTTTTCAAATGATGCAATAGTTCTGGAAAATTTTGATCTCGGATCCCTAAACCAATGCATCTATTTACTTGTGCAATGAAGAGAGCTAAAAAAAAAATGAATAGATAAATAAAATAAAATGAAAACAAAATAAGGTAAGAATAACACAAAGTAAATGAGGGAATCTTAAAACAAAACAACAAAGAAGAAAAGAATCATCAAAGAATAATGTTTGATTATAAGAATCTGTTATAAAAGGTTCACGCCCGTATTCTGGGGGGAGGGAGGGCACGAGCTCAAGGGGCGGTAAATTAACCTTAAGGGAAGCCAAACCGACCTTAAAGTAAGGGGCGACAAAATGACGCTTAACTTTTGGGCGCCAAAATGAAAAAAAAAACAAACAAACAAACAAACAAAGACAAAAACAAACAAAAAAAAATAAAAAATAATGAGAACAATAATCTTAATACCCGATAGACGGACATAAAACTACCTCTGTGGCTGATATGCGACCTTAAGGAAGGCAGATGGCCATTTTGTCTTCTTTTTTTTTTTTTTTTTTTTTTTTTTTTTTTTTTTTTTTTTTTTTTTTTTTTTTTTTTTTTTTTTTTTTTTTTTTTTTTTTTTTCTTTTTATTCATTGATTTTTTTTTATTTTTTTTTTGGGGGGGGGGGCAGGGCCGGTTTGGTCCTTGATTAGTTCATAATGCAGAGTCTAAAGTAGGATACGAGATTAATTCATTTACTGTGGCTATTCTTAACAAGAGCACAAACATAATAAAGTGAGTTTTGGAGTTCAGTGTTACATTTGAGTCTGTTGTTGCACACTAGTTCGGAGTGAAACGGCTACAATGATTTTGTTATTGTTATTGTTTCTTTTTCAATATTTTTAAACAAGTATTTTTTTTCATTGCAACACCCCTCCCTACAAAAGATAATCCTTGCCGATGTGACCGACACAAAAATGAGGTGTACGTTAACCTGAAAAAAGCTCCCCGGCCCCAACCCCTTATAGAATCATGGATCTGCCACTAATAATTTCCCACTGAGCACGGATATTATAATATTAGCATGTAATAATGCTTATATTAAGAAATACACTTGAAAAAAAATCATATAGCTGCCGGTAACTGTATGAAAATGAAGTAAATTGGAAAACTAACTAATTAAATTGTAAAGCGCTTAGAGATGAAATTGTTTCATATTAGGCGCTATATAAATCGCAACTATTATTATTATTATTATTATTATAGATAAATAAATAAAAGAGGAAATGCGGAAGCTTTTTTCTATTCTGAATTTAAGGAGTTGTAATAAATGTGGCTACAATGGTACAGTGTTTTATATAGATGGGTGGTGGAGGGGGCCAATCTGCTATCGAATTTACTTTGTAGCCTACTATACAGAGATATATATTTTTTTTAGTATATATTTTGATATGATATTAAAAATTTTCAGGCTAAACTTATTCTCTATACATTGAAGGTACAAAAAGTAATGAAATAAATGCAATTTGATAATTCATATGTAATTATGTATATCTAGCCCTTAAGCAGAAAAAAGTTACTGCCAGATGCACTTAATCTTGAAAAGGAACACGTCCTCATCAGAGCAAAAATTTTGTTAAAGTATTATCAAAAGTACTTCTCCTCACCTACCCTACATACTCCTGCCTCCTGGAGCACTGGCGTAGAGCGGGACGCACTTTTTTTTGTTAGTGAGGGGGGGGGTGATGAAACGATCATGCCCCTACAATAAAAAAAAAATTAATGCGTGATTAGGCCCGTGCCCTGGAGCATCCCATCCCCTTGGTTACAGCTCGTTGTTACAGCTCGTCTCTCTGAACACGTACCTGGATGTTTGATTGCCCGAAAATGAAATAAGGTTCGTTTGCCCGAACGTTTGATGCATTATTACGAAGGTTCATTCCTCAAAAAATGAAAGCGAATTCGTGTGTCCGAAAATAAAATCGGGTTCAGTATTACGAAGGTTCATTCATCCAAAAATGAAATACGGTTCATTTTCCGAAGGTACTTTCGTCCGAAGCTGAAATAAGGGTTCATATTTGTCAAAAAAAATGAAAATAATAGGGATTATAATTTTATTTTAGACGAATGAACCTAGTTCCTTTTCGCACGAACGACCCATATTTTATTTTGGGACCAATGCGCCCTATTTCATTTTCAGACCAAGGAACCTTCGGACTATTGAACCTTCGAAAAAACGAAACCTATTTCCCTTTCGGACGAACGAACCTTCGGTCAAATACACGTTTGGAACAACGAACCCTATTCTGGTTTCGGACAAACGAACCTTCTGAACATCGAACCTTCGGACAAATGAACCATCGGAACAACGAGCTGCACCATCTTATCCCTTCTATCCTAACCAACCAATCATTTAGGCTCTGTTAGGGTGGCGGCCGAACCCCATGTAAAAGGCAAAAAAAAAAAAATTTAAAATCCTGGAATATCTGTCAAACTATTATAAACATAACACTCAATTTTAGGAAAGGGAATGGAATGTCTTCTCAAATTCACTCTGCACTCACTGGTATGTTTGACCACCTTTGCATGTATTACAAAATCATGAAATGTCAAGATTTTACTGTTGAAACCGGTTGATTTAGGGTTTAAAATGTGAAACGCATTTTATTTATAGAAGACACCATATCTTTTCCCATAGAGTAATACACGTTCGTGTACACTGAAAAGATAACTTTGTCACAAGGCCAGATTAATTCGTCAATCGGGGTAAAATAATTTGTTTTGCGATATAACTGTGAAATGACAAACTCATGGTAGTATACATAACAAATTGATCGAGCACTATTACAAAGTTTCAACTGGTGTTGACAAAACAAACTTGCGCATGACTGATTTATTTGCGTGACGACTCTTCGCAACCGTAATTGACAAATCCTCTTCGCAGTCAATGTAGAAATGACGATTTTAAGTCGGCCATAACGAATTATAATACAAATTATTTGCTGAAAAACAAATCAATTTGTTGACGCAAAATGCATGACAAATTTAGCTCCTGAAGACAGTTTGGGAAACCCCGCACATAATCAGCGTCTTCGAATCACTCGCCGGGGTCGCCGTGATTTAGCTGCGAGGCAAGGCTTGGCTGGAAGTGTTGACTGGATTTGATGTATTTTGAATTTGTTTCCTCAGGAATTTCGAGGTTCTATTAAAACTGACAAAAATATTAACTATCTGTATTGTTTGTTTATTACAGGTGTGTTTTCTGACTGTTACATGACAAATTAACGTCAAAATGCAGTACAAATTTGAATGAAAGAAAAACAAATTGAAAATGAGAATGAGGAATTAAAATGTTGCAATGACAAACTTTGAAAAAGGTTTGTCAAATTAGACCACTTTTCATGACAAATTAAAATTCGTCATGTTATGGTGCATGACAAATCTATAATGACAAATCTTTGGCATGACAAATTTATTAATTTGTTAAATTAAACCACATTAATGACAAATTTATATTTGTCAATTGACAAAGTTATCTTTCATGTACGGAGCTTTTTGATATTAGCAAGATTGCCGTTCTTCGGTGAAATCAAGTTCACGACTTTAGGATGCTATAACTTTTTGTTAAAATGATTATACGAACCTGCATTTCTCAAAAGATGTCATGCACATATTCGAACAATTTTCTAAATAGTTATAACTGAATATTCTTCACGCAGTTTTGACAAATGCGAAGTATAAATTTTGATTACATTCAATTATTTGAAAAATATCATAAAAAAATGAACTTGTTTGGGTTGAATATTCATTTTTACCCCTATAAATTCCATCAAAGAGGGTTTTAGCTTGTAGGCAATTTAATCCTCTTTCATATGATCTGAAATTCGAGACGATATGAAAGTACCTATAAATTCTATCTCCAAATTACTATTTGTCATAAAAGGGGCAACTATTTTGGACGCCCCCTTAGATTAAGAGGTGATCGCAACAAATTTCGAAGAGCACACCTCTGAAATATTGTTTCCAATGATATTTTCTTTCGAAAAAACAAGGTGTACTTAGTTTGTACGATAACAACATTTGAACCTTCATTTTGAGGGTTGATCAATTCTACTCTATGTAAAATGTAAAGTTAACGTATACCAATGTGCGGCATTAAATCGTAATTGAACAAGGCGCGTCCATTATCTAAGAGGCCAGACGCAACAAAGTGACGTTGGAAATACGGCTGAGAAGCTCAGAAATCTGTACAGCTGGCTGTAATAATAAATTAGCTCATAAAAACTCGCTTAAGAAGACTTCCCTGCAGCTGGAATGGTATTGTCCGTTCGGTTCAGCAATTTACTCGTACGTGGAGATGAAAGAAATTGATGAACTTTTATCATGTTGTTAGTTAATAGATTCTCCAGACCAGAAGGAGGAAATACACATTTGGGCAAGCTTATAACATTATTGTGATGAAGTTGTAATCAGAATCTTGATTTCACATAGATTGATGTTCCAAACGATTATTGATATAAGTAGTGATCTTGTCACCTCTTGCGAAGAAGCCGTCCACATGCGATATGCATGTGATATGCGGAAATATCGACCCATCGAGTAAAGATTCTATTGTGATAATGTTCAAAGTGACAAGACTTTTCCTTTACCAATCGAAATGAATGTACCATCTTTGGAAAGCTGAGAATTCAAGCTTTTAAAAACTGCTTGATCATTAAGCTGTAAATTACAGCTTAATGATCAAGCAGTTTTTAAAAGCTTGAATTAAAAAAATAACGCATAATTATATTAAATATAATTATGCGTTATCCAGGAAGATGATTATGTGGCGTATGAGCTATTTTGAGAGCAAAATTGGCCATATTGTACAGGAATTTGATCTGACTAGGATTTCGAATTGACACAAGTGACAGGACTTTTTTTCCCCTTTGCAATGAGTTATTCCTATTTTTGAAAAAAAATCTGACTCTTAGCGTATTTATTCAAGTTGATCATTTCTTTGAAAGGGTAGTTGCTCGCCATAATCAAGAAAACAAAGTGAAAAAACTATGCAAAATACAAAATGTCTATGGCAGCGTTTGCTTTGCGTAGAGTGATAGCGCCCTCTTCCTCTTAAGTTTACAACTAGAATTGATATGTGTTTCAAAACGCATCTTTTTCGGTGTTTAAATTTTCCTCCGAATCGAGATTTGAAACACGTTTACTTTTACGACCGGGGATGGGGGACAATGAACACACACTTTGTTTCTCTTTATATCAGCGTTTTGTAATTGCGTTTTGTATCATGATTCATGTCGGCGTATAAATTTGAAACTGGACATTGAACACACTCTAAAACAGACGATGTTCCATTCACGTGTTTAAGAGTGTGTTCAATGTCCAGTTTCAAATTTATACGCCAACATGAATCATGATACAAAACGCAATTACAAAACACAAACACAAACGCGATCAGCGGTGCACCGTTCAGTGTCAAAAATTTAAAGCTGATTATATTTCCATCGTCTTTAAATTCCCCGCTCTCAAAAAACAAACGTCTTCTCCTTTTTTTCACTTGCACCGGTAACTTCCATTGCGAGAGCACATTTAAACACGTTTGGAAACTCAATACTGTTCAGTGTCGCATTTCGTTGCAATCGCGATGCTCAAGGTCGTAAAATTGAAGCTGGTTGTGTTTCAAAACGCATCTTTTTCGGCGTTTAAATTTTCGGCGTTTAAATTTAAATTGAGATTTTAAACACGTTTACTTTTACGACCGGGGATGGGGGACAATGAACACTCACTTTGTTTCTCTTTATATCAGCGTTTTGTAATTGCGTTTTGTATCATGATTCATGTTGGCGTATAAATTTGAAACTGGACATGGAACACACTCTAACAATATCATTGCATTCAAACATAGCTGATGGAACTGGCTATATAGACCGAGCGGCTATAACAAAAAGAGGCTAAGTATTTGAACTCTATTTTTAGAACCCGGATGCGCTATGTTTTAAACATTCTTTACAAAAGGACGGTGCAATAACTATAATGTTGAAAGGGGAGGGGATCAACTCAAGGCTTAGCAAACCAGTATGTCAAGATTAATTTGAAAGGCAAAGATTACTTATTGTATGATCTAAACATTTAAACTCAATAGTGTATGTATAAACACGAGTTACTAATTAAAGAGACCCTCGGTCGATATCACCATGACGATAACTAACATCTTTATTTTTATCACATTTTCATCACATTTTGGAATAGGCCTATAAATTACTGACATTATATTGAATCTATAAACTTGGGGTTATAAACACGCGCTTGCTCCTGTCTCCGGCACTTCAATTTTAAACAGTCTTGAAAAATGAATTTTTCGACCGCGTTTCAGCCACTGATTACTTACTTTTTATAATTCAAATTCGACTATTCAATACTTAATTTATCTCGTTGACTCAACATCCTTGTTATTTTCTTACGAAAAGATTGTTAAACGTGTAATGAGTATCAATAAGGGAGCAAAAGAATATAGTTTTTACTTATTTTAAAGTAAGTTGATACGCTCGCTACGATGGTGGCTTCGGCATTCGTGTATTTGCTCGTACTGCGTGTGCTCAGTGTGGTGTCCATGCCTACCCATTTGGACACTCGGACAGAAGGACACGGATTCGAAGCCCACGTTGATCCTACCTCACATGATGATGGAATTATGGCCGAGGAGATGACTGAACCGGACTCAACTTTGGGAGAAAGTGAAGTAGCGGTATGTTTCCCTGGTTTCGTATGCTTATAATTACACTTTTCTTACCCACCGTGTATACAGAGTTTGTATTATGTAATGGAAGGGAGAGAGTATGTCCCATGATTATTGTTGTTGTTTTTTCTTCTTTATTACCGCTTTGATTATCGTGCATATTGAATTTATTGATTGAATTTATTTTATTTCTGCGTTTTAGCAAATACAAAGTAAATACATTTACATGATAATATTGAATTATCATAGAATATTTACAATAATAACGTTACAAAAATATTACAAAGTATAGAATATATATGGAATATACCATTCGTTGAAATAATGGGATTTTTTTTCTAAGTTATTGAGAATGAGAGAGAAATGAAGAAGCTATGAAAAAGACGGTGAGAGAGAGAAGGGGAGAGAGAGGGGTAGCTTTAAAAAAAATCATTTTCCGTGGTTGACAGAAGAGAAAATAAGATTATAAATAGAAAGGTTGTCCTATATTGAACTAGATGTGCATCATTTTTTATTATCAACAATTAATCCGAAAACAATGACTTTGAAAAATAATTGTAGTTACAGGCTACTGTTTGTGAGAGAGAGATAGAAAGAGAGAGAGAGGGAGAGAGAGAGAGATAATTTAGCATCGCTTACGTATATGATTATTTGCCATTAATTCATCATTTCCTTTTTTAATCTAGAAATATCTTCGAGACTATGGGTTTATACCTCAAACATTTTCAGGAGAAGGTGGACCAGGCACAGCAGAAGCAAATCTTACCGACGCTATTTTGGAATTTCAAGAATTCTTCCAGCTGCCTTCAACAGGTGATTTAACGTCCTTTTGAGTTTTTCTCATAGGCAAATATTTCACTTTTGCAAACATAACAGTGATAATAAAATGATCCTACGGAGTGGATTTGGCGCAATACTTATTTTAGATAATAATTTAGGGCGAAAATCAACAATGGCATAAATCGGCTTACAAGAATAAAAATAAACTTAAAAGTAAAAAAAAAAAAAACATAATTAATCTGAAAAGAAAAAGTTAACCATTAGATTTTTGCATAATGTAATATTGATGTTTATTTCTGGCTTTTGGTTTATATTTTTTACTTTATTAGCTGATTTATTCCATTATCAATTTTGACTCTTGTGGCCGCCCATAAGCAGATGATAAATGAATAGTGATTTCTTGCACAGCCTCAGCTTTTTGTCCTTCACAAAAGTGGACAGTCGAATAATCACCTGAGTTCGAAGAAATTTTCACGTGTTATTCACCTCACATAAGTCGAATTTCTCCTAAGTCGAACAGGGGGCATTTCATCAAAGGATTTGTCAGACATTTTATCCGACAAATTTGCTCTCAGCCAATCAGATGCAAGCATTTCAGTAGCTTATAACAGTTTGTCGGATAAAACGTCCGACAAGTCCTTTGATGAAATGCCCCCCAGATTTCTATGGTCCCAAGAGATTCGACTTAGGCAGAGCTACTTGTATACATACATATTTCTTCTTCTTCATTCTCTCAGGTGAAGTTGATTCACAAGTACAAGAAATGATGCTTTTACCTCGATGTGGTAGCCCGGATGTTCTTTCTTTCTCGGTCGCCTGGTTCCGGTGGTATGACCTCAGTTTGACCTATCGGATCGAAGAATTTCACGATAATATGTCTATCGATCATCAAACTATTCGTGACGTCATTCGAGATGCGATGCAGGTTTGTACCAATTGCCCAATTTTGCCCCTTTTTTGGAGGGGGGGGGGCTTATGTTTTTGTTTTTGTTTTTGTTTTTTTTTTTCATTTGGGAGGGCCTTGTTTGGAATTTGAAGATCCGTACTATTTTTCCTTCATGAAACAGAATAAAAGAAAGGAATTATACTAATTTCACTGCGTATATGTCATGGTAATACGCTACATAATATTAAGGAAGTAAATGACCCATAATTATTATGTGTCGATATAAACGATGTCAATCTAACTCATAAAATCAAACCACAATCATAAATTTGACCTAGGGCAAACGCCTAAGCCTTCAGTCTCTTGTGATATTTCATAAATCCGCCACGAATTCTCGCTTCTTATTGGAGTCTTAATCAATCTTCTCCACTTTAACACTTTAGATATGGATGGACGTCACAGCGTTATCTCTATGCGAGGTGCACGATCCGGACATCGAAGTCGACATCCATATTCGTCATGTGAAGGACGATCACGGTGATGGAATCTCCTTCGATGGTCCTGGTGGCATCCTTGGGCACGCTTTCTTACCGATGTCAGGCGAAGTCCACTTCGATGCAACGGAGAATTGGACGATTGGAATGGCCGATGGTGAGTGGTGACGTAACAATCATTTGACTTCCCATGATTCATTGCACGCATGATTTGAGAGGAGGCGGAAGAGGGGAATTTAACAGCTAAAATTTCATTGATCATATCGGGTGCATGGCACTTTCAAAACACACTAAGGTATGGTTGTTCTTCCGGCTTTGTGTTATTTAGAAGTCGGTTGTCGATGTTTGTGGTTTTGGTTAATTTTATTTATTTATTTATTTATTCATTATTAGTATTATCTTTTTTCTTCTTCTTCTTCTTTTGCTTGCATATATGTTTATGAACAAAACGGCGTTTGCCGCTTTCGAACATTTTGAAAGATTATCTTTTAGAAATGCCTTGAAGAAAAAAAAGGTAAGCCTACTTTAAAAAAAAAATCCTTTGTTTCATCAGAAGTAGATTTGTAAATCATTAAACCGCCACTATATCAAACGACAACCTGTTATTTTCAGAGCGACCTTATTCAAATTTTGAATTGGTAATATTTTCTTTCTGTTTAACATTATTTGATGCTTGGTTTACAGGAATCGACTATCTCCAAGTTGCTGTCCATGAAATTGGTCATGCTTTGGGCTTGCTGCATTCTGGCGTAGAGGGAGCTATCATGTATCCGTTTTACCGATTCCGTCCTAACGTGGAACTCCATGAAGATGATATTCGAGGGATGCAGTTGATGTATGGTAAGAAACGCTGTCACGAATGTTTACGGAATATCACAAATAAATCATTTTATGAAATAAAATGAAAACGCAAATATAGAATTAACGATGGAAATTCCAATGAAATAATAATAATAAAACCTAATGTTTTTCCCATTAGGCCCAAATCATTCTAATTTCATTTTGTTGCTAAGTGGTTCACTTTCGTGGGGCGAAGTGCAAGCTAAAAAAATGCTTATTAAAAAACTAAAACATGGTGGGAAAGGGTGAAGTGAGATTTCAAACATAAATATAGATTAAATCAAATGTAATTTTATCATTATTAATATTTTATCATCATTATTTTTATGAGCAGGAACACCCGATGACCTACCGGAAGAAGTCAGATATAATAGGTGTCCGAATTCAGGGCCAGGGTCAACTCAAATCGCTGAACGGACGAGTGCTTACCATTCTACCACAGACATGACAGGAAAAATTACTACAACGCACCCAGATAGGTGGATAAGTGGACTGGAAACGACTGATTCGGTAGTCGCAACGCCACCTGCAACTCTTGCAACCACTGAAATTGCGGCAACAACTCCTGTAATCTCAAACCTCAAGACCTTGGTAGAAACAACAACCACTTCGTCAACATTTATCTCAGAGGTTACAACACCGCCTGCCCCTAGTACAACATCCGACGCGTCAACAACGATTCCTGCCACTACAAACCTTAACACCTTGTCTACAATATCAACATCATCAGCTACAACAGCAACATCGACCACACTAAACCTTGATTTGTCGACACCGGCATATACTAGAGCAAGTCAAAGCGTGCCATCATCACCTGCAAATACGTCAGCAACAACAACAACATCAAAAGTCTCTGGAGAGGCAACAACACCGACACCCCGTACAACATCGGACATGTCAACGGAATCTTTTGTTACTGCAAGCTCTGTTACTGTAACATCCGTTACTTCTACTTTATCGTCATCTACACATTTGTCTTCTTCCGATCTGGTTTCATCGTTATTCCCTTTATTAACAACGTCTCAACCAACATCCTCATCATCAAAGTCATTATCATCATCTTCGACAACACCCGCCCCATCAACATCTATCGTATTATCAACAATAGTTCGAGATTTTTTCTCCTCTATTTCATCTTCTTCACTACCACCGTCATCGCCATCATCACCATCATTATCATCATTATTAACTTCATCATCATCATCATCGTCATCATCACCACCACCACCAACATCATCATCATCATCAGCATTACCAAAATCAACACCATCATCATCATCATCATCACCATCATCATCATCATCACCATCATCATCAACACCATCATCATCATCACCACCACCATCATCATCATCATCATCATCATCATTACCATCATCATCACCAATATCATCATCATCATCACCATCATTAACATCATCATCATCATTACCACCACCATCATCATCATCATCAACGCCATCATCATCATTACCACCATCACCATCACCATTAGTTGAGGAGACAACACCAGAAACCAATTCATCTCCATCAGCAGCAGCATCTGCAGAAATCAAACCAGTAGTTAAATCAACACAATCACTGCCCCCGCCAAAGTCTAAAACGGTTTTGTCATCCAAAACAGATAATATACATGTTGAGCCTTTTGTTTTAGATAAAGATTCTTTAGAAAATATAGATGACAAAAATACCATGAACTCTGGCAGTAAACATCATTACATAACAGTGTGGTCTTTGTTACTGATAGTATTTCATCTGGCTTGAACGCAATATCTACATCTTTATAAACATCTGCTAAAATGATGTTGTCTAAAATTTGAGAGTTTAATTCCTCAAGGGGCTAAAGAACTTTTTGATGAAAACTCACTAGCAGACCGGAGTCACACAATGAACTTACCGGGCCCATGCGTAAACATAATAGGGCCGCTTATGTCCCCAGACATCCGCGCCTGAAACTAATGTAACAGCATTGATCAGGTAGGCATCTGCTTTTAAACAACAGTATTGTTCTTTTTTTTTTAAGAGTCACCATAACAATACGCACTTTTTAATTAATATGAATTTTAAATAACACTTTTCCATGAAAGCCTGTGCAAATCTGGAAGTAACAAATGCCCTTTTCGATTTGATCCCCTTTAAGATATAATCCCTTTTGAAATTAAACACTATAATAGCAAATGCAATTTTTAGTTACAGGTATGAAATATGAACAAAAATTAACCGATATTATTGTTATCAATTAGGTTTGATTATTACTTTATACATTTATTATTTTGTACGTGATTTAATTCAATAATCTATCTATTTATGTTTGATAAAGTGCGGAATGTTAAATCTATTAAATTATTAAATAAGAATTTTCTACTCGAAGTTACTGAGTTTGATGCATTTGCGTTTGATTATAGAACTTTGAAATGTATATAAACTACTCTCTTGATTATATATATGTGTGTGTGTAATAAACAATAAAGTAGTGAGTTAATAGATAAATATACATATTACAAGAAATTATGTCTAGTTCAACCCGTTCTTTTTAATTATTATGAACTGATATATGAAATTTAAATTCGTATCAAATATTGACGGAAGAACAAAAAAAAAATGTTTTATTGATTGGGAGAATTTGTTGTGTATTTCCTTTTGGGGGAGGGGTCCTCTCTAGTCTCTGTGTATTTCTTTAAATTAACGCAAACATAAAATGCACAGCTATATGTTTGTTAATACATGTGAGCTGTGCCCTGTAACATTAAAGGGATACGATCAATGTTACGATCTCTTGTAACTCCTAGCACACGGTTTACCATAGACTTACGATTGATATCAATCATAAGATTTATGCTACAGGGCACTGGTATTCATTATTACCTTGTTTGTTATGCGATTATTGGTGTTGGCAATGTTTTTATGATGTTGATGGTGATGATGATGATGATGATGACGATGATAACGATGATGATGATAATGATGTTGATGATAATGATGTTAATGCTGATGATGATGATGATGAAGATGATGATGTTTATGATGATTATGATGATGATGATGACGTTGATGCTGTTGATGATGATGATGAAGATGAGGATGATGATGATGGTGATGATGATGTTGATGATAATGACGATGATGACGATGATAATGATGATTATGACTTGGACAATGATTGAGATAATAATGGCGATGAAATATATTAAAATGATGAAGATGATTGTGTTGACGATGAAATCAGGAACGATTATTGTGACTTAAACGCCAGCAAGGCTGGCGCCCTCAATAAGGATAACAAAACGATGCCTTGGCATAATTACATTTGGTCTAACAGCATTTGGCCACACTTTCTGTTTGTGTAATCCCACAAGGGTTATACCCATTTAGTCTACTAACAATTTTTTTCCTTTGTCTAATACATACTTGATCCAATTCTCATTTGGCCTATAGACCACTTGGTCTTATCGCCAATTCGTCTAATGGACAAATTCTCTAAGTGAATTTTTGTGTAATTCTCAAATTTGGTCAATAACCAGTTTGTTAGTGGAAGTGACCAATTGGTGTTAGGCCTAATAGATTTTAGACGAAATGGACATTAGACGAATTGGGAATTAGACAAAAAGGTAAATAGGCAAACTGGCAATTTGACCGTAAGATAATTAGACGAAATGGTTGTAGACGAACATCAATTAGACCATGTGCGATGAGACCAAATGGGCATTAGTCAAAATGGGTTTAGACCAATTGGCAAGTCATTATGATGTCGGTAGAAACGTACTTCTAGATCACGTAAAGGTTATCGCAGCTGGTGATGGCGAAAAAAGTCATATTGGCGGTCACTGTGGTTGTTTCAATCAAATTATTTGGAGTTAATATCCATGATAATGGCGATGATGTCGTCCGATTTCAATTTAAAACAAAAGAAGAATAAAATGTTTACCATTTTGACTAATGATAACTCAAAAGTTGTATATCCTATCAACCTGAAACACAGAAACTAAAAACGAATTTCACATCTGTGTATTTATATTCTGTGTTGAATTTAAGCTTTACATTGATTCATATTTGTAGTCACTCCGGATATGGTCCTTAATAATTGAGTATAGTTTTGATAAGTATAAAATTGTAATCTACCTAGTTTTGTATACGATAAAACACATATCACCTATACAATAATAATAATAAAATCATTTTAAAGAAACGTGATATTACATATCAATTCTAGTTGTAAACTTGAGGGGAAGAGGGCGCTATCACTCTACGCAAAGCGAACGCGGCCATAGACTTTTTGTATTTTGCACAGTTTTTTCACTTTGTTTTCTTGATTATGGCGAGCAACTATCTTTTCAAAGAAATGATCAACTTGAATAAGTACGCTAAGAGTCCGAATTTTTCAAAAATAGGAATAACTTATTGCAAAGGGAAAAAAGTCCTGTCACTTGTGTCAATTCGAAATCCTAGTAAGATCAAATTCCTCAGTACAATATGGCCAATTTTGCTCTCAAAATAGCTCATACGCTGCATAGTCATCTTCCTCGATTACGCATAATTATATTACACCTTAATGATCAAGCAGTTTTTAAAAGCTTGAATTCTCAGCTTTCCAAATATGGTACATTCATCTCGATTGGTTAAAAAAAAGTCGTGTCACTTTGAACATTATCACAAACGAATCTTTACTCGATGGGTCAATATATATCACATGCATATCGAATGTGGACGGCGTCTTCGCAAGATGTGACAAGATCACTATTTATATCAATAATCGTTATGAACATCAATCTTGTGAAATAAAGATTCTGATTACAACTTTAGCACAATGGTGTTATAGGCTTGCCAAAATGTTTTTCCCCAATCTGGTCTGAAGCATCTACCTACGAAAACTATGATAAAAGTTGAATTATTTATTTCATGTCCAGGACTAATTTCCTCGAACGGATCGACTGACAATTCCATTTTACCGACAGGGAAGTTTCTTAGGCGAGTTTTTGTGCGCTAAGTAATAATTGCATGCAGTTGTCAATCGGTCGCTTCCCGCCGTAAGCGCGGGTTTTGTTTTTCAGCTGCGTGCATTTCCACTAAACTCATGAATGTAATGTTGCGTTCCCCTCCTCAAATAATGGACGCGTCTTTATGTTAAGATTTAATGTCATACGTTAGATTTACATTTCACGTGGAGTAGAATTGATATGATATAAAAAATGTATCATGTTCAAATTTTAGGTCCCGGCGAATTAGCTGTTTTATTTTTAATATAAAATAAAGCACCCTTACAGTAATGATGGGGAGGAATATCTTAGGATAATATCTTTGTATATAGCTTTTTGACATGAATTAGCAAGTTATTCGAAAAGGCGTAATAAATACTATCACTTATCAAACGCGCTAGTAAAATTGTGAAACAGTTACTTTACTTGTTTTGTAGTTGGAGTATATCATAAACGAAAATATTTGTTACCCAAATAATATCCCAGTTTAAAGAACAATTTTAAAGTGTATTTTAATATTTGACCGAGAAATGCACCTGTCCTTTCACAAAACCTACGAATTGATTAGATATACCTTGATAGAATCATGTATTACGGATCTAAATTAACTCAGTGGTGGATGATTCTAAGACACATCCTGGTCGAACATCCGGGAACATCCTGGAGCTAATTATCTCCGTTATTGTTTTGTCATGATCGGGTATTAACATGGATTAATGAATATGTAAATTAAACCAGATTAAAAGTACAAAAGAGGTGTCCAATATAATCAAGACGGATAAAACATGACCCGGAAGTAACTGAAGATAGATAATCACAATCAGTCCTAGTTTGTGTCTATAGCTAATCTTTAAATTGATACAAATTATCCAGTTCGCCCAAGTCAGTATATCATTTGCAAGATCAGAAAGTTGGTGTTGACACCTATCGTTATAATCAGTGATTTTCTCTACGCTCCACGTCTACACTCCTTGCGATTAGTATACTAGCTGAGCTGCAAAGGGGATTGCTTCATCGAGTATCGACTTTAGTTTCACAATATAAAAATATTTTTCTAACCAGTTTTGCGGTACGGAATCGAAGTATTTTCAGTTGCGATCTTGCATCATGATTACTCACGAACTTCGTGTCCTTCTAATCTTGTTCTTTGTGAACGTTAGTATGTCTTTCCCAGTCATGCGTCTACCTCGGGCAGTCGATGATCCCACTGGATGTGCCCCGACAGCCAACCCGTTATCGGTTAGGACATCGAACTTGGGGGATAAGGTCTTTGAGTTGGATGACGATCAGAGGCTTCGGGTCCAGGTAAATGATAGTAAAATATGCTTGAGGTTTTATTTGATTTGATCCGTTAATGTTACATTCGATGTATCGGACAACCACCCCAGACAATTAATAGGCCTATATAGGCCTACCCTGATCAAATATTAGCTCTCTTCGTGTCTACCCTCCGTTGACAATTACCCTCAGACAAGTAGTCCTAAACCTAACTCCAGTGAGACGGGGAGTATTCGTTTTTCAGGGGATATTTGTCAGAGGGAAGTTGTCAGGGGAGGTGTTCTGGTGTATGCCTAGATGTTTAGGTAATATCGGTCCGGAGAGAATTGTCCGGGGTAGTTGTCCGCCTACAATCTTTCACATAACAATATTATTGTGCAAAAATATATATATATATATATATGTAATTGTACGTAGAGTATCATTATGAATCCTCGTGAGTGTCTATAGATTCTTTATTATTGTCAATACCCTACGGAATCTTTAATGTCTTTTTTTATTATTATTATTTTTTTTTTTAAGGTATACTTGGAGAAAAATGGCTACCTCCCTCTTCAGTTCAGTTCCATACCAGGATATCGAGTGAGCGAAGATAATCTCAGACATGCAGTCAGTATGTTCCAAAGATTCGTCCATCTCCCGGTAACAGGTGAGTTCGATCTAAAGGGAGTTTCCCACGTCTCGAAGACATATACGAGACTCCAAGACGTCTTTGAGACGTTTCTGCGACGGAATACGAAATCTCTTAGATAATGAACATGTTCAAATCCTTGCAAATCCTGAGTCATCGTGGAGACTCAGGAGATGTCTCCGAGACGTCTCCGCGACTAATCCCTAAGCCACTTCATACTAGTCTTAAACCCGTCTCAAACTCGTCTCATGGCAAACGAGATATTAGCATCAGGGTCAAGTTTGACATACTGTATGATATAGTATGTTAAGTATTTATTATTCCGTATATTCATAGCGCCTCTGTCATGTTCGAAATACAATGTAAAGTTTTTTTTAAAAGCTAATATACCCGGTTTTAACTTGTGAAAATAAACTTCATTTGATAAGTAGAGTATATTTTTCCCCTCATAGTTTTATAACATTGTGGGAATTGCATTAATAGGGGCTACGAGCTTCTACAGACCTTACCATACTGACTACCTTGTAATGCCGTAGATGAAGTACTTGCAGTCTAACAATCCGAAGGAACATTATATCTCCACTTTGTCTTTTCACTCATTTTGTCTATTTTTTTTTAATCATTATTTTTGTACTACTATTTTTTGCTACGATAAAAGTCAAACTTATAAATTTTAAATATTGACTTTGTCCAATTGTTTTCGTACATCTATAGCCCAACCTTATAAACAACGTTACGAGGATCATCGAAAAATGAGAGAGAGAGAGAGAGTGAGAGAGAAAATTTGTCAGGATCAAAATCATTTCTATGCCCTGTAATCTTACGATCGATATCAGCCCAGTTCTATGGTAAACTACTAGTATGTAGTGAGGGTTACGATCGATCGTAAAATTGACGGTATCTCTTTTATGTTACAGGACACTATATAGTTGTTTTTTTTCAATCTTCTGTGTTTTCTGTCATAGGTATAGTGGATGAGGAGACATTTAATTTGATTGTAGCCAACCGCTGCGGAGTTCCTGACATTGTCTATGGACTGCCTGACGGAACATATACATCTTGGGCACGTTGGCAAAAAGCTGATCTAACCTACCGTATCGTTGGTCACCCTGGTACCTTAGGAGAGGGCGCTATACATGGTCTCGTCAGGTCTGCTATGGAGGTAGGTTTTAAAATTGAGTTCCGTTCGAGTTAATTAAGAAGTAATTTAGTTGAATCGTGATGACATAAACCTGATCAGAGTTCTCGAGTTAAAGAATGAAATATAAGAACATAATTATTAAAATACGTATGGCTGGACAGGCACTGTTAATACACTCTTTAAAAAAAAAAAAAAATAGATAAAAAATACGTCATTCACGGGTCAAATTGGGGTCATATCACTTGCCGATTATCCCGGAATGTTTATGACCTTAAATGAACCAAGAATTAGGTCTTTTTAAAGGTGAAAAAACACACCTTCTGCCATGTTAACTGCATGTCTGAAATATTATTTCAATATATCAATACAGTGTCCCCAAAAATTATTTGTACACTTTGAAAATATGGAATTAAATAAATTGATGTTGGCTTGAAACTTTAATTACTGTTTATATCAAATGGCAGGTAATGTCACTATCACCTAAACACTAAATCTCAAATTTTCCGTCAGTCTCGGAAGTTCTAGGCCGCCATTTGCAATTTTCATGGCCCAAAAATTATTTGTACACTTCAGAAGATTGGTTTTTAAAGGAGTGTTTAAAATTTTAGGGGGTCTTTTTTGGCTTCCAGGGCAGTCATCAACCTTCTTGGCATACTGTCAACCAATTTAGCACTCATTTCACCCCCAATACCATTCCAAGTGCGCTGGAGCGTGTCCTGGAGCTGCTGGATGTTGGATGGTCAGTCTAGAGGGCGCTGTCGCTTCAGATAACTTCTCACATGCTAAATGGGGATTAAATCTGGGCTACGAGGTGTCCTTTCTTGCAGCTTAACATGTTTCTGTTGCAATATTGCTTTTATATGGTTTGCTGTGTACTTGGGGTCATTGTTATGTTGGACCGTAAATTGACGACCATTCAGAAGTGAAGCAGATGGGAGAATCTGAGCCATTCTGAAGGGCAAGAATATCCTCATGGCTTCGGCATTCATGTTATGAAATTTATCTCTCCAACTCTACTGGCTGCCATACAACTCCAAATCATGAACCATCCTCCACTGTGCTTCACTGTTGGCTCCAAGCATGACTGCCTGAAAGCTTCCTACAAGACACACATGGTCCCGTGCATCATATCCAATCACTTTTGCACTACTTAGGTCTTAGGACAGCGTGCTAGAACTCCGCAGGCTTTTCACATGTTGTTTTGCAAAAGCATGACGCTTCTTTGTTAGTGTCCCTTACATTTGGCTTCTTTCTTGCCAATTATTCCACTTATAGTCATGTAGCCATTTAGCCTGTTGCAGACACTCTTGAGGGCACCCAGTCATTCCTCAGCCTCTGTGGCCTTGGATGCAATTTTCTTTGGTCGCAAATTGCAACATGTCATTGCTTACTGTCTGTCAATCAATATCATCATGAAAACTGACTCCACGAGACTATTTTTGCCTCTTAGAAGCTCCAATTTGCGTAAAGGCTGATTGGTCTTCAAGTTGTTTTCCAACATAACAGGGACCCCAAGCATGCAGCGAAGCATATTAAAGCATATTTTTAGCAGAAACCTGTTGAGAAGCTAGAAAAGGCACCTCAGATCCCATATTTAATTCCCATTTAGCACAT
>CALNVZ010000649.1:25208194-25246457 GCA_940671915.1 Paracentrotus lividus
AAAAAGTATTGGAGACGTCTCCAATACTTTATTCCGTAAGGGAGACGTCTCCGCGACGTCTCCGTGACAAATTTCAAAAATTATGACAAAGCATTTTCAAATAACCGTATCAAAATAGTTTCCGCTACTCATAAAACGTCGCGGAGACGTCTCGGAGACGTTTCATGAGTCGCGGAAACAACTTTGAGACGGTTCTTTGTCACAGTTTTTGAAAAATGTCGCGAGACGTCTCTAATACCCTTTTTATCAGTCGTGGAGACGTCTTCGCGAATTGCACCCTTATTCGTGTTGATAGCTATAATTATATTGATGGCATCTCACTTTACTAGGGTCTGCAGTCTGCAACTAGTCGCAAAGACGTTTCCTGAGTCTCCAGGGCGTCAGATGAGTCGCGGAATCGAACATGCTCAATTTTTTTTCCGTCTCGGAGTCAGGGAGACGTGACTACAACCTTAAAGGGATGCAGTAACATTGAAAGATATTCAAATCACATTTTATTTGATTTAGCTTATTTTGCCAACATAATTATAAACACTTAGGTCAGTCTGGTATCTCTTCAAAATTGCAAGCTAATTGCTTGCTTTACCTTCGAGATATCAATGATTTCATACTCCAGTTTTATAAACCAACCCCGGATGGTTTATAAAACCATGTGCTTTTCAACATAGCACAACATGCACACATTTCCTGTTGTATAGTTCCTGTCCCTAGCGGCCTGCTGAGCTAGCAACAGAGGGTCCTGGTGTTCGGCTGTATGCTTGACATAGTTTTTACACTGTTTTAAGGTAATAAATGACTTCCATTTGATCTGAAACTTTCGGTAGTTTGTTTTTACTGTTGAAACAATATAATATTAAATCTTGATCTAATTGCTCTTGTTTTTGAAAGTTACCCAATCCCTTTAAAGTGGTAGGGCGTTGCTGGAGGAGGGGGTGGTTATGTGCAAGAGGGAGAAGAGAGAATGTGGAATACAAATTTTATTTTATTTTTTTATTTATTTATTTTTAAAGCTACTACTAAGGTTAAAAATATGGGAGGTGAAAAAATAAACAGAGGGAAAACCCCTAAATATATAGAGTCAAAACGTCGCCAAGCTGTGTACATTGGGGCCATATGCCATTCCAGATCAATGCACGGCCACAATATTGAATGGCACATTATTTAACCCTTATTTTCTTCTAAATATATAATGGCAAAAAACAAAAAAAATATATACAAAATGCAAATTACTATAGACATCAAAGGAAACAATAGACTACAATGAACAATATTTTCATAAAACATATCCTTTCTTATCAGAAGCGTATTCATATCATAATTTTCATGCCTAATCAACCCTGGCCACTGACATCAAACTGTTCCAAACATTATTATATTTTGGCTCAAAGTCGCCTGACTAATTTTGAACAAAATGGGCACAGCGTCGCGTTTAGTATAACGGTATTTGAACGTTACAGCCCGTGTGCAACCAGTTGCTTGCTTCAGTAAAATAAACTTTGAAATAGGATCAACAATCGTAGCTTAACAAACTCGCAATGTCATGACCATGTATGATTTTTAACACCCATCCACGCGCACCTAACATGGGCATTCAGCCCACCAGCCGTTCGCGGGGACGGCTGCGGTAAATTACCCTAACAAAAACGCGACGGCACGCGAAGGCTGGCGCGCGAGCTCTGCATACGCGTGGAGTTATTGATAAACGGTGGTGGTGCGGTTGGCCGCGCGCCTTGCGAGACGGAAAGAATGCGAGACGCGTGCATGGGTCGAAATAAGGCAAACAAAGTCAATATGAGGGCATTGTTCAACACTGGAAGGGGGCTACTGATATATCGAAAAGGGCATATCGGAACAATACAACTTTGGGCTAATGCAAGCCTGCGTGCCATTATACATTGTTTGAAACACGTCTCCCCCTTTTTTTTGCCTTCGTCAACTTTGGAAATTTGTTCCTGCTTCTTTCGTTTTCTTGTATTCTTTACTTTCAACACCCGTAATGTTTACTTCAAGAATCAATATAGTAGTACTAAATTGTAGTACTACCCATGTTTATTTACAAACAGTAAGCATCAAACAATATAAGACGGTAAAATGCATTACTGATCGAGAAACAAGAAATGATGGGATATTGTGCCCCAAAACACTGCAATGTAATGAATTTCGTTCTCTCTGAACTATTTTCTCGTTAATTACAACGTTTCTGGTTTTTAAAAAAATGTTATATATTTTATGTATATAAATTTTTAAAATCCCAGAATTTTAACAACATTACGTTGATCTTTAAAATTTCTCTTCCTTTTTTTGCCCCTAAGGCTAAAAAAATATAAGTTATTTTTGTGACATAATTGGAAAAATATGTAAAATTTTGAACAGTTTGACATTGATTGATATTATGAAACAATTTCTTTATCGCAAGCTATTAACTTTTATTTTGATATCCTTATTTTCACTTTTGTTTGTTTTTAATTGATTTAGGACTTACGACAGAGACAACACATGAGGAAATAAACATCATTCCATATATTTTCCTATCTTATTTTTTTTCTTTAATGGGGGGGGGGGGTCCGTGCTGTAATTATTTTTGCAATCTCGTTTAAAGATCTCGTCTAGAGGTCCTCGACCAAAAAGTTAGTGACGAAGAGGACCCATTGCTGGGTTTATTCACTCTAACGGCGTACAATATGGCTCGAGCAATAGATGTCTCCACTGACTTTGCGCACTAATAATGCGGCGGTCACAACTCGTCGTAGGCTACGGGGCACGTGCCATCGACGTAGCCTGCGTTGCATGTGCAATGCACGCACAGGTCCTAATTCAACTTCTGCGATTCCTGCAATTCTATAGTAAGGGTATTGTAAAAACTTTCTGCACATCGTACATGCATTGTACCTGCGAGGTACCTCCGCTGCACGAATTTTCTACGAAATCCATCGTAGGGAGTTGCACGTCGAAGGTACGGCGAGTTGTGACCGCCGCATAAACGGGATTGCATGTTAAAGTGTTGGGCAAGCGAACATGTGATTGAAAAGCGTGCTCAACGTCACATTCTCATGATTTTTCACGATCTAACCTTTTGTTGTTGCTGCTTTATTTGTTTGTTTGCTTGTTGTTTTTGTTTTATTTGTTTTTTGCTTATTTGTTTTTTGTTGTTGGTTTTTATTTTCTTAATTTTTTTAAAATTTTAATTAATTTATTTATTTTTTATCTATTTTTTATTCATTTATTTATTTTATTTTTATCTTTATCTTCATTATTGTTTAATATTTACTTATTTATTTATTTTATTTTTTAATTATTTTTTATTTTTTATTTATTTATTTATTTTTTTTTTTTTAAATTATTTATTTATTTATTTTATTTATTTCATTAATTTATTTATTTATTTATTTTTTTTTTTTTTGGGGGGGGGGGTGTCTTAACTTCTGAAGCAAACGCCCAAAACTATGGACAAGCATGGCACATTAAAAAGAAATCTTCAAAATTGAAAAGTGCCATCTCTGAATTACCAACCGACCAACCCCTGAAAGAGCCTCAAGCAAAACGTTGACATAATTAAAATAAGGTCAACTCTATAGCTGTTATTGATTCATTATTGTTGTTGTGAAACTCATTTACATCCGAATGAAGTTTTTCACCCGATATTTCTAGGTCACGCGAAACGTTATTATTTACTCGAGATTTAGAAGGAGCAAGTGCATATTCGCTTGTAAAACCGATGGCAAATTGATTTATTGGATATCATTTCTGTTAACATACAACAATGGAGTAGATTTATTGCACCAATTTCAAAACCATCCATATCTTTTGTCCGCGAATCGAATAAAATATGGATGCGTTAAAATAGAGAGAAGAAGTGGTTAAAATGCTTTAAATTGAAATTACAGCGATGAACAGCTGTAATTTCGTAGGATAATATAATATACTTCAATTATTTATTCATTGGTCTTTTTAAAAATTCCCTGTTAAACTGTCATTCCAGATACTAGATTGATATCTAACTAGAGCACTACATGATAAAAGACCCAACCAAGGCTCCAATTTACGAGGAAAAATACAAATATCGAACTGCCGACCTTAATGTGGGTGTTATCATTTTTATTTTAAACGGACATCGCAGGCTCGTGCAGGCATACGCGCAAGGGACCACAAATTAATGATCAATTCATTGTCATTTTCCGAGTCACTTAACCTTTTCATCAAACTATTGTTAGCTATGTTGTTTATGGACATGTAAACTTGGACCAGGCGACAGCGATATAAAAGAGCCTGGATATAAATCCTTCTGAGGTTAACAAGAAAAGGAGAAAGAAGGCTGATACATTTTGAGTGTCAGTTGGTGGTTTTATTTCGGGCACGCTTATTGTTTTTTGAAGGAGTTGTGTCATATTGGTTGTTACGTATATGTTTTGTTGCACTGGCATGGGCAGCTGATGACGATAACGCGAAGTACACCACAAAACGAAAACTTGAAGCACAGAGATCGTCTGCGTCGAAAAATATAATGTCCACTCAAATTTCCAAGGGTCCCAATCCACAATCCGTTTGGGGCTATGTCTTCTTCATTGAAAAACGAAAATATAAAGACAATGTTATTGTTTCATAATTAGACTTGTTTGACTTGGGTTACAGAATATAGGCCTTGTGTTCGTTTTGAATAATTAGACTTTATGTCTATCATTTTGACGATCAGTCATTCTGCCGATTATAGTGTTGAGAAATTGAAAATCATCATTACACTCGTCTTTTTATATATATATACACTACCCATTTCAAGACTCGTAGGCCTACACGCTTATAAAACAGCTTTATGTCTACGAGTCAGAAAAAGTGTGTTTGCGTTTTATTTTCTCAACTCAACGACTTCTTTAGAACAATGTTGGATACCATGCGCTTTCTCTCCAGATTTGCATCTTAAAGACACACTTTTTCTGATCGGACAAATTCCTTCTGGTAGGACAACATTTCTTGGGACGTTAAGGTGTGAAAGTGAGCATCGTCAGCCCCGCCCTCCGTACAAAGGCTCGCGCGTGCCTGCGACTGGCGCGTGCGCCCGTCCACGCGACACAAAAGATGCTGCATTCGCGTGCCGTACATTACATGCAGTCAAGCGAGAAAACACATTAACTCCAAAGATTGTTTTATATACAACACGAGATGCCAATGAAATTGCTACCCCTGACCCCCTATTTTAACCCATCCCTCTAAATACTTACAAAGCTTGTGGGATGTCCGATGTGGGGAATGGTGGTCGCAGCAAAGCTGGTATTTTATGCAGATATATCACGTCCCCGAAGCAAAGCGGGATGCCCAGTCCGAGAAGGAGAACTGAATAATTTCTTTTCTTTTCACTTTTTCTTCTTAATTTACGTCACTTGACCGTCCCTTATGCAGCTGGAATTGGGCTTCAAATAGATTTTGTAAAAATTAAAAAATTACTTACCACCTGTCTAATAGTACTATCTGAACGTCAGAGATATTTGATATAAGATATTAATATGACTTTGATTGAGAAATAGAAGTCAATCTAACTGAAATGAATGGTTTTGTCTTGCTTTAAAGTAAAGATAATTAATTGTACATTTCTCAGAAATACATTCTGTCAATGAAATGGTTGCCAATGTAATGTATTTAAGGCATGTCACCCTCTTGTAACTCAATAAACCTAATTATGACGAAATATATCCTTTTGGTGATTGAATAATCTACGTTTAACAATTTCTTATTTTCTGACTCCTCATTTTCTGTATCAAAAGTACAGGATTTCCTCTTATAACCTTCAAGAAAGAAAATAATCAATTTTCCCTATCAAAATTCAAGCGTAATGAACCCTTTTTCCCGTTTCCTTTTGTCTTTTAACTTGCCAAGAACCAAGGTTCCCTTTCCTTGTCAAATTTAACTCTTTTCCGCCTCATTTGCCATCTTATACCTATCATTAAATTGGTTTTTCAATGATCCACCGTCGATCAATATGAACCAGAATCGATACTGTGATGAATAGGGGAGCAGCAAATTAATTAGTGGCCCTGCACAACCTTGATTTCTTCGTACGATTACATCGAGAAAACGTGACATGAAATCGTGGAAGGATTTCGCCTGATTAACCGGCGTGGAAGCGACACCGGTTGCAATCTTGGAGGTCGCGGAAGAGAGAGAGAGAGAGAGAAAGGGAGAAGAAGAAGAAGAAGAAGAAGAAGAAGAAGAAGAAATAGAGAGATAATGTGGAGGAGAAAGAAAGATAGAGAGAGAGAGAGAGAGAGTAAAATAATGTCATATGTATACGAGGTGTATCAGAAGTAGAAAACAATAAATTAGGTAAGCAAGTTTTTAAAAGAATTGTTTAAAATTGTTGAATATTTTTATAGAGAAATGAGAGAGAGAGAGAGAGAGAGAAAGAGAGAGAGAGATGATATGAAATGAACAATAAAATCAGTCATTTTAACCAAATTAGTGAAAAAATGCACTGAAGATGAAACAAGGAGATTAATATCTAAATTAGATTTATAAACATTTTTAATATGTCCATTGAATAATACAGTTCAAAATGGGGTTTAAGGGGCGAAATGATTATTGTTAAAACTTATTGTGGAAACTTATGCGGCAATCATTGAATACTGCCAACTTATATTTTGGGGACCCCCCCCCCCCGTCATATATACCCCTCCCACCATACCCTTTGCCCCGATAGGCCATCCACAGCTGCCCATGTTGATACGCTCCAGCAATCATACGATGAAAGAGCCCAATTTTTTATTCTTCAGTTGAAATGGTCAAGAAAAACAAATGTCCGAAATCCTGAACTTGACAGGACAACGAATGCTTGGGTCACCTGGTCGAAATGACCACCGTATGTACAGTCGGATGGACACGCTATCCCAGAAATAATCGTTTTTGTTCCTTGTTTATACAGAAAATATGGCTTACAATAGCCAACGTCCAAGTTTGCATTGAAGTTATGGCCCGGTTACACGAGGCGAGAATGACTCCAAACTGACCTCTAGCCCGCTATCCATCGCAATGTCATCCTACGGTCATTCTGCAGTCAATCTCATCAGTGTAACCTGACAGTGCATTGATCCGAGTATATTTATCATGGACAAATTATTTATTTTTTCTCTCTTATATCTTTTGTTGAGAAATGGGAATGAAAAAGGGGAGAAACGTCTGTCCGGTTTGGGACAGGGGTAGATCGATGGGGTATTGATTTAGACGTTGGGATAGAGCGCTTAAAATTGTTGACTGGAATTGTCAAGATTGAACGATGACTTTCTTCATCCGTTGGTATGGCAACAGAACGGGAATGATCTCATAATTCGAATTTGATTAGGGCCTAATGGCGGTATCTTTCTTCGCGGAGACTTCTCTGCGACTCGGACACTCAGAAACATCTTTGATACTTTTTTCCGTCACGGAAACGTCTCCGATAATTTTTTTCTGTTGCGGAGAAATCTCTGAGACGTCACCGAAACAAGTTTCAAGACCGTCTCAGACCGGTCTCAAAGTAGTCTGCAATCCGCCTCATAGCAAGTGAGATACCTCCATAAGCACAGCTTTTCCTCCAATAATTTGTTAATTATCTCAATCTGCTAAGCTCAAATCAAAATCAGCTTTCTTTTAAAAAAAAACCGTCCAACATGTCGAAAATAAATATATGATCAGGTGAATAATATGTATGGAAAGATTTTATTTGGAACAAAATAAAGACCGAAGTAAAGTAATTGCAGCTCGAGTGGAGAATGTCTACAAGTTGTGTGCGGGAAAGCCGCAATCCGGCATCCAGGGTAATGATCCGTATACGGAACATTTTCACAGACATTCAAATCCAGAAAACTGTATTAAATTGCTTTTAATTAAATGTTAGAAAGGGTAAAATAGGGGCCGGGATGTAGTGATGTATGGCAACAACAGAAGGATTGATATTAGAATAATTGAAAACAAAAGAAGGGTATGGAGAGGCTTGGAAGGAGTGATGATGATTGTGTTCATCTTGGAACAAAGGCCAAAAGAACGCGACGCCTCAAACTTTTTTCTGTCTCCTTTGGGTCATAGCAAAGTCGCTAATTAATTATGAACGTGAGACTAACGCACATGGACACATTGACTGCAATATCTCCGCTATATCTACAAGCTCACTGTTTTATAGAAAAGTTAACCCCCCCCCCTCCGTATCGGCCTCTATCCCCCTTTTCTCCCTGGCCATCTCTCTATTTTCCTTCTGTCTGTTATGCTGTCTCGCTCCATGTATGTCTCTCTGTCTTTCCATCTCTCTCTCTCTTTCTCTCTCTCTCTCCCTTCCTCCCTCCCGTCCTTCCTCCTTTCCTCTCTCTATTTATCACTCATTTATTATAACCATCATCTTTTTTTCTTTCCCTCCATCCTACATTCTCTTCCAGGAACTAGATGCCTTTGTTTAATTACAAGTCACGCAACTATATTATATAAAATTTATTTCATATAATTTTGTGTTAAAGAAATATGTATTCAATTCTAATGATGATTTTTGTGTATTGATTTTCCAATAATGAATAGATTTGAAGAAATATTTTATTATTCTAATAGATAATAGATCCTTTTAGATTTTCTCATGTTCATGTTGTGGGATAACTTTGTTTCTTCGTTTAAATTATCCTTTTGAGATTGATAACAGTATTTATTCAGCGAGAATAGAAATATGATACGCTAAAATGGGGGGGGGGGGGGGGGGCTTTCTATCCTTAAGACATTTTTATCAATGCACTCATTATTCTCAATAATAATAGATGATTCATAGTCTACTAAAGGAACATTTTATATACCAAAAAAGAGTCTCTCATTTCTTCTCTCCTCTTTCTCTTTGTCTCTAGTTCTATATTGTTTTTCATCTTTCTCTTCCCCTATTTATCTTTCTCTTTCTCTTTTTTTTTTCTCTCCTTTTCCACCCCGATCGCTTACTCTTCCATCTAAAGCTGCTATCAGCAGCCTTGAACCAGAGTAGTTGGTAATCAATTGTATCAGATCAATGAAGCTAAATAGCTAAATTTATCGAGTTTATGTTCAGCCAACGTCCCGACAACCCCCCCCCCCACACACACACACACACATACACACGCACATCATTAACAATTAACTCTAGACCATACGGCCTTGACCCCCTTCTTGTAAGAATCTAACCGTTTCTGTGTGAAATCTAATAAATACTTTTAAAGGTTAGGATTTCAAAACTCTTGATGACGATATCTCAGTCGCTTTCTGTCTATTAAGTTATATTTGAATATGCTGCTTTGAAATTTCCATTTTTTATCATTTCATTTTATTTTATTTGTTTTCATTTTTCTCACTTGACATTTTGCTTCACATACAACAAAAGTTTCAATATGAAATAACAAACAAATATATAAAAAAATATGTAGATAAGTAACATATATATACAATTGGTCAAATAACATAGTAACATATAGTCAGAGAAATATGATGGGATGGGGTGTAAAAGCAAAATTTGCATGACTGCATGCTCCGTTGAAATAAGTTGTAATAAAAGGTGCAGGTGATCATAATATCCAAATTTGATACTCGTTAAAATAAAAAATAAAAAATAAATAAAATGAAATGGTTGTATAACCTAGACTAAATTGCAGCTTGCCACTTCATTACCCCGATCGCCATTATCGCATTGTAGTTTCTTGGAGCTTATTTTAAAGGGATGCAGTAACATTGAATGATATTCAAATCACAATTTCTTGATTTAGCTCATTTTGTCAACATAATTATGAACTTATAGGTCAGTCTGGTATCTCTTCAAAATTACAAGTTAATTGCTTGCTTTACTTTCGAGATATCAATGATTTCATACTCAAATTTAGTAAACCATCTCGTGGTGGAAAACAAATTGCCATGTGCTTTTCAAGACACCCCACTTCCTGTCGTGTTCCCCCCGACCCTAGCGGGCTGGAGGGTTTGCTGCAAAGGGGTTGAAAATTCACTCGCGTTTGGCTGTTACACTGTTTTGTGGTGGTAAATGACTTCCATTTGATCTGAAATTTTCAGTAGTTTGTTTTTACTATTAGAGCAATATAATTTTATTCATCTTGATCTAATTGCTCTTGTTTTTGAAAGTTACTCTTTCCCTTTAAGAATATGTGATTACAAAATATTGATTACATAATGAAAGCGTTTATTATATGCTATAGCATATGCAAGCAACAATAATTATCATAAACTGCGTTCAGCAGGAAAATATTGTACCCCCCTATGTGGAATGAAGTGAAAATGTGTCGATACTTTATTATTTCTAATGTATAATATGTTAATGCCCCTTTGAAAAGCCGAAAACTCATTCACATTAATTTTTCTTTTGTGTGACAAACTGCGCACCTGCCTTTTATCATTTGGCGCCATTTTTGGTGAAAGGTAGAGTTATTTTTGGAAAGCATATCATGGTTTTATGCACATTCAGTGACGGGTGATTATCCCCTAGACATTTTATTATTATCAAGACAATGATGATTATTGATTGTATAATTGCTGATTCTGAAAGCATAAATAATTAGCAGACAATGTACTCTATATATAGTGATTTCATTAGGCGGAATTAATTAAATAAAAATGTAATCAATGGGGTCTATAATTATTATATTACCTCATGTGCTATGTGAGGGCATTTGTTCTGATAACTTCCATAGAGTAATATTATGTTTCGTAACCATAATTTAAAGCATTATAGGCCTTAAGCATAGAAAAATTAATTGCTTTTACTTATACATTTACTTTTTAATTGAATTCAATTTAATTTAATTCAATACTCATTCATTAGGTCTATATGTTTCCATATGAATAAGCAATCGCAAAAATAATACATTCTAATAATAAAGAATATATAAATAGGTAAGCAAATTTCTCTCTCTTTTTTAATTATTATTATTATTTTTTTTTTTATTTTATTTTTTTTTTTTTGCTTTTATGTCTCGAAATATTATAAGCTGTCAGATAAAGCGACAGTTTAATGGAATAAACGGAGGCAAAAATCTTAAAAATGAATAAAACGAAAGCGCTCATAAACATTTAGAATGTGAATCTGGATAAGAAATAGGATATTAAACAACATTTTGAATATTTCAAATTTGTACAAACATGTCTTTTTATACTTGACGCCCCCCCCCCAACTCTTTGAGGAAAAGACCGTTGTGAAAAGTATGTTAATACACTGCAAAAACACTGTGTAAATATTCGGTGTTATATTAACACTACTTGATTGCAATACAAATCCTGCTTAGTTTATAAAGTTAACTAATATTTTAACAACAAAACCGATGATGAATTAACACCGGGCCAGCTTCAATAGAGGATCACGACCACTGGTGTCGAATTTACACCAACAGAATCAAATCAACACCAATACCATGGTGTCATATGCACATTAACACCCACTGGTGTCAGATTATAAATCAACACCATGCATGTAAAGTGTCAAATTAATACCAGCGTGTGGTGTGCAAATAACAACCTGCCAGTGATTTGTTTTAACATCAAAAACTGGTGTTAATTAACGCCAGTGGGGCTGGTGTGGTCCTCTATTTTCCTACATTTAACACCGGTGGTGTAAATTTAACACCATTGTTTTTGCATTGCAGTGCAGTCCATCTTACTTACTTACTCTGTTTATATCTACTGAAGATTTCATGGAAATTTTCTACTTCTCTCCTTTCGAGTGTTTAGTCAAATTAGCCTCCCAACTTGAAAACAAAATTTCAAATGTAGAACGGATATACGACGGTGTGCACAAATCAGTGTAACGTACATGCCTTCACACTTTTTAAAATTCTATCAACTTCTTCCTGTTATAAGTCATACAGGTGGGTTTTCTCACTTGGTATTTCCCCTCGGCGTACGATCGCCCCGAGCGGTTTCATGGAGTCATCGATCGGGCGGCTGGGCGGCACGCGTTGCGGTCTTAGTACCCTATGCTCGGCTCGTGCCTTATAATCTCCATGTGATTTTTCTGTGTGTTATTAAAAATGGTTTGGAACGTTGGTTTTAAACCAACGATATTTCCGGTGGATGTAACGCATGGAGGATTAGTACATTACAACAAATAGCGTGTGTATATCTAGATATTCTGAGAAAGTAGGAATTGAACACTTATTCATAGAATAGTAATCAATTAAAATAATTAAAGATATGGAATTTAAAGATGATGTTATTGATTGATAATGGTAATAGGACTAATAGTGGTAATAATAATGGTTACGGAGGCTGTGGTGGTAAATGTTATTTAAATTATGACGGAGGTCAGCGATGGTGATGATGATGGTGATGATAAAAGTGATAATGATGATGATGATGATGATGATGACGATGATGATGATGATGATGATGTAGAGGATGATTTCGATGATGAAGATTTTGATGATGATAGTGATGAAGTTGAAAATGATGATTTTGATGATGATGATAAAGATGATGATGATGATGATGATAATGACAACGATTACAATATGCTATGTACAAGGCAAAAAAAAAAAAAAAAAAAAAAAAAAAAAAAAAACAGAAGTCGCTTTGCTTTATTCTCTTCATTTTATACAAAATTTGTTCCCAACGATAAGGATAATTATTTTGCTAACACACTTTGCGAAATATATACATTGATTTAGCAACAAAATAATTAGAGTTGACATTTAAAATACCTGAAAATAGCCCTGCATTGAAAATTAGATATAAGAATATTAATTTGCATGAAAAGGCAAAAACATGTATACTTTAACAACTCCATAAACAATATACCTCCCAACAATAGAAATATGTAAAAGCCAACTTTTTTAATTTCAGTCGAAAGTGGTATTAACTTTTGCCCTTTGCTCAAAATATATTCATTGTCTCCACATGCTATCTCCATAAACAAAGTCATGGTAATCAAGACATCATTAGATATTTTCATGAATAGACAAAGCTGAAAAAATGAGGCTGGTTTCGAACAACTAGCTTTCTTCAGAAGACAATGAAATATAAATTCAGCGTAAAATTGGACGCTCATATTTAGCGCCAACTGCGTAAACGCCATCCCGACGGACCGGGCCGGGCTTGGCGATAGCGTCCCTATCCCCGATGCAAACACCAGCTGATAGACGATTTTCATTCGGGGGCTTTTGTTTCCTAACTAATATCCATGAATACGGATTGAGAATCTACATCGGTGCTGAGGCCACATCAATTATGAATGTTCAAGCAGAATTTCTATTGTTTATTTGGTACCATCGAAATCGTTAGAAAGCTCAGCGCAATATTAAAACTTCACGTATGAAGTTCATTATTGCTTTCTGCGACTGGTATAAACACAATTGCTTTAATAAGCAAGCAGGTGGATTAATTGAACTAAGTTCAAATAATGAAATGATTAAAAATCGTTGTGTTAACACAATCATAATCTCTGTTATATAGGACGAGTAAAGATACTGAAAACCACTCGGAATAGATAAAATAAAATTTTAAGTTCCCTTGCATTTTGGTATAACTGAAAATTCGACACCATTGACCCAGCGACAATTACTCTGCCGTCATCTCGAATACTAATAAAGTCAATAAAGGGGGTATCTCACTTGCTATAAGACGGGTTAAAGACTCGTTTGGGACTAGTATGAGACGAGTTTGAGAGTAGTCTCAGAGGCGTCTCAGAGACACACTCTTAATCTCCGCGAAGCGACGTCTCATGAGTCGTGGAAAAATCGAACATGTTCATATTTGTACAAGATTTTGTTTTCCGTCTCGAAGACGTCGCTTAGCCTTGGAGACGTTTCCGAGTCTCTGAGTCTCTGATAAGTCTCGGACAAGTCTCGGACAAGTCTGCGAGAAGTCTCCTCAGATGAGATACTAATTTCAGCCGTTGGAGCAAAATGCCTCTTATATAAATTATATTTGAATAGTTATGTTAATAAGCTTCTAAAGACAGATGAGTTTGTAAATTGAAGGATTGTTTGTTAAAATTATAACGGTTGTCAAAATTGATTGTATTTTTTATTTCTTTTTTAGATGTGGACTGGTTTATTAATTTTATTAATTCAATTGTGAGTGATTGATTGATTGATAGGTTACTTGATCAATATTGACTTATTGATTGACTGACTGACTGATTGATTGATTGATTGATTGATTGATTGATTGATATATTGATTGAATGACTGATTTATTGATTTATTGATTGGTTGATTGAATGATTGATGGATAGATGGATTGATTGATTGATTGATTGAGAGGCTGTATGACCAATTGAATGACTGATTGTTTGGGGCGTCGATCAGTATTTTGTTTGATTAGATGATTCATCATTTAATATATTGATTGTTAATTGGCTAATTGATTAACGTATAGAGTTGATCGTTCACTGCCAACTTCCTGAATTCGCTGACTATATGAATCGGATCAAGGTTCGAATCTCAGTCACGTCTTTCAGACAGTGACATTCAAAATCGATCTCAGAGATAAATCAATCATTATCTGACTGACACACCAATCAACCAACCAGGTTAAACAATTAATTTAAATTTTTATTAATTTAAAACTTTGTTCAATCGCTATTTTTCTTTCAGGACTATTTCGTCAGTCTTTGTGTGGACAAAATGATCCCTTAATGATTAAACTGGTTTATCAATTTGTACAATACCAACAGATTATCTGACTTTAGATAAAAATTAATTTAAAAAAAAATGATATACCAATTCCTTTAATGGATGATCTTAGTGCACTGTCTAATAGACTGATTGATAAAATGAAATAATTGCACATTGATTACTTAATAAAACATGATTGGGGAATGAGAATCAATTAAATGATACTCTCATCCAAAAAAAATCACTTTATATTATTTAAAAAAGAGAGTTGCCAAGGTTTTTGGTATATGTCAAAATTTTCATTTATTATATATATATATATATCAAACATCACATTTTAAGTTTGACCTTTTGGGTATAAGGTCTGAATTATATTTCGAAGACAAAATCCAATGTTATACAAATATATTTCTTTAAAAACGGGAATGAGTCATAAACCAAAATAAAAATAAGGTAAAAGAAACAGGATCAATAATATCGTTTAAGCACATATATAGTTATTTCGATTACAATGGTTACTAATGAAATATTTTGTATTAAGTATATATTCCAATTTCTACTGGTAAATCATCATTTGACCGCAAAATAAGTTCGAATTGATTTCGTGTTTTGCTACTTGCGATACTGTAGTAACCAGACAACTATTCTGAAGCACAGCACTTGTTTTCCTTGGGTATATTAGTTTATGTGTCATATAACTTCATTTGCTCTTTATTGGCGGTAAAAGCGACTTCGAGAAGCCTTTATAATCTGCTATAAAATTGAGCCTTGTCCATGAAAACGTGCCCCTTCTCTCTCTCTCTCTCTCTCTCTCTCTCCATCTCATCTCTCTTTCTGTTTAAGCCATTCCAGCGTGAATGCATCACAACCAACCAGCAGAAATTGATTACCCCCGTCTTCTGCGCACCGACCGGGCTACTCCGGCATCAACAGCTTGCCAGTTTCCCATCGCTCATCCGCCAACTTAGACCCCAACTCTTTCTCCATATTAACCCATCCTCTCACATATTCATCTATGCTTCCACGCAATCCATGCACTCCACTACTGCAAAAAGAAGATCAATTACACACATTTATGAAAACATTGCAGTGGCGCTATGCGCGACAAGCCTAGTTTCTCTTGAGAGAGTGGAACGGGGCGCAGAATGGCTATATCTGGAGGCACAATAAATCGAGACGAAATCTTCTATTCTATAAAACCAGGAGACGGGGTTATTAGACTGGATTTCTTTAAATAATTACCTAAGAGGTAATATATTTCTGCGACGAGGTACCAATCGTAGATTGCTTCCGATCGCTCAATTGTCGGTGAATTAATCATGAATGTGTTTAACATTAATGAGTTTCCTTCTTTCTCTTTTTATTGTTCAATATCGGATTCGCGTCAGTTTCAAGCAAGCTTTGTACAGGTGCACTACGATTCTACAATAAATTATGTTTGGCTTTCATATAGGGCCTATATAATATCAAGAAAAAATTAAATTTATTAAAAGAGGGGCTCGATTTTAACCATGTATGCGTCCTTAATCCTTTACACGTTGAAGAGGAAGCTGCATGTGCACAATTGTACAATTAAATTGAACAATCGTAATAATAATGATAATAATATTCACCATTTATTTTTACAATTGTCATTAAATGGCTCAAATTTGCGTTGTTTCTAATTTCATGATTTAGTTTATACACGTATGTTATTTTACACTGTGATTATTAACTTTTTCAACATAGCACTGAGGGGAAAATTAAAAACATTGACACACGGAATTTTTTAATATTTAAAAATAGATACTATATTAGGTATGCCTATTGATTTGTCAAAACACTGACATAAATACAAATTATGTGAGAGGTCGTAAAATCCAATTTTCAAAGTATAAGTAGAACAAGAAAACTTAAGCAAGACCATGAAACTTTCAAAATACCTTTTAAGAAATAAAATTATTCAGCGTTTGGTACGGTGTTTTATTCTTTAAATAAACAAAAGAAAACAAAACAAAAAGCGTTATATGTGATATTAACTCGAATCATACACTAAATCATTCCCCCGGATAATAATGACAAACCATACAAGCAAAACATTCATTCGTATTGTTCCACTTTTTCTTCTAAACTTCACTGCCTTAATAATTCTCATGTATATAACTCCCTTTTCCCCTTTTTCTTCTTCTTGAATTACACGTGTGCCATGTTAAGGGTTAAAACAAACGAAGAAAACCAGAATGAGGCGGGAAAATACATATGGAAATAAAACAACTAATCATAACTGTCACTCGTATCGAATTCACTCAAATCTAGCTTCATTACCGGGTGATTTATGTATGGAGTTGATTTCCGTCACTCACTGCCTAAAATATCCAAATGCACCCGAGTTGAAATGAACGAAGAAGAACAAAAAATCTATTAATATTGCTAAGAGATTTTTGCAATAAAGCACTGATGAAGGCTGATCTACGTGAAGAAAGGAAAAAACAAACACATTAAACATAAACCCAGGTGCCAAGTGACGTAGCATTTCACACGCTCATAGGAAGTATTAAAGGCAAACCATCCTTTCAAGTTGGCTAGCACTATGTAGGAGAACATGTACAACAATGTATCCCCCCCCCCGGAAAACAAAAAGATATACATTTTTTATATGGCTGCCAAATAAAAAATAAATATGATTATTCATGAAAAAATTATATAGAAAGCTCATATATTCAACTATCATTAGGTCACCCAAAAAAAAATCATGCTTGAGCGAGCACTGCCCACTTTAGTAAAGGACATGAAAATGAGGCTTTTGTAAAGGACACCAAATTCACCATTCCCTTATGGGCGGCCATGAGGGTCATAAAGAATAAAGACATAAATCGGCAAGCAGAGCAAAAAATAAACAAAATGTTAGGAAAAAATTTAAATATTATGAAATAAGAAAAGACAATTACCTTTATTGGGGGGGGGACATAATGTTGATGTTTATGTCTGGCTTTTAGTTAATTTTGACTTTCATGGCCGTCCATGATATAAGTGAATTGTGTATTCCTGCGCAGTCTCATTTTCAAAAAGTGAGCAGTCGTCACTCAAGCATGAATTAGTGTTATAATGATAATGAGGATAATTACGACCTTTCTGGTGTCACTGTGGTAAATATTTCCCCATTGACTCCTGTGTTAATTTCAGATTTCGAAACGTTTGTAGAGAAAAAGGTGAAAATTGGGCTAACTATTGTCGAGTAGTAATTTAAAGACAATTTACTCATCTTCTAATTGATAGTCTCAAAACATAGGCATAGCCAGCTCGATTTTGAATTAATCAAGAAAATAAAGCGCCATCTCGTGGACACTGTTGGATAGGGTGTCAGGGGCAGTAAAGTGACATGTACGTTCGCCCTCGTCATATAGTTCTAAAACAACTCCCTAGATCTTTCCCATTTGTGCAAAGATTGACCAAGTCTTGCTTTCCTGGGAATTGGTGTCAATATAAACCAATCAAATTACAACATTTTCGTCAATCTGGCGTTTGAAATTAGTTATTTTGTTTTTGGGTTGGCTCGCACTCACATTTTTGGTGTCTTCGAAGTAATTAGGCCTGTGTAACCTTTTATACATTATGAAACATTTTCCCCAAGCACCACATTTATATTTTGGGGCAGTTAAAATGTTTGTTTGTTTTGGGGGGGTTTTTTAAGTAAAAAGTGTGTATATTTTTCTTGAGGATGTACTGAATAAATCTAGTCTTGATGACCCTCCTGAATAATTATCCATTTTGACCCAACGGTTAACAATTCATTGTAGTCATCGACATACAATAGTCTGTAATTGAAAGTAGACCTATATAGTGCGTCCCAGAAAAATGTATACCCAACTTTGAGAGCCTCATGTTAAAATATTATAGCTTGTGTGACCTTGAAATATATATCATGATAAAGAGCAACTCATACTCTTTTCAATGATACCACACTTATACCTGTGTTGTGACGGATTGCTAAGCGGTTGGGCTTTAAAAAACAAGCGTAAAAAGTACCCTGTCCCAAGTTGGAGCAAAAGCAGCCATTGCATTTCAATATATCAAGTAATCCTTTGTGCCTAATGAATGGACTCAGGAAGGCTGACCCCAAACAAACAATGAATTATCAGAAAGCCAGGGCTGCTTCTCAGACAACTTGGTACAGATCACTTTTGACAAAGTTTTTTTAACACTCGGGTGTTCAGTCATCCATGACAGTATCGGTATGATTTTGGTATCATTAGATAGAATATGATTTACTCTTTGTCATAAAATCAAAATTAATTACATATTGGTTATACAATTTTAACATGAGGCTCTCAAAGTTGGGTATGCTTTTATCTGGGATGCACTGTATAGGAAAACGGAAATGTATGGAAGGCCTTTGTTCTAGCTTTCTTATTGAAATCTAGTGAAAAAAGAATCACTCAAAAATCTTCGAGTGATGCCTGAGGTCACTACAAATTCATTCGAAATTTACCAGAATTTCACTCTAAAATCACTCTTTTCTGATTTTAGTCTTCAAGAGTCAATATTTTTACTCATTTGTTTTGTTTTGTTTTGTTTTTGTTTTTTTGTTCTTTGTTGTTGTTGTTGTTGTTGTAAATGATAATAAGGAAAACTAATTTAAGTGCATATACTATAAGACTACTTTTTCAAAATGTTGAATTTTGGGTAAGGAAACAGGACTAGTATAGTCAACATGCTCGCTGTTATGATGTGCAGGGCTGCTGTTGCAAAGCGGCTTTAATACCAAATAAGTTAAACATTATTTCAGACGATGGGCAGAAAAATGTAGCATGTTGTTCCCATGGTGACATAGGAATGTGAAATTCGGAGTGAGATGTCAGATATAAGCCAATAGTTCGGTGGAATAAGCAGTCAATTATATATAAAAATGGCAATTACTTTTCCAAAAAACAATTTTTCTTATTATTTATACCAATTAATGTCGTTTTCAACTTGGGGAAATGCGAGGAATCATGGTGAAGTGATACAGCTTCACCGTGATCCCTCGCATTTTTCCAAGTTGATTTCTATCCTTCGGGTTTATTCCAAGTTTCAATAGCTTCTGACCATTCGAGCATTGATGAATTAACGGGTTTCAGGGACGGACCAAGGGTAGGCTTACTATAGCTCAGCTGGTAGAGCGCCTGACTAGTAACCAGGAGGTCTCTGGTTCGAATCCCGATGGAACCCAATTTTCTTTGCTCATTTTTTTTTCATATTATATAGTTTCCTTTGTTGTTCAAATTTATATCTCACGTAAATATTTACATTAGAAAAATAAACATTAATTCTGTAATTTCACACACGAGATATGGCATCTATGCTGACAGTATTTTGTTTTTAACATAGGGGAAGGTGGGGCATAACGGACCCTAGGGGCAAAACGGAACTTTCTCATAGCTTGACATCAAAAGTATTTCTTTCTATAAAATGTATTGCAGTAAATGAGGCATTGCTGCACCAATTTACCACTGAAGTTTCATCGAAAAAAATCAATACCTACAGAGGGGGGTGCCATTCAAAAATTTGTACCCCTCTGATGTAGGGTATTTCTGCTTGGGGCAAAATGGAACCCAATGGTGTGGGGCAAAAAGGACCATAATTTGGCTGACCCTGGGGAGAATTTGGTGTGCTCGCATCCCTTCTGGAGACTTCCAAAAGTACATTTATTTTGCCAACTTGAACAAATTTTGACAAATCAGTCCCCAGGAGTTGATTATTTCTTACGGGGCAAAACGGTACCCCATAGAAGGGTACCATTTTGCCCCAACAAAATATGCACGGAGTCAATTTTGCCCCATTAGTGGGGCAAAACGGACCTTTTCCGATATTTTTTCAGCTTCATTTTGCCGGAAGTATGAAAGAGATGAGAATTATTGATCGATTGTTTATCAAACTTCAATAAGAACTCGTCAAGGAAATATCATTTTTATAGTCTTGCTCCTATCTGTGACGTCACAGAAGCCACTTGAAGTTACGTGGTCCGTTATGCCCCACCTTCCCCTACAGATATTTTTTTAAAGTGTCAGCTTTATCGTAACAAGGGAGGAGGGATAACTCTTCAATTAAAATCCAAATGTTTTGGACTTGAAGTTAACTAGGTTTCCTCACGTGCACACTCTCCTTATTATTGACGTGTCCGTGAAAATTGAAACTGTCAGGGTTTCGTCGGACCTGGGGTTGATCAACACGTGCATTTTATCACGTCAGTCCCACTAACTTGTAAATTTGATGGCTGGGCTGTAAAACAAACAGGAGTTCAAGCACGCTAGTGGTTTGTTATATATTTGTGAAGTGCCGTTGTTGTGCGAGATGGATGGGCAGGATCGTAAAGATTCTTGTTCAAAGGTGGAGAAAACACGAAGGCTTGAGGATAATTGCTACTAATAGCTGTATAGCCATCAAGGGTGACGGATGGGGCAGAAAGAGAACGACAGGGGACAGGAAGTTATTAGAGAAGAAGAGAGAAATAGAAATGAGGTACGAAACAATAAGATGAAATAAGAATACAGAAACAAAAGAAAGATAAGATTGTGAATTTCTTTTTTTTTCATTTTCATATTTATTTTAAAGTCAAAACACCAATATTGGGATGCCAAAGATTATAAACGTTGAAAGTAATCAAGACCATTTTGACAATGTTTGATGATGTTATTAATGATGATGATGATGATGATGATGATGATGATGATGGTGGTGGTGGTGATGGTGGTGGTGGTGGTGATGATGCATGTTAATATGATGGTTGAGTAAGTGTGGGATGAGTGAAAATGATTGATGATGATGATATGATTGGTTGTGGTGATGATGATGATGATGATGATGATGGTGGTGGTGGTGATGATGATGATGCATATGATGGTGATAAGTGGTGATGAGTGATAAATGATGATGATGATAATGATGATGGTGGTGGTGGTGGTGGTGATTGTGGCGGTAGTAGTGATACTGATGATCATGATCATGATCATGGTGATCACGAAGACGATAGAGCTGGGTGGTGCGGTGATTTGTGGATAAGTAGTGGTGAAGACAATGATGATTGATGATGTTGGTGGTGGTGATTGTGGCGGTAGTAGTGATACTGATGATCATGATCATGATCATGGTGATCACGAAGACGATAGAGCTGCTGGTGGTGGTGTTTGATGATGATGACAGCGTTGTTCGTAATAATGAACAAGATGATGATGGTACTGATGATAGCGCTGATGTATACATGATGCTGATTGAGATGACTATGATGATATTGAAGACAATGGTGGGGTTTAAATTTCCGTAAGAACATGCAAATATAGTTCTGGCAACATGCATGACAACGAAAAGTAGTGCATTCAGCAAAAGATACATCCTTCACAATATTGTCATGATTTGACATGCCGAGTGCTCCCTCGAAAAAGCTAATCATCCTCTTAACACGTGCTCTATTCTCAAATCATTAAAGGACCACTTTGTTCAGCTGTGAAAAAAAAAACCAATTGTTAATACAATCATGTATGTTAATATAAAAGTACTAAGTTTATTCATTATAAAAAAATCAATATATTAACACGATGATAGATGAATAGATATCTCCTAATATATTTCATTATAAGTTTACTGAAATCTCCTATTTGAGGATCACTTTTTTTCACGTATCAATAATCGAAGCGAAATATTGTTCTTTATATTCATGTTTCAAAGATATTACTTACAATTATGATTCATAATCGAATAATAAAATCACTCAAAGCGAGAAATCTGAGCTTTATACATCTTTGGACATTGCGACTTCGATATGTTGCAGATACATGTATATTATACAAACTTTTTTAGCAGCCGTCAGGCCTTTAAATTAACGCCTGGGAATTGAGGCAAACTCGTCAACTTCAAAGTCAAGTGATAGACGAGTATTAGGGGGTATCAAAAAACCTCAATAAGCGCACGTGCGAATATACTCATTTGCTTTTGTGCAAATTTGCCACTTTGTATCAAAAGTGTTTGCATTTGTGGTAGTTACTTTGGGGGTATAGCTACTTAAAATGAAAACTGGACCCGGATGGCTATTTAAAGCTTCTTCTTCGATGTTCTTAGATTATATATATATATATATATATATATATATATATATATATATATATATATATATATATATATATATATATATATATATATATATATATATCACATAGGCCTACATTAATCAGGATCAAACATTTAGAACATTATACTCTCAAAATATTGAAAAGTTATCATCTTCATCTTTGCCAAAAAATAGGGAAAATGTATTGAATTTAACTGCATTTCTCTTACTTAAAAAACCCAAAGAAACAGAGTAGTTCTTTCAATAAGTTTCTTATCATTTGATTTTAGTTTGAGAGCAAAGGTCTTGTATTTTAAATATTATATATATATATATATATAGGCGAAATAAATGAAACAGATGACTCGAAACGTAGCTCTCAAATTCCTTTAATTCACAAGCTTTCGGCCAGCATGGCCTTCGTCAGGCTACAAAATAAGACGAAACAAAATTTGACAAAACATGAGTGGTTGACAGGCAAAATCTGTCATATCAACAAAATTTAACAGATATTTGTTTTTTTTATATAATCTGTCACGATTAAATAATAAGGTATATAATATATAATATGTGATACAACATGATTCACTGCAAAACTATATGGAGAGGGAGAGAGGGAGAGAGAAAGAAGAGAGGCGGGGAGGGTAAGAGATGGAAATGGAGAGAGAGAGAGAGAGAGAAAGAAAGAAAAGAAAAGGAGCAGGAGTAACAATAAGAGGGAAAGATCGAGATACGAGCATGTGTTATGTACAGTAATAGCATATACAGTCTGTGTAAAAAAAATGGTAGGGGAGACCGGGTATGGACGTTACAAAATTCACATTTTGGGCCAGATAATTCTAATGAAAGAACTCACGCACTCCATATTGGGTCTGTAGTTAGCCTATTATGTTGGCTAAAACTTGAGGCATATAAAACTTGAAAACATGTAAACACTAATTAACTACAGCTTAATTAGTGAAGACATTTTTTTGTAACAACCTACCCCATATACGGGGTAGGTTGTTACACCATACGGGGTCAATTGTTACAATATGTAAACATACGGGGTAAGTTGACAATGTGTAAATCTCTTATACTATACTTTAATTTCAACTTTCCAGTTTCTTGACATCGTTAACAGTAGATCAAGTAGAGCTCTAGAATAGACAAAAGTAATAATAGAAAAATAAAAATATTAAAACCTGAATATTGAGACAAAATGTAATTTTACATATGTAATGTAATTGGGGTAAGTTGTTAAATCAACATGGGGTAGGTTGTTGTAACAACCTACCCCATGGGTGATTTTACACACAGAAATCAACTGTAGCACAGTCATTAGGCAGAATTACAGGGCATGGCTAGGGGGTATATTAGTGACATACATGTACTATATTTACAATACCAGACTATCATCATGTGCCTTCAGTTGTAACAGCTATTACAAATTTAAATTTTTGTCAAAAATTTACTTTGAACTGTAAAAAATGGTTTTTGTTGATTTACTTTTTAATAAAACAACGGAGAAACCTCACGACCGGCAGTTCATCACAGCTATGTGTAGGCTGTATATAGATGCCAGTTAGCACATCCTCTCTTGTTCCATCTTAGCACACTGAGAACTGTAACAACTGACCCGTGTAACTTCCATACCCGGTCTCCCCTACAGTCGGAAACAAATTATTTAGGTGTGAAATATTTTCAAATAATGTGTGTATGTGGTACCAAGATGAAGCCAAAAGATTTCCTTGCTGATGCACTTTGTTCTGTATAATTTGCTTTCGTAAAACAAAAGTTATGCTAAATTTTGTGCGACGAGGAACAAATCGAAATTGAGCACTTTATGGCCATTATGCGAAACCTATACACAAAGGCATGGGACGGCGTGCGAAAAGCGGATTTTTCTTGATTGTAGAAAACCTGTCATAGTTCAAAAATTACAACACTAAATGTGATGAAAAGAATTGCAGGTGAAAGTCTGATCTTCCTGCTTTATGAAAATACCAAACAATAGCAGGCTGTGATTAATCTTCATAATATAAAAAAAAATGTTTTCCACTTGTACCATTTTATTTGACACAGACTGTATAATATCATACCCGAAAAGAGAGATAATTATTATTTACCGGTTGTTTTTAGTTCATCTGAGAGGGCGCTCTAGGGGACAAGAGAGGGTCCACTTGTACTGGCGGTTCCATGAATTGTTATTCTGTGATACAAGTTGTTATGTAAATACTACACAGTGAAAGTAGCTCAGTTATGAACATACACATACAGATGCATATACCTATACCTAATAATACACACAAATATATAACAAAATTAATGTATAAAATTTATGTAAAGTCTGTACATACAAGTACAGTGTACACAACAGCTTATACAAATAATATATGCATACACCCATAATAGTGTATGTACTTGCAGACTTATATAAGTATCCGCATATACATATAATTATGTATAATATATAATATATAATATATAATATATAATACATAATACACACTTAAATTTTGTTGATATAACAGATTTTGCCTGTCAACCACTCATGTTTTGTCAAATTTTGTTTCGTCTTATTTTGTAGCCTTACGAAGGCCATGCTGGCCGAAAGCTTGTGAATTAAAGGAATTTGAGAGCTACGTTTCGAGTCATCTGTTTCATTCATTTCGCCTATACTAAATAAAAGATGGTTCACTGCATATAGCACGTTATTCAAGGGGCCCGTTTTCACTATATATATATATGAATAACAGTTGATAAAGAAAATTGCCAAAAACATAAAATCATAGATTTTATAATAAAAAAAGAGCATAGCTCTCAAAACTGAAAGGCGAAGTCACACTCTTCGTCAGTGCTCATGGTGTGACAAAAAGATGTATTCAAAATCCGTTTCTGAAACAGACGAAAAAACACGACTGTTCATGAGCAGACAATTTGTTCAATTCTTTATATATATATATATATATATATATATATATATATATATATATATATATATATATATATACATATGTGTGTGTGTATATATGTGTATATATATATAAGGTAGGCTAAATATACAATAATCCTTAACTTTATTTTCTCCCCATCTCTCTCCCTTTCTCTTTCTCCCCCCCCCTCTCTCTCTCTCTCTCTCTCTCCATATTTCTTTCTTTCTTTATTTCTCCCCTACTACGGTATTTTATTTGTTGCCCTTCCTTCTTCCTGTATTAACATTGTCATATCCGAATTCACATCTATTCAGTTCAAACAGAAATAAATACAAAGATAAAAGGCATATCAAATATGTAATTATACAGAACAAATTAGTTGAATAATATATTTATTTGTTTGCTTGCATTATTATTATTGTTATTATTCATTAATATTGTTATTATTATTATTATTATTATTTATTTATTTATTATATATATATATATATATATATATATATATATATATATATTTATATAATTTATTATTATTTTTTTTTTAGGGGGGGAGGGTTTATAAGAAAATACACATTTAAAGATGCTTGCAATTTGTTGACACCCCCCCCCTTTGAACAAAGATGGAAATATAACAATTGCACACAGCTACTATGCTCTATATGCCTTGCATAATCGTACAATTTGAGAAAAAAAAGGGGTCAGTTGATTTATGAAAGGAATTCTCATATACCCTGCTCCATAATTCTCTTCCTTTTTTTTTTTTTTTTTTTTTTTTGTTCTTCAAAGAAACCCCGATCATCACCCTTTGACAATAGAATGGTGTTAATCCCCTAACTTCGTAATTAAATCCAACAGTGAGGTTATGCGACTCATAGCATTACAAAAGCACGCGTTCTGCGCACACGGCACGCGACGAGAAGACAAGCCGCGAGCGTCGGCCTGCGGTGTGGCGGCAGCCGGGTGGTGGTCGCAGCGAGACTGGCACGCAAAAACCGCATGAAGTCTCACCATCTTTCCATATCATCGAATCCTTCTTTTGTCATTTTTTCTCTTGAATAAAAAGGTTTCGAAAAAAATCAAAAGCCCAAACATGCCCTGCTTTTTATTCCAACGAAAGTATACACCATTACCCCTGCTCAAGCGGGAATGGGTTTGTAACTATAACTGCGCTATAGTAACATTTTTAGCACAACAAAACATCTAATTTGCCACGCGCTGCGTGACAAAAAGCTGCATTTTATCTATTTCAAAGGGACAGAAAATAAAAAGATGAAAAAAAATGCCGGCAATATCAAATACGATATACAATCCTTTATCATTATCATCTTTTGTTACAAACGTTTAGATGAAATTGCATGGGTATTGAAGTCATTATAACTACATTAAATGCCACGCATGGGCTATGACAGCTGGTCAGAAAGAAAACCATATTTTCGTTGGATCATTAAACACACATTCATAATGAGACATAACTAAATCAGATAAGAATAAAAAACGAGCAACAAAAAAGATTTCTGTCAAAAAGCTTTATGTGTTGGCCTGGTTCAGATGAAAACGTTCTAATTTTTTAGGGAGTTCATTGTTGTATGTCAATGTCTAAAAAATGGCATTTAACATGATTTTTTTTTTGTTTTTGTTTTTTTTGTTCACCATAAATGGGTCCTATAGTTAGAAGAATTGCCATAATAAAGCAAACCCAGTGCTTTCATCGATTAGACACAATAGACACAACACTAGATATTACAAAATTGTACTAAACTGTAAAAAAAAAAGGTAACTCGCAAGAAAATGAGTAAACTAATGCTTTACTCCCAACGGAGTAAACTAATGCTTTACTCCCAACGGAGTAAACTAATGCTTTACTCCCAACGGAGTAAATTTTGTTTACTCTTAACAGAGTCAAAAGGTAACTCGCAAGAAAATGAGTAAACTAATGGTTAATGGTTTACTCCTTTCGAAGCTACGATTAGGAATGATATATAGATGACTAAAAGTTACTCTTTTCTGAGTAACATTTAGCTCAACCGCATGAGTAATATTTTTTAGTCAGTAACATTTAGCTCAACGCATGAGTAATATTTTTTACTCAATTTCACGCGAGTTACCTTTTTGCTCAATATTGGGTAAGATTTTACTCATTTTTTTTAGAGTGTAACTTCAACACAGGAACATAAAAAAAAAAAAATTAACTTCAATACCGAAACATCTAAATCGATTGTGAAACATTGAAACGGTAATCGCATGTACATGTATGTGAAACAAAATATTCAATAAAAAAGAATATTATTTAAAGACATTCAAGCATCTTTTAGAATTTAGCTTTGCACGTGGCAAGAAAGGTTTTATTTTTCGAGGTAAGAGTTAGGTTGTTGCCCTCCAAACTGTTCAATAATATCATTGAGAGGATTTTTTTAATGTAAATCACATGATCGTAAAAAATTATCTCATCTTTTCTTTCATTCCTTTCATTGAGCATGCGATTTTTCGATTTAAATTACCGTGATAAATGCATGTTTAAATTCAGCCAACTATAAAGATTAGTCATGAAAGTTAATGGTGGAGCCATGAATACATTTAGGATTTAAAACACATTATTGATAACGTCAAAGATTTTTATTTCATCGACAAAATGTTAATGATTTCTTGTAAACAGAATGTTGAATCAATAATGTTTAATGAATAAAAATTATGATCGTTAAGATGGTGGTCTTCACGCACATGACGCATATTCGAGAGAAAATTCTTCCCCCCCCCCCTTTCTATAAGCGAATTGGGAAATATTCATTTCATGAGGTTTAATAATAGAGAAAACATAATCACTTCATGATATACATATTTTGTCATTGTATATAGTTTTATTCGGTAATTATTAAAAAAAACAAAAACTTATGATTCCTCTTTGGTAAATATTTGCAGAAAATTATTATGATGAACATCATTTCCCTGAACGCCACAAATACTCTTGTACTCCATGGTTTCAGCGTTCAAAATAATAGATTTCTCTTTCTCTTTTCCATATGTCACTCAATTATTATTAGTCATTTACACTCATTCATTTTCACTTCATCTCTCTCTCTCTCTCTCTCTCTATCTCCATTTTTTCCTCTCACTTTCTTTTCAATAACATGTCACTCACTAGTATTTTATACTCGTTTTCTCACATTTCCCTCACCTCACCTCTCTCTCTCTCTCTCTCTCTCTCTCTCCTCCCCCCCCCCTTTTTATTTCTGTTTATTTTCGCGAACAATCTCAATGTTATGTCCCTCAAATTTTCTTTCATTGTCTCTCATTTCACTTCTCTCTCTCCCTCTCTCTTTCTCTCTCTCAATCAGTCTCTTATATTTTCATTTATACATTATATAAAATCTGTCTATCTTTGTAAAACTCTCTTTCTCTCATTATCTCAACTCAATCTCACTGCTATCCCCCCCCCCCCCCCTCCACCACCACTCTCTCTCTCTCTCTCTCTCTTTCTCTCTCTCTCTCTCTCTCTTGATATATATCCTCTTTTTATTTTCCTTTTATATTCTCTTTATGATATCCATGTACGTGAGGTTTACTCGGGACGCGATCTATTGTATACAGCTGTAGCTGATGTAAACTTCCATGGCATTATATCGCCCCATTGTTTGCAAGTATGCATTGTTTTGTCGAGTTTGTTGCTGTGGTCGGTCGTTAGCGCTCGCGTGCCTCCACGCGCCCTGATATGAATATTCATAACAGAGCCACGCCCCTAAGTTTATCGGCTCGTGCCGCCATGAGTTTTGAAAAACCCTGAACCCCAAGCACACAACAAACCAGCAAACATACACCAATCCAACCAGAATCCAGCTGATACATTAGGCGTTTGACTCAAGACCCTTATCATTAGTAAATTTTGTCTTTTTTTTATTAAATCTCTGGCCTGGGATTGTGAAACAGTTTTTTCTTTAATACTGTTATGTAAATATAAAATTAAAGAAAGCGTTGTCGTGAAATGAAAATTTCCAATGTTTTTCAACATAAATTGTTTTATCTGAAATCTAAATTTGTCAATAAACACTTTTTAGTGTGTTTTCAAAATCTACCTTGCTTTATAGCATAAATATACGTTGCAACTATATATGTTCCTTATATACGCATTTTTATTTTCTTTAACACATATTGTTTATTAATAATCGTTATCTGGTTATAGAGTTCACATTGGCGGATCCAGGATTTGAAAAAAAGTGGGGCGCTTCTCCGAAAGGGAGAGGGGAGCCGAAAACAGTCAGTGAGTGTTTTTCAAATTATAGGGGGTGCGCGACCCCTGGATCCCCCACATCATAAGGGTACGTTATCCACCCTCATGACCTGTACCTGTTTTTATCCCTTTTTACTTTTGTTTTGTTTTGTTTGTTTGTTTGCTTGCTTGTTTTTGTAGTATTATATCCCGTTCGCAATAATATTACGCTTTGCATGGACTATACACAGTGATCTCCTTCGGTTATTATATTTCAGATGGTATGTACAAGCAAACATTCTTTATAATTTAATTGGGATAGACTGTGTTATAAGTCTATTCACAACTGATGTCTATCAGGCTCTGCCCTTTTCAGTCTTCTATTTTTCTTTTTGGTTGTTATTTTGTCACGCTACACATTTCCTATGAATTATTAACATATACCACGTATACTATACTATCTGCACATTAAAACACACAAAAAAATACATCAGTATTTTTATGCGGCATATATAGTCTCTAATTTTGGGTCCAGCAACGTTTACGAGTAACCTTTATATTTATATATCTTGCCGTTGTAAATTCTTGTTGGAGTCGATGTACTATACGACTCCAAAAGATTATGTAATCAGATTTTACGATTTTCGTAGAGACTTGTGGTCTGTATTTGGTAGATAATATATTTTAATGTTTCCATTAATCCGTTCATTCACTCTTCTAAACATGATAAAGTACAGTTTTGTAGAAATATTGGAGGGAATTGGTTTATCACGGTCAATCAACCAAATTTATCTCGACAACTTATATTAATTATATATATATTTTAATGTTTCCATTAATCCGTTCATTCGCTCCTCTAAACATGCTAAACTACAGTTTTGTAGAAATATTGGAGGAAATTGGTTTATCACGGTCAATCAACCAAATTTTTCTCAACAATTTTCTTTCAATTTTAAAAGAGAATGAAGACATTATTATAGATTTACTTCTTTAATCTTAAACTCTTTGCAATAGAACCCGTATGTTCCTTCAATTTAAACGATACCTTGCCAAGCGTATCAGTCATTTAAATTAACGCTAGATCAAGCGATTTCGTTTTTCTTTCATATTCGTTAATGAGCTCTCAATTTAATTTTTGTGCAATCAAAATTGTTTATATTGCAATGAATTTCGTACATGTACTAAATGGACGAATTTGTGCGACCACTAAAGAATACGACTCACAAAATCAAAATGATCGGTGCAATTTGCAATTGGATTGAACGGTTTTCTATTTTGGCTGTTCATAAATTATTTGATTGAAGATTTTTATGGCGATCACATTTTGGACGAAATTGATTGAAGGAAATGTCAAAAATGAGTGAAGATAGTCTGAACTTGACCGGGAAAGCCTTTATGAACTTACGGTGGTATAATACAACGAATTCCTATCAAAGCAACGGACGAGGATCAAAAGGCCGATCATGCCAGTTCTTCCCCTTATCCCAATTTTTTGAAAACGTACCCAAGTACGACCAAAATGTACTGTTGCTTCCGAGCGATAAAGAAGACAAAAAAAAAATACAAAAGAAAAGAAACCTCTGGTACTAGGCTAAGGGTGGTATCTCACTTCGCGGAGATGTCTCCGCGACAGAATAGAAAATTTCGTCTCCGCGACGGATAAAAAGTATTAGAGACGTCTCCTGAATTTCGGAGACGGATTTTTTTTCTTCATAGATTGTCGCGGAGACGTCTCGGAGACGTCTCCACGATAACGGAGACGTCTCTGATACTTTTTATCCGTCGCGGAGACGAAATTTACTATTCTCTCGCGGAGACGTCTCCGCGAAGTGAGATACCACCCTAACGGGCCGAATGAAAGAGGCGGGATCCCCAATGAAATGTTTATGTTGTAAAGGAACATTATTTTTTTTTTAATGTTTGGGCAGAGCAAACCCACCCCCTACAGAATGGTTTGGATAGAGACAAACTTTTGTTGCTACGACTACTAATGATATAGACAATTAAATTCCTTACCCTTTTAGATAAAACCATAGTTTCTTATGTAGTTATTAGTTTGCTTTATTCAACCTTTAAAGGTTGCCTATAGGCAGTTCAACATGCACTGATCATGCTTATAATTATTCAATGAAATAAATTGTCAATATTTTTATATAAATATATACTTCATTTACAAATTATGCAATTTTTACTGAAAACCTTTTAATTGTTGCTGATTTAATTAGTTAACTTAAGACACTGTAAGTAATAAAAAGTAAGAAAATGAGAGGTAGAAATGTCTTAAGGAGAAAGTTGCTTTTTAATGTAATTAAAGTGGAAAATCATTATATATAAGAAGAAAGTTGGACCAAATTTTAAGAGCTACAAAAAAAAGCAAATATATGCAGTAATGAATAATTTTTTAGAGGCAGATGGTAATGGAGAATGTCATTAATATTTACTACTATTATTGTTATCCTTATTACATATCATCATTATTATTGTTATGTATATAATAATAGCATTATTAAAAATATACTTAGTCTCTTAATATCAAGGTTAAAAAATACTTAATCTACTACGATTTATAGGTTTATAGTTTAAAGGATTTGAGGGGGTTCTAGAATCATTTGGGGGTGGGGTAGGCTACAAAATTGATATTTGAGTTCAAAAACCTCTGGAAAGGGAAGTGATTGTCCTGAAAGTGCAGGCAGTAGGAGACGGACTTATTGCTGGCATCCCATTAAATCACTCATCCATAGATTTCACAGGGTTAGCTATCTCATTTCAAAAAGTCATGCTAAGAAAATGAAATCGCTATGCGGGTATTCGGTGTAGATTCACAATAATCGTCAGTGTAATTATGATCGTGTTCAGATTATACCCTACTCCCTCACTTTCTTTTTCTTCCTTACTGTCTTCATCTGTCTTTCTCTCAATCTCTCTATTTATCTTCTAGCTGTCTTCTATTTGTTTTAATATCTGTAATGCTTTCCACAGTATGTATTTGTGTCCTTTTTCTCAATCCCCTTTTCTCTCCTTTTCTTTTCTCCATCCCTCCCCCCCCCCCTCTCTCTCTCTCTCTTACTTTCTTTTCCCTACTCATATCTTTCTACTTTTCTCCGTCTTTCCCCCTCTCTTTATCTTCTTTATTTTCCATTTTCTGCTTTCCTATTTTTTCTCTCTTTATAATGATTTCCTACCCTCTTTCTCCTTCTGTCACCACCCCCTCTCTCTCTCTCTCTCTCTTTCTTTCTCTCTCTTTCTCTCACTCTCTCTTGTATCACTTTTGTTGTCTTCTCTCCTTCTCCTTTTCAACTTCCACCATCCCCATCACAACAATCATGGCCAATCATCTCTCCCTCTTCATCACTCATGAGCTCTCTTTACCTCTCTCTCTCTCTCTCTCTCTCTCTCTCTCTCTCTATATATATATTTATACAGTGGTGGCCAAAATTATTAGAACACCAAGCATATTTAAATTATTTTTTATAATTTTCATTCAGTTGACCATTTAAATACTTATAAAATGGTTGGAATGTCTCCGAATATCATCATTGTGCTTTAAAAACTAAATAACAAAGCCATGCGTTGGGAACTCGCCCCCAAGTCGCCCTTTTTTATGTTACACCACCAATTGAAAAATTTAAGAATCTTGCCCCTTTCAGGATCAAAGTGTCATAACGTTAAACATTTTAAGCCTCTCCCTACAAAAGTATATATATTCTGAAAGGAAGTTTCCTGAGGATGTCAAAAATGGCATTCATAACAACACAGGGTGAAGTAGTTACATCTTATGTGGGGATTTTTAAATTATTTTTGAAGGGCCCCAAATTTTTAATTCAGTGCCCCTATTTAGGTCTATTGTTCCAATGACCCTTAATATTTCAACATATTTGAATTGCTCATGAAATTTCCTTTAAAAAAATGTACATTTAGAAGGAGTGTCTTCATTGAATTTAAAAAAATAGTCTTAACCTTCAATGGGCATGGTTGTTTTGGTCATCTCACCACCAAGGGTGGGGGCGAATCCACCCTCCCCATTTGACCAAATTCGTTGAAACTTAGAATGTATTAGAATAGATAAACCTGCTAAGTTTCATACTTCTACGTCAAATACTTTTTGAGCAATCGGTGTATGTAATTGGCATTTTACTTTTTTTGCATTTGGACTACATGTTTAATACACAAGTCTATGGGGAAACCAAAAGCGCATAGCGCAACTATTTTTAATGCTGCGCTTTACCAGATGGTCGAAATTACATAAATTTGGTATCAACATATTCGTAAGACCCTATGCTAAAAAGTCATGAAAGCTCATGGCACACCAAAGATATCTTCAATCTGATTTCGGCAAATGAACTAGGGCATTGATAATCCCATAGACTTTGTGTAGGTTCAGGTGTTCTAATAATTTTGGCCACCACTGTATATATATAAACCCCTCCCAAAAAGTTTCGCAAGTGGAATTTGGGCCATGATAACTTTTCAGGTACGCTTTAGTTATTCCTGATATTCATACCATTGGAAAGGTAATTTATTCCCCTTTTTATTGATATCCTATTTGTAATGATTTTGTCATGCTTCAATGCACAGAATATCAGAATATGGAGAAATGTAAAAAGTCAAATGTTGCAAATTGCATTCATCAAAGTGAAGTTCCGCCACTCGACTTTAGGCCCTGATAGCTTTTTGGGGTATTTTCCAAACTTTATTGAATTTTATACCATTGTCAAGTAAATTTATTCCTCTTTTTAATGACACCCTAATTGTAACGAGAGTGTTGTTCTAGGATGCACAGACCACCAGAATGTTAGGATAAGGCAGAAGTTAAATGTTCCAAATTGAATGCCTATTGTCAGTATTACTGTCTGTTGCCAGCAATAACAAAGCATTTCGGTTTTTTACACTTTTTACTTTGCTTAGTATTCATGCAGTATGTGCATATGAACATGATTTACTATTGCAATAGGGATCAATTAGGACAGAAGAATAAATGAACTTTTTGAATGCTATGTGAAAATTGTAAAATGCCTGTGAAACACATTAAATTGTATAAGCTTCAAAGTAGTGTTACAGAAATTTAAACTGAAAATTACTTTTTCGCTTTGCCATGTATTCAGGTGGTGTTTCAGGGTTCCTGGGACCAAGCGATGAATCACCATGAAAATAAGGTATCAATCAAAAGAGGAAAAAATTAACTTGAAATGGTATAGAATTCATAAAAATCAGAAAATATCAAAGTATTATCAGGACCTAAAGTCAAGTTGCGGAACTTCAATGTGATCAATAAAAGTGCATTTTGACAACATTTGACTTTTTACTTGTTCTCATATTTTGATATTATGTGCATTGAAGCATGACAAATCATTACAAATAGGATATCAATAAAAGGGGAATAAATTATTTTCCAATGGTATGAATATCAGGAAATAACTAAAGCGTACCTGAAAATGTTCATGAGCGCAAAGTCCACTTGCGAAACTTTTGGAGGGGTTTATATATATATCTTTTGACACTTTTGTTGTTCCTCTCTTCTCCTTTTTCATTACACCATAACCACCACCACTCTCTGAATATCCATTTCTCCTTCTTCCTCTCTCCTATGCTCTATTTTCTTTTTCTAGTATATAATCATTCTCTCTCTCTCTCTTACTTACAAAAGTTACAAACATATCCCTGTCTATCTCAAGTCTTTATCATCAGTCGGTTAATTAATCAACTTTAAAATGAGCTAATGGTTGAAAATTCTATATATCAAAAGTATATATTATAACAATATCTCCAGTTTACAAACATTTTTCTGTAATATTTTTAGCATTTAATAAAATATGAAACTTATTGGGGCTGCTGATAAGGGCTTTGAATAAAGTCAATGAATAATACAACAAATTTTTTATTTGGAAATCAGTAAATATTTCAAATCCAGTTCAGAATATAAGGTCATGTAATGTTAACTTTCCACATTGTTCTTCGCTGAAATAACATATATTTTGTATATAATAACTTCATTATACGCTTTCTGTCAGGTGCTACTAAATATGATTGTTTTCTTTTTCTCAAAACTGTGTCAATGTGATAATGTGATGAGTGTTTTACCTTCAAAATAGTCATATTTATCAGTGAACGTTTATATAGTAATTTGAAATGCTATATATATTTTGTTTTTATTAGTTTCTGGTAATAGTATTTTTAAATTTTATTTAGAAAGTTACGTACAAATATTATAAATTCCACATACATTTCAAACGCGCCTTCAATCATTATTTTCCCTATTATGACACATTTATATATATGTTCTTTCGATTATTATGTAAGTACTCGTGTACATCTTAAATTGTAGCTTTAAGTTATTATGCAAATATTTAATGTGACTTCAAAGCCCCCTGAAAAGTTACGGAATAAAAGTACTGGATTACAAAGTATAAATGCAAGGAAATAAACACGTTCTGATTGATATGTTGTTTTCTTCATGAAATAATAATTTTCTGAGGGGTGACCATTAATATTTTTCTAAGGGCATTGACTAAATCGGAGGGTGGTCTCGGGCTATAATGGTACATGGCAAACTCTTTTTGTGTATGACCCCCCACCCCCCTCACGACCCCCAGCTCAAAAAAAATACAAAAATCAAGAAGGTGGAGGGAATTGAGGAACCAACTTTTTTTAGCGGTCAAAATATTTGTAAAAGGTCTTTATAATGCGCCTCCCTCTTCCTTCCCTAAATGAGAGCATAATACAACGGAAAGTCTATTGCGAGCAACATATTGGAAAAAAAATTATCGCAGCCCCATCCACAAATAAAAAAAAAAGAAGAAAAAAACATTGCAAACGAACAAGCTAAAGACAAAACGAACAAAATGACTATTACATATCGTTGGTCAAATTCTAGTCAAGTTAGTAATAAAATTGACAATAGGAGACGTATAAAGCTGGGAGACATACTTTTAATAAGGTACCAGGAAAACTGATTTGACTACAGACAATCAAAGACGTTAGACTGACCGGTAGATAATAATTTGACTTGACGTGACTCTATCATCAAGACCATCTTGTGGCGTTTTAGTTGTCAATTTGTCATAATATCTGACCAGGCGTTCCAATAAACGACCAGCAGCTTTTCCTTCTTTTATTAAGGTTAATAGCCTACTGTGTCTAAATATGCACTTTTTATTTCGCATTGCGCTTTGACCCATGGATAAATTTCATAGGAATTAATAGAAATTAAGAGTTGGACGCTTTGCATATGTAAAATCCATGTGTGTGTTAACCCGTTTGTTTGTTTTTTTTTATTGTTTTTTGGTGTTTTTTTGTTTGTTTTGTTTTGTTTTGTTTTTGTTTTTAGAAAAGGGTAATCGAGTCCACTGAACCGACACCCATCGCCCTGTAAACAGTAAATTATTTGTAGACAGAGAAAAGGGTGCTAAGTTTACACTTTGGTCTGGGGCGCCAGGTCCGATGGGGGCTCCAATTTTTTTCCAATTTTAACGTGAACAATTAATGGCTGGTTTTCAAATTATAAGGGAGCGTCCCCTGCGCCGCTTGGATCCGCCACTGTCAAAGGGTAGTTTTCGTTTTGTGAGAATTTTTTTTTTAAAGAAAAAAAAAATGAAAAGGAAGAAGGATTAAAAAAAAAAAGAAATTTCATCGGAACTATAAAGTTTAACTTAATATCTGTCATGATACATTTCTTTAAATATATTTGAAATTCTACTTTGTATGGATTATATTTTCCTCATCCAAACGTTTGTGTGAATATGTTATGAAACAAAATAAATTGAATTAAATTTCAAAATACGTGCTTGAGTATCCAAGTTTACATCAATAGTTATATTCATTTTGGCTAACTTCAGTGGTTGGATCACACTCGAATGCTATATTTAGAATGCCTAAAGGGCCTGTCCTACAGGCGGCGATCGTTGTGGCGACAACCTGATAATTTCATAATTATTAGGAGTTCGTCTTTAAAAAGGCGATTATAAACCTACATATGACTCTATCTAAGCTAGGCTACAACAACAACTTGCTACCACACTCACAACAGCAAGATCGCCAGTTGTCGCAACAACGATCCGCCGCTCCATGGAACAGCCTTAACTTTGCAGGAGAATAGTTTCTTTTACTTTCACTTTTCATGAATTTTCTTTAAGAGGCGCCCTGCGAGCCTCATTTGATATTTGGGTGGCGAGAAATAACGTTGCTAATTATTTGTCCACAGTGGTACATTAACAACCAAATTTTGTTGAATAGAGGCGATCGGGGGCGTATCATTCAAGGACTTGTCAGACATTTTATCCGACAAACTGTTATAAGCTACTGAAATGCTTGCTTCTGATTGGCTGAGAGCAAAGTTGTCGGATGAAATGTCCGACAAGTCCTTTGATGAAATGCCCCCCAGGGCTTACAAATGGAGGAGCGCATATGACAAATTTGAAAATGGAGAGGGTGCAGAAGGCAATTTTCTTAGATGTATACTTATATGGCAATGTGTAATTCAAAAAATAAAAAATAAATAAGAAGAGGAGCCAGCGACCCT
>CALNVZ010000649.1:25246482-25307636 GCA_940671915.1 Paracentrotus lividus
CGACACCCATCGCCTGTAAAGGTAAATTATTGTGTAGAAGAGAAAGGGTGCTTAAGTTTACACTTGTTGGGGCCAGGTCCGATGGGGGCTCAATTTTTTCCAATTTTAACGTGAACAATAATGGTGGTTTTCAAATTATAAGGGGGTCCCTGCGCCGCTTGGATCCGCCACTGTCAAGGGTAGTTTGTTCGTTTGTGAGAATTTTTTTTAAGAGAAAAAAATGAAAAGGAAGAAGGATTAATAAAAAAGAAATTTCATCGACTATAAAGTTTAACTTAATATTGTCATGATACATTTCTATTGAATTATTTTTGAAATTCTACTTTGTATGGATTATAGTGTTTCCTTCATGCAAACGTATTGTGTGCATATTATGAAATCTAATAAATTGAAATTAAATTTCAAAATAATCGTGCTTGAGTATCCAGTTTACTCAATTAGTTATATTTTTTTGGCCTAACGTCAGTGTGTTGATACACTCGGAATGCTATTTTAGAATGCTAAGGGCCCTGTCTACAGGGGCGATGTTGTGGCGAAAACACTGATAACTTTCATAATTATGAGTTCGTCCCTTTAAAAAGGCGATTATACTAATATACTCTATTTAAGCTAGGCTGGAAAAACTGCTAACACTCAAAAACAGTAAGATGCCATTGTCGCAAAACGATCCGGCTCCAGTGGAACGCCTTATACTTTGCAGGAAATAGTTTCTCTTTACTTTCACTTTTTCATGAATTTTCTTTAAGAGGCCCCCTCGAGCACTCATTTGATATTTTTGGGTGGCCGAGACAATAACGTTGCTAATTATATTGTCCACAGTGGTACATTAACAAACCAAATTTCTGTTGAATAGGGCGTCGGGGGGCGTATCATCAAGGACTTGTCGAACATTTTAATCGACAACACTGTTATTAAGCTACTGAAATGCTTGCTTCTGATTGGCTGAGGCAACGTTGTCGGAGATGAATGTGACAGTCTTTGATGAAATGCCCCCTCAGGGCTTCAATGGAGGAGGCGCATAGTGACATTTGAAAATGGAGAGGTGTGCGAGCAGGCAATTTTTCTTAGATGTATCTTATATGGCAATGTGTAATTCATAAAATAAAAAATAAATAAGAGAGGAGCCAGCGACCCTTGCCCCCCACGCCCCCCCCACCTGCATTCACCACTGGAAATAGAGTGGAGAAAGACTGTTGTTATTTAATCAACAAAATTACGGTTTTCTTGAATATTCAGTAACTAAAGTGAAATAAAGATTTATTTATTTATACTAAGAATAGTAACAAGTGTACAGCATTCCCACACCTCCTTGTATATCCGCCTTTACTTAAATTTTAGATTATAAACAAATGAAAAGTTTACACGTCAGGTTATGTAATTATACAATCAGTAAAGTAATAAAGTCATAGCTTAATATAAGTCAAAAGAAATATGATGGGACCTACATAAAAGGAAGCTTGTGACACTGCAGGCCCCAATGAAAAGGTTGTAGGTAATAAATGGTGGAAGACGGATTTAAACCATAACATATACAAACATAAACAAACGTTCTACGTTGCCGTTTAAATCCATGAAAATTATTCTGGCGTTTTCGCAAAAAAACATCACCCGAAAAAGATATATGACGATGGCGAACGCGGGAAAGAGACAACAGTTTTTGCACTATTGCGGCGAAGTGTCGTCTGCGAGCCAAACATGTCAGTATCCTATGCCATAATACCGACAAGTGACACCAGCAACTGCTTTACCCATTAGGAAACAGGTGGGAAATGCCACAGGGATATCGGTGAATAGGTCAAAGGCATCATAACTAACGTCTTAACAACACGACAACGTCTTGGAAACATATTCCAGGCATCTCCTGAAGATCCAAGCTCTTAAATCAACATCGGAGCTATTATTAGGGTCCAAGAGAATAGAGGTCTGTGCCCTGTAACACAAAGACTTGCGATAGCTAAAAAAGTTACGATTGATTTTTTTTTTCTCGGTAGCCTCATTTGGAAGCCAGCTACAGTCATGGATTAGGATTTGGATATGATTAAGAGAAGGGTAAGGGCTAAGGTTAGGATTAAGATCATCAACTTTGGAGCAACCTGTCCATGATGAGGCAACTGAGAAAAAAATCAATTGTAACTTTTTATCAGTCGTAAGTCTTTGTGTTACAGGGTCCTGGTATGGAACGGGAAAAGGATATGATGGCGCCGTATTTGACCTTGCGATAACATTTCGAAATCAAACAATTAAAGAGATCAAAAGTTGGATAAATTACGCTCTGATATGTCTGAGTTAAAAGTAATATTATAAAGAGAATCCAATGGTTATTGGTATAAGTTATGTTGAAAATTGTGTTTTGATGTTATCTTATGAAGATGTGACATCAGCAAGAGTAATAGTTAATCAGCAAAAGTAATAGTATATCAGTAAAAGTATGGACTATATACAACTTTATCATGAATACCAATGTCATAATTTATTGTCGTCATAGTTTTTTATGGTCATTTTGTAACCCAAACCTAAAGTGACTTACCTTTAAACCGTCGTTATTGACAATAAAACAAGATCACGTAAAAAACAGCAACAACAACAAAATTTGTTGATATCCTTGTTTTTGTTTTCTTTTACTCATTCTCATTTCGGGAATTATGGAAAATGCTTTTTATAAATTAATGAGCTATCGTTTGACCCCTCTCCCTCCCTCCTTCTACCCCCCCCCCAAAAAAAAAAATAAGAAGAAGTAATGCTTGATGTTTAGACATTAAAGACAGATAAAAAGTGAGGGAACAATAGAGAGAATACTTGTTAATATAGCGCAATGAGGTTATACAGAATAGTACCAACGTTTTTGTTTTTTTTTTGTTTTTTTTTCATTATTCCGCTTCCTCTTGTATAGTGTTAATAAAGCATAGTAAGAAATTAATAATAATTGAAGAAAATAGTAGAGGTTGCAGTCGATTTTTTTTTTTCATAGTTCAATCGTAACCATGACTTTGAAAATAATATGTTTAAAACTGATAAAATGCACTAAATTTGGAATACAAATTTTTAACATTGTTTTTAAAAGAATATAGAATATGAAATTATGATATCATAACCTGTAAACAATAAAATCATACAGAAATCACAACCATGCTAAACTATTCACCTCTTCAGAGTTCACCATTCCACAACAACCGATAAAAAAATTAAAAATTTGCTGAAATCACTGAAAGCCATATCCGGAAATTGAGAAACCTGGAAGATGTGTTTGTGCGGTATGCCTGGTGATTCTATATATTCTTCAGTAATTGCAGCGATAGATTTTTGGACAAAATCATTCTAAAGTCATGTGTTACTAGCGCTTGGGGAGAATGAAAATTATGGACTCCAAGAATCTGCGTATCCGTTGTTGTTAATAGTATACTTATATTATTACTTACAGAGAACCAATGTGTGTTTCTGGCAGGGTGTTGCATGTGACGACGCGACTCCAGATTTTTTTTTTATCTTGAAGTAAGAAGCAGCGAGGACGGGAGAAAGGGTATAGAGATCTTTTACACGACTGAGATTATTGTGCGAAAGCGATTATCCCCGGGCTAATTAGATCGATGATATTATTTAAGACGATGACGCAAATTCGTATTAAGGAGCTGGAGGGAGTCGGGGTAGTGTTTGATGAGCATAAATAAACTCATAATTAGTATCCACCTTTCATGATCAAACAGCCAGATAAACAACAAAAGCCACGCGATTATTAATTTTCCTTGGTTGCGCTTCGCTCTAGACCGCTGCTGTAGGCCAGTGAGGATTCATAATCAGAAAATTGTTGCGATGTCGTGGAATGCCTTTTAAAATTGCATATCAGGGTCTGTGGAGCACCCCCCCACCCCAACATTTTCCATCTCAGTACTATCAATTCCTCATATAATAAACTTTTCTTTCTTAATATAACATTTTTGGATGTTAATACTCTAAACCACTTGTATAAGAGTAGATTACTTTTTTTTGCATATCAAAATGTTTGTTGTCCATTATGTCGGAAAAGTAATAGTATAAAGATAATGCGTACTCAAGGAGAATGAATAGTGAACATGATGAAGTGTTTAACAGGAATGTGTACTTGAAGTAATCAAAGGTTGTACACTTTTGATGACGTAATATTAAGAGAGGATAATCCATAGATTAGGAAAAGCATAAACAAATACAAATACAAAATATTATAAATATAAGAATTAGTGTAATTGGAAATGATATTCAATATAATAAAAGGTAATGATAAATTAGGTAATATTTTACATGCATTTTTACTTTATTCAAATAACGCTTATAAAATGTTTCGTCCCTCTCTTCATTAAGACAGTATTTAAGATTAGAAGTATTATTGTGCTACAAAGAGTTTAATATATACATTATTATATTTCCATTTCGCCTACTAACTTCCTTTTTTCTTGATCTTCGTAATACACCCTTCTCTCTCTCCTTCCCCTCTCTCTACCTATCTTTCTTTCTCTCTCAATGTCTCTCAATATCTCTCTATCATGTATGCTATCGGGTATAACTATGTGCGCATCCAAGTACCAGCAATTTTCCGACACTCTCTATAAATATTTGGAAATGTAATTTTCGAAAATATCTGCTGGTCGGTGTCTACTTCAGTGTTTATGTATCTCATCACCTGACATTATAAACACAATAACAGATTTCAAGATAATTATTATTAGCCCTGATAAAGAAATAATGAATATGGGCTCATATAAAACAGACTGGAATATACGAGATTTTATGTGTACAAATCAGTATATCAATGTGATATCTTAAATGAGAATTCTAACTAACATGGATTGTGATATGATAATGTCATTTTTACACATAATCATACCAATGAAATCTATTTGATATTAATGAAAATTATAGGACAGAATCTCATCATTTTATTGCAATCTAACAACAAAATGTAATGTATAATCACGGTTTAAAAAAAAAGAAGAAGATATTTTACAAAATACAGACCATGTAGTGTATACAGGACAACATGAGATTGGTGTATAATGATAATTTAAGACAGTAATATGATTACAGACAAAAAGTAACAGATTTGTAAATACTGATATCGTAACTTATTGCACGTGATGTTATAAATGATGCTATGTAATAAAGAACTTTGAAAGAGGAAGTACAATAATATATAAACAAAGAGAAGAAATAAAATTTTCAATACAGTTTCATGCATCATGGTAGGAAAAGTATAGTGCGCAGACATTGGCAAAACAGTTAATATATTATCAAGCGATCTTTCAAATTTAATGTAAACTGACTTAATAATACCATCAAACAGGACAATGAGGGAAAGGACTCGAGAAGAATTTCGCGATATGATTCGAATACTTATAAATGCTTTCCTATATTTTAAAAAGAATAGTAAAAGCAGTTTTGATTTACCTAGGTGTATGTTGCGGTTCCTTCTTTAATTTTCTATAATTCCTATAACAAAAGATTTTAAAAAAAAAATCATCAATCAGAATTACTTATGTAAAACTCAATCCCAAATCAGATATTTTATTTTATGAAGATCCATTTTTCTTCCTTTTTTTTTCATACTCTAGGCTCAACGTTCTGTCTTTGTGATCAGGAATTCCCTCACTCATCCAATCTCATCATGAAGAGCTTACCTTACAAAATATTTGTGACCTTTTCTTCACCCATCTCGCCGAAACTCGCACGCCGTCTCCGCGAGAAATGAAGAAAAGCTGAAGAAAGATGCGGGCCCCGGCACCGCACACACTTGGCGCCGCGTTGCTTTTCTCGGAGCGCGCCAAAGGCATGCACTGCATTTTAACACACAAAGTCAACCTACCACCTCACGTCTGCGCGAACTACTCAGTGGCGCTGCGAGTACGAATTAATATCAATGTGGAAGGGCTATGTTTAGATGGAGATAGGGGGGGGGTAATCTTGTCAGGATGTCAGGATGCCGTCTCACCAAGGAGTCATCCTCGTTCATTTTCCCTCGTTTCCAAGAGTAATCTAAGAAACAGATCTCATCCCTCGTATCTTGCTTTTCTTCCCTCCGGTGGAAGTACAAGCAGCATGCAACGGGTGTCATCAGTAGTCATGTAACATACAGAAATGAAATTGCACTGCATTACGTACAAACTTATGACATCACAAGAACACGATTTTAAAATACATTTAAATTGGAGACCAGAGAGGAATAAAATTGCAGTCTAATTTATCTTCTTGATAAAAGATACTTTTAGAAACCCATTTGCGTTAAGGCCTAGGCCTCTTTCACATTTTGTAAATTAGATTATTATCCATATTTTTTCATATGATTTATTTCTCATTCTCAAATATCATTGTTACGTCCTCAATCTTAATATGATAATTTAATTTATTTGTTTATACATGGTACAGAACCAAACAGTGACTAGATTTTATTGAGACCAAGTAAATATGTATCAAACATTGAAAGCTACCTAAATATTTGTAAAGATGTAAATCTGAAAACATTATTTATAAAAAAAAAACATTTGAATTATATCTCGCATAAGTTAAGAAATGGAGGAAATTAGAAAAGGAAATTTACCTCGCCAAGTCACGCGAAGTTCTATTCCACAAACAATTGTATTCGTAATGTTTGATGTATACCATCTCTATCAAGAATGTTCATCAATGTGCCATCCTCTTATATGCTGTTCATTTCTTACCTTTTTAAACATCTGCCTTGAGCCAAAATAAGTTCATGGACCTGATTTTCTAATACCCCGTGTATGAACTTGAACTGTATTAGTATCTATTTTGATGTTTTGAGTTTTTTTTGTTTTGTTTTTTTTGTTTTATTAAATACAGATCATCAAAATTAAAAATCAAAATTAAAATTTTTTTTTTTTAAAGCAGCCTTTGGCGATATATCATATTTGAATTAATTTTTGGAAAGTTTGTATAGCTAATTTTCCTTTTACCATTTGAACATATACTGGGATCCGGAGACTATAATCCCAGTAAAACTAAAGTCGATAAAAAGGGGTGCAATGTCGAGATGAAAGCAAAAAAAAAAGGGTAATTTTTTTTTTCTCTCTCTATATTATTAAGTTGTTTTTTGTTTTTGTTTTTGTTTTTGTTTTTGTTTCTTTTTTTTTTGGGGGGGGGGGGCTTTTTGTTCTTTTTTTTTTTAATCCATTCCCCTCCTTTTCTTTTTCCCCCTGATTCACCCCCCCCCCCTTTATCGCACATTAAAAAACTTTGAGAGGGGGCATCAAAAATAGTAAAATGCTAGATACGCCGCTGATAACCCCTTTTAACCTTGAACCCATTGCCGTTCTCTCACTTACTTAGCTAAAGTACATCGATGAAAAGCAGAACACTGGCTTGAATACTAGTTCGATTGCAGTTATAATTACCCGTACACACCCGAACAAGCAACCGTGTATATCAAATTAGACGATTACTTTCATGGTTCATGGTTGGCGGAAGTCTGAAATTGTTTTAATTATATTTGCTCTGATTATACAATCCATATCGTTATAGGGGTTATTGTTAACGATTAACAAGTTATAAAACCCTGGGAATCGTCATTCTTATTCACTACAGTCTGTGTCAAATAAAATGGTACAAGTGGAAAATATTTTTTTAAAGTATGAAAATTAATAACATTCTAAATGTGTTTGATATATCCATAAAAATAGGAAAATCAGGCTTTCTTCCGCAATTTTTTTTCATCCCATTTGGTGCTGTAGACCTTGAGATATGACCAGTTTTCTATAACCAAGAAAAATGTACTTTGCGCATGCTTTTCTATGGGTTTCTGACATAATAGCCATGAATTCAGCGCACCGAAACAATAGATGTGTGTAATTTCGATTAGCTCATCGCCGCACAAAACTTGTTTTACAAAAGCAAATTATACAAAACAAAGTGCATCAGCAGGAAGAATCTTTTGGCTTTAAGTTGGTACCACATTCACACATCATTTGAGAAGATTTAAAACCTAAATAATTTTTTCCCGACTGTACCATTTTTTTTTACACAGACTGTATACGACAAACAAGCGGACTGTAATATGAAGAGGCCATTTGCAAAAGGGGTTAGATAAATTTTCCTCAAATTTAATTTTTTGTTCTTAAATTAATGCGTTTTATAGTAGCTCTATAAGATATACCAAAGAAAATTTGAAATTCTCATCAAAATGTGAAAAAAAAAGTTGTAAAAAATATGTTTATAACAGTATTGCTATATCGATGAAGTAACAACAACTTGGTTTATTCGGAATGGTCTAATTTGGATGTAACCCCTTTTGCAACCAAGCTCTTCATATATAGGTTATAAAGTGTATTTTAAAGTGCAATTATTTGGTTGAAGAACTACTGTGGGTTCAGATGCTTTATTCTTGCATTGACATATATCTAGTTGCGTTGATGAATTAGATGAATATCAACACACAATGAGGTCCTATTGATCGTGCTCTATCTGAATTGAAAGGAATTCATGATTTATGCCATCCTTTCCCTAAAATAATTTCATGAATAATGGAGGTTAGGTCGTGACATAAAACGAGCCATCTTGAAAATCGTGTTGAGATGAGACTTGTAAACTATCTCCTAGATTCAGAAATGCACATCTCCCCCGATCTCTCCTTCTCTATCTTCCCACGTACATGACGTATCTCCAAAATTAATCTTACTCCTTCTCACAACGTTTTCCATAGTGCCCTTTTCCTTCTCTTTTTCTCTCTCTCTAGTTTACCTTCCCTTACTTATTTTACACAATTTTATCTCCACATCTCTCTCTTTCTATCCAATCTGAACAGTTACTCGTCTAATATCACTATTATCTTTTTTTATTCTACTTTATATATCTCGACTCTCATCAAATGTCCATATCTTCTCTCTCTCTCTCCCTCCCTCTCTCTCTCTCTCTCTCTCCCTCCCTCCCTCTCTCTCTCTCTCTATCTCTCTCTCTCTCTCTCTCTCTCTTTCTACGTTCTCTAAGTTATATTACACAATTTTATCTCCACATCTCTTTCATCTCTCTCTTTCTATCACATCTGAACACTTCCTCATCTAATCTCATTATTATCTATTATTCTACTTTATATACCTCGACTCTCATAAATTGTCCATATCTTCCATCTCTCTCTCTCTCTCTCTCTCTCCATTTTCTGCACACTTTCCCTTCCATCCCACTATTATTCTTCGTCTCTCTCTCTGCCCCCTCTCTGCATACTTTCTTTTTCAATATTACTTTTGGTTTTGTCTCATTCTCTTTCTCTCCATCTCTCCATCTCTTTATCCACCTTTTTTCTTAATTCGCCTGATCTGGCAGATGTAATATATACACAGACATACGAAACTATCTCTCTCTGCATACTCTCTTTTTTTAATATTACTTTTGATTTTGTCTTTCTCTCTCTCTCTCTCTCTCTCCCTCCCTCTCTCCATCTCTTTATCCACCTTTTTCTCTTAAATCGCCTGATCTACCCAATGTAGTCTATGCACATACATATTAAACTATCAGTGCATAATGTAAGTACATTTATATAGATTATTTATAAATTGTTAATTATATAAAGACCTCATTATAATTCGATTGTCATGCGTAATCTGACAAGATAGGCTTTCTTAATTCAGATTTGTGAGTATGTTTTAAAAATAGTGAGAAAAAAAATTATGCTACATTTTTGTACCTATCTTTTAATAAAATCATTACACGGCTTAAGATCGTACTTGTTTGATATCTTACCTTTGTTAAATTATGTTGATAAAACGAAAATTACTGTTTGATTTACTTTGTATACGATATTATAGTGCATATCAAGAAAAGTTCGAATATTGTACTGTATTCATCTACGGTAGAAATGCGCAAGAGGCGTTTATGGCGTTACGCTGGAAAGGGCGTCAAAACTTATTCAACACCAAGGGAATGTGCTCTTCTCGATATCATTTCACCATGACCCCCCGACCAATCAGAGCGCGGCGAAGCTGAACATGAATATTCATGAAACAGCATTTCGACCAATCAGAATGCCCGCTTAACTTATCTCACGGACACCACTTAAAAGTGGAGTCTGTTGCACGCCGTGTGTGTACGGTACACGACGTACGTTGAAAGCGCTATACACACAAAGTGTAGTATTTGCTCGCGCGCCGAGGGTGACTCTATATTGGCGTATCGTAATAAGGGTCCCTCGAATGGACACCTGTGTTAAGTAGACCTCCATAACAATACAAGCATCATCGATCGATGCGCAAGAAAAGGGCGCATCGCAGTGGTTTCAACACAGCTTTCCCCCCTTTCCTTTTAACATTATACCCCCATCCCCAATCGCCTTTATTCATTTATGGATACTGGTTCTCTTTTCCTTAATCAGCGACTGGTTTTAGGATGCGTCTTGTGCGCTTCAGTTAAACCCGTTGTGCACTTCCAATCACGAGTCGTATTGGTGAAGGGTTACACTATTTACTTTAATAAGAGCCTAATCGTCGAAATCTGCTTAAAGCGTCGCTGACTTGTAGGCACTGATCCAGTGTCTAAATAGACGTCGACCAAGATACATCTATACTCGGGTAGTTAACCTGTCATTTAAATCTTGTTAACTTGGAGTCTCTTCGCTTTATTAATATCGTCAGTCGAATTTTAAATCAGAAAATGATTCTCTCTGCAAGATTTTAGATGCTATTTTCAAGGGTGAATACTGCATTCTGAATCGAGGGGACCCGTTATCAACTTTTCACAGCAAGTGACTTTAATTTTCATCGAGTACTTTTTCTTACTGATTTTGGAATTTGGAGGAAGAACCATGCCTAGATCATTTTTAAAAACAGTTAAAGTGAGCAAAAAGCCCCAGCGCTATGCTCCATCACCTAACGAGGAATCGGACGAGAGTTCCCCCACATCTCCCGGGATAGCAGTCACAGCCGAACCCCGATCAGGAAGCGCCTTCACTCCAGTAACTCCTAAGAAGAAAGGTCAGTTATTATTTATTAAACATTTCTCACTTTTTCATTAAAACAAGTAATCCAGATCATGTTCTTGATCTGTCAAAAATGTAATATGAATGAGGAAGTGTTGTTTATGATGTACTACTTTTTAAACTTTTCATGTAAATATAACTTATGAGTTAAAGCATTATCAAATAAGAAATTAAATGTAATTTTTGTAAATATTATATAACGCACATGATTTCTTGAAATGTTCTCGATATTATATATCTACATATTATCTATATTAAGGAATATTAAATCCATGTTATGTACTTATGAATACTTGGAGAAAAAGTATGATAAAATGTCAAAGTAGTTATCTTTAAAAAATATAATAATAGGGAGGTGACAAGATGGCTTTTTGTATCATAAATATCTCTAAACTAATATTAATCTATGCAATATGAGCACAAAATCATATCGTACGTGTGAGATGATTTTCAAAATAATTTTGGTTGTACTTACTGTCCAAGTCCAACATATTTTCCTCTTTGTGTCTTAACCATGCTTTAAACACATCGTACGTGCATGTAATGAAATTTATGCACTGATAGGGTTATTTCTCATAACGGAGTAAAATATAATAGCATTTTAATAATAAATAGTTCATATTTTTCTCAACGTGCGGTCGCAACATGACTAGCGTTCGATCTTTAGAAAGAACATTGTAGCAATTATTTCTAAACATCATCTAATTACTTAAGATAACGAATACAGTGTGATTTCTCAATACAAACTGTTTCAAATTAAACCCCCAGTATTGTCTAGGTGGTTTGGTGCGGGGTAAAACACCATGCAACGTTATTATTAAGTCAAGCTGCGGTCGCACGGCTAAAAGATTCCCAGTCATCAAGGCTATGTTCAAGCTCGTGCACGCGGAGACTTCCCGCAGGCAAGCACGCTCTAAACCCGTAGAGAGCTAGTGATTCTCAGCGTCTACCACTACACATTTTATTCAAGCGTATACCAATTTTCTCCCCTCTTTTCACCCCTTCCCATCGACTACAACTCACATTTCAGTCAAGTCTAGTCTATTCAATCGCCTAAACAAATCAGCCGAAATTATCAAACGACAAGTAGAAAGAACAATGTTTTAAATACACGCTTCAATTACACCCTACTGCAGGTCTGTCATTTTTCGTGGAAGAAAAAATTTAATTTTTGTATAAAATAACAGCGGTGAAAATATATACACTATTATCTCCAAACGTGAATAATAAAATATATTTTTTTCAGAGAAGCGGTGTAAAATAATTACCATTGTCCCTCTTTGAATATTATTTCTACCGACATATCAAAATATTGTTGAATGCAATTTGTATTTGGTTGGGTCAACGCATAGCTTTAATTTGATTGGAAAGCAACACAGAGTACACGTTGTGTCAAATAATGTGCTAATTGTTTTGACCAGTGCTACCATGTACATGATATATGCTACAAGTTGAGAGATATAAGGTAGTAAATCACTGTTAAGTTTTATAAGTTAACGCTTTCTTGCTCTCACAAGACAATCATCTTCGGTATAGAGGCGAGAGAAATTGTATAAATTCCAAAACGTTTCTTCGATATTCAATTATTAATGGAAAAGGGAGTTGCGTTAGATTTTCAAAATTTACTTGATATAATGATTGTGAAATAACATAGGCTTACGTTCAATTTTTATAAACATTCTTGTAGTTTTATATATTTTTTAAAAATTATTTTGACATAATTTCAATTAAATGTACGGTTTTATATTCATTGTTATGCGTAGAATATATATACTGGCAGCTAACAAGTAAGAAATTACAACAACAACAAAAATCGTATTTACAGGACATTACAGAAGTTTACATTAGGAATGCGTATAGATTTAGAATTAATTAGTAGTAAATTGAAGTAAATTGCAAAAAAAAAACAAAAGAACCCCTAAAATAGAATTTGTAAATGAATAAAACATAAATAAAATTTAAGTAAATAAATAAAACCCGTTTTTTATATAGTTGATGCGAAAAGTAAAAGAAAATAGGGCCTTATACCTTATATATATAATGACACACACATTGGTATTACGAAACGCTTATATTGCATAAAATATAGGCCTTCATAAATGAATTAATTTGCATTAAAAAAAAATGTCAATAAAATTTATGTAATATCCTAATTATAATTCACATAGTGACAATTCACATCTATACTCACTCGAAATGGTAATGAAATATAGAAGAGGTTGAGAAAGAGAAAGGTTGAGAAAGAGAAAAGTTGAGAGAGAGAGAGAGAGGGGGGGGGAGGAAAGAGAGAGAGAGAGAGAGGAAAGAGAGAGAGGGGGAGAGAGAGTGGGCAGGCAGACATATAAAATAGGAGACAATACATATGACAAAATAGGTAATTTTTGAAAATTAATTCATGCGGCAAGAAATAATGCAGGTACTTATGCGAAATTGTAAAGAAACAAAATTAAAAGTGACATTTTAGCCAGGGAAATGTAAACGAGGAAATTTTAGGGGAAAAGGAAGTATTGGAGAAAAATCAGTATCTAAAACTGATGTATCCGACTTTAATTTGCTCTTAATTGGCGCGATGCGGTCGGGCAGCGAACGAGAGAACATCGTCCGTAGATAGGCGCTTCTCATCGCACGCGTAATGCATCCAACAGAACGCCTGCCTGCGTTAGTTTGTATACCAATAATGGTAACGCACACTGAGCATATTGTGTGAGTAATGAACTCGAAATGGCGCGAAAAGTGTGGGAAAATGGCGGGAAACCGGTGAAATCAGTGCTGCCAAGGAGGCGAGATGGGAATGAAATGAAACGATATCAAATCAAACGGAATGAAGCATAACTTCAATAACTTTCTAATTCTAATCGCTCCACAGGAAAACGGTCCAAAACGCGAGCGTTTGTTATGGTGGGAAAAAAACTCAAATTTGATTGACTCGGGCAGAAAGCCCTATATTAAAAGCATAAAATATTAAGTGTATCATACTGATGACCATGATCACCAGATATAGTTTTATAATACTAAAATATATCATCCATGTCATTAACCAATATCCTGACATGGTACAGACCTGTCAAATGCGATATTTTGCAACAAAAAATTCTCACGGTTAGTACTTTCACCGAAATTATTATTTTTGAAATACTCTGGAAATTTTAAGTGCTGTTTTGTATCGATTTGAAACTTGTTGATTTATTTAAGCTTCAGCATACAGTGTTTGAAACCTTGATTAGTATGCCATGCAATGATACACTCAAATAATGATAATAATGATAAAATTAGTAATAAACTGTATTTATCTTTCAGATAACTTCAAAATTAATATTAAATTTTAACGTTATCTTTGTGTTCTGATTTGACTTTAACTTTTATAATAAAATAGATATCTAAACTACAGTTCACTTTAAAATGAACGTATTTGGAATTTTCTACAATCCCAACTCGAAACCAAGTCGTGTTTGTATAATATCCTGATTCTCTAGAAGGGGAAACATGGGGCATAATGAAATGTAATGAAGATTTTGAATTTCTTAGACATGTTGGATCTGTAGGTAAAATAATAGTTTATAGTTTACGATTCTTGTGTAAAGCAAATATGTTATGGGGAAGAACTTAGAAAATAATATAGTGTTAAAAGTTATGTATTTGTTATTCAGATATAGTGTACATTTTGGTTTGTAACAATTGGGGTCATTATTGCATTTATAGATTTCCATGATATTACTTGAAACGTTATATTTCCAAGAATTATATCAACACAACTTCGTGTCCTGAACGGGTAAGACAAGGATATGTCTAACAAGAATCAAAGTTAGAACATGTATAATAATTTTGAATTTCACCATCAGACATCATGCAACTATGAAGGATAGTTAATAAAATTTAATAAGATAATTAAGTTCAAAGTATGATACGCATAACCTAACGTTTAAATAACAAATGAATCAATGCCACTTTTTTATTTTTTTATTTCTGCAATTGAGTTTTAAAGTAGTACTTACGCATGTGTTGTTGGGAGTCGGCACCGAGCCGATGCACCGACCGTATGCATCGGGGTACATCGTGGTACATCTTGATGCATCGTGATTCATCGTGAACATAATGCAACCCGTGTCTGACTTGGCAGAAACGTTAAACAAGATTGACACCATAATTATTTAGACTTGTCTAAACTGAGCGCGTGGAGGTCGTGTGTCGAGCTCCTCTCTTCGGCCAATCACAACCGTTATATTTGCTAATCTCGGTTAGTTTCGTTGACATAACGAACCATTGTCTCCTTTTTTCTCTCTCTCTCACTCCGTCTTCGACGATAGTTTATACACCTTATCTGGCATTGATAGCCCATATACGATGTGTACATAACAGGCAGGTGTCCCTAAACCTTTAAATTCCAACTCGCTTTAACCAATATTATACCAAGGAAACAAAAGAGTTCCGTTCGATACACGCAAGCACAATCCGTGGCGGATCCATGGGGCGGGGTCATAATAGGGGCGGGGACACACCCTAGCCTCTGTATGATTTTAATATGATAATTCTTTTCCTTTTCAATTGTGAGAAGATTTATGTTAGGAACCCATATCCCGCCCCTTTTGTAGAGGAACAATCTTTTATTTTTATTTTAATTCACATCCCCTACCTGGATCAGCTTGAATCGACCCGAATATGCCACAGAAGATAACACACCCCAATAAAATCTTGAGTTTTGACAATTAAGGTTTCCTTATCAATAAAGGGGTATAAATACAGATAAGACCAAAAGGCGTCATTAATTGTAAACCAGGCACGCGTTTGGTTTCGAACCTCGTGAGTATATTTATCATTAAAACAATCTCCTTTTGATATTTATTTTACGAATCCTGAAAGAAAATAAGAAGCTGTAAACTTTGATTTCCCAACTACCCTTGTTGACAAAGGGCTCGACAAGAGGGCTAGAGTTGTGTAGGTTTAACTCAACAGGTGGTACGAAGGGGTGTATGAGTGGCTATCATTGCGCCGCATGTCTTGACTTAGGTTATTATGACACCCAACAGCATGAGCTAACATCTATCTTCATAATACACGCTCCATATTCATACGCAGCGCGTTTGATTTATGAGTGTGTAAATACAGAAATATTTATCAGCCTCTACTAAAGATATAATTTCCTCTTTCGACCTAGACCTAGGGTTGTTGTGCGTTTCCAGAAATAGACATGCATGATTATAGAGCAGATAACAGACTGTACTTTATCTTTGTCTATATATTGTTAGGAATAATTATAATGATGTTATTCTTCTTATAGTAGCAGGGAGATAATATAAAACACTCCTTGTTTTCCCTTAAAAATCAGATAATACTCCCCCACCTGGATACGAATATCAGATTATCACACTTTAAAAAAAGGCATAGCATTATTCGGTTAAATAATTATATTGAGGACACTATATCCATATTTGTATTATGTTTATTCTCTTTGGTAAATTATGAATAAATCACCCACCTCCTCCCGTTTCAATACACATAAAAGGGGAAATAAATCAGTAATGGCAACACCGTTGAAAATCAAAACATTTTGTGTGTCGTGTTTATAGGGAGCGTGCGTAAGACCTCTTCTGGAATTCCACAGCACGAATAAGATTGAGAATCGACTTCATTGACAAGGAAAAATAGAACAAAATATGATTGAAAAGGAAACCAAGATTTGTATATTTAAATCAACAAAGCTGGAATCATAAATCAATTCCGGTTGGCGGGAACTCCATAAAGTTGCACAAGTTCTGATATCACCACCCGCTATCGATAACACCCCACGCCAGGTCGCGTGCGGATCAACGTTCCGTAAACCACACGATCCAGTGTCGGAATTTCCTCTCTCTCCCATTCTCCTGCGCTCTTCGTATCTTCGTTTGTTCTTTTCTTTGTTATCTTTCATAGCGATACTGCCATAGACACCTTTGGTCGGATGCTAATGAAGTGTAATAAATGATTTTAGAGGAGGAAAAAATATCGTACCAGTCCTTGATCAAGGGGTTATAAAGCACAAACGTGCGCGAGTAGTGTTTGCTGCAAGCGCGCTGCTGCCAGCAGCCGCTCTCTAAATTGAGTCAGTGATTTTGAATAGCGCGGGCTGCCTGGTTCGAAATACAAAGAGAACATTTCTTACTTCATTGACTTTAGATAAAAGCAGCATGAATGAATCAGATCAAAAAGAAATAAATCAACAAAACGGGTGAAACGCTAACTTTAGATTTTCGGAAAGGCAGAAAACGCTTTTTTATTTATAAAAAACAAAAAACAAAACAAAACAAAAAAACAGCAAGTTGAGGAAGGTCGAGCAGATGAAGATATGTGCAGGCGATGCGTTCGTTCTACTTCAAGAGTTTTCGCGGGAAAATTTAAGGCCATTTCAGTTAAAAGACAATGCTACATACATTATAGAATGGATGATACTGCATCGCCCTGAAGATGAGATGTTGAGTATCTCATCGAGGTTATATTATTCAACAGAATTTGTTATCGGATTAGATTAGCGAATGAATCTCTGTAATCGGATGTATCTTGTCTGTTACCCCAAAACCACTTAATCCGGAAAGGTCTTTGAATAAAATGGCACAAATAATCGACAACAAAGGGATAGGATAAACGGAGTAGATACCAACGTGATGAAAACACGAACCAATAATGTTAAGGATCGTCGGATATTAGCCGTTCCTCAATAGAAAAGTGTTTTATTCACCTTTTAAGGGGTCCTCTTTGAGATGTAATTATCGTAATACATTTTCCCCGAGCAGTGATTGATTCACAGAGGTCATCTACCTTTGATTTTGTTGTTCTGTTGTGTGTCATGGTCTTGGAAGGTAGAGAAAGCCCCCTTGTGGTTCGAATCATCTGACAAAAGATACATTCCACTGTCATGACATCTTTACTTAAGTGGGAGCATAACAAATTTGTCCTTGTTCTTCAAACCTTTGAAGAATTACTTAAATCTTCCTTAAATCTCACTCATGTCTCACTTAACTCTTACTCAAAGCCTACGTACATCCTATTCAAAACTTCCTTAAATTCCTCTCTAATAAAACAAACCAACAAACAAAACAGGAGTTCTCCCCATTATACATCATTGTATAGACACAACAGGGTCGCATAGTAGCTCATCAATGATTTTGAATATCATTTTGGTAAGGGAAAAGCAGAGATACTTATAAACAAAATAGTTGAGGGCCGCCCCCGCCCCACCTGCCCTTTGACTCGGTGCCCCTGGAACGGGGTAATAAGATCCAGTTGTTCGGAAGCAAAGCATGTTGGAAGTAGATGCGGCAATCTGATATAAGTGCCTTAGTCAATCAGTCCATGGTAATACCGTATGACAATGTTTTGATTCATCATCCATCAAAAAGCATGTTAATCATCTATTTTCTCATAACATTTGTGCCCCCCCCTCTCTCTCTCTCTCTCTCTCTTTTTCTCTCTCCATCTCTCTCTCTTTCCCGATTGCATCATCCATCAAAAGGCATGTAAATCATCTATTTTCTCAAAACAATTGTGTCCCACTCCCTCTGTCTCCCATTTTCCCCTGCATGTCTCTCTCCCTCTCCCTCTCTTTCTCTCTCTCTCTTTCTCTCTCTCTCTCTCTCTCTCTCTCTCTCTCTATCTCATTCTTTCTCTCTCTTTCCCGATTGCAAGTTTTCCGCCTATCTGGAAATGAAGAATCGCTCCTCAACTAAATGATCCCTGACTCCCATGTTAGTAAACTCTCTTCCGATCATGAATAATGTGTGTACATCAGATACATTGGAGCATGTGAGAATCAAAGTCATTAGCAAAAACCGATTTCGTCATTCCAAGGCCTTCTAATACGAGTTCAAATTTTGCACTTTGTAATGTCGCACTTTGAACTTCAAGGGGAGTATTAGTCTATGCTTTCTGACTCATGCACCACGTTCTGAAATGAGCACATGATAATATTTAATGTGTACAAACACATCTTTGCTGGAAAAAAAAAGAACATAAAAACAATCTATCTAATTTGTAGGTTAATCATACTTGAAAGTAGAGATTGCAATATTGACCACGTCTCGTATTTACACGGGACATTGGTTGAATTGATTTAGCACGATGACGGCAATGATTTCGAAACCTCTATCTTTTGTGCAAAATATATTAACATTTTCTAACTCCTTCTTTGTCTATATCTCCGACAATATTACATATTTTGCTTTCGTTTCTTGAATATTTGCTCTAGTTGTCTGTTTAATTACATTATTAGAGAGGCACTGATGGAAACATTTAAAGGAATTAATGTACAAATAGTATAGATACAATGAAAGAGATAAAATGCCTATAGGAACTGGGGGAAATTATAAAGCATGTCCGCACTGGGACGTAAGATGCATCACCAGTAGGTTAAACAAGACATGCGCGTCGCTGAATGGCCCCGAACTAAATCCTAACCACCATAAATAAAGAAAGAATTGAAACAACCCCCTCCATCTTTCTCCGTTGCATTTCAAATAGCTTGTGGCCTGGAGTCGAAATTTAAATGACCCTATTATCGCCGTGATATATTCTTGTCTGTTGATTGAATATCATAATTGCAAGGTTTTGAGCGAGATTAATTGGTTTAATCAATTACCAAGTAGCAGGTTTGCCCGCCGCCCGCGCACGCTCATCATTCGTATACAGTCCCATACCTGTCAAAATATGTTGGGTATCACAAGAAACGGTCCAGGGAAGTGATGTCCTCCCATCGGGGGAGGTGAAGATGGAGGCATTCACGGGTGGACGTGGGGGAATTTGAGATTGAAAATCTTCATCGAATGCTCAATCATATTGAAACACCTGGGACCCATCGCAAGGATTTGGATAGTGGGCATGATTTGTCATTTGAGTTCACAGGAATTCTCAGACTGGATATGATGAAAACAAGCTTTCTATCAGAACTATTAAAAGAGTTTCTTTTTAATCTCTTGATAGTTCAGTGTCATGTTAGGGACTATATCTCATATGTCAAACACACCGTTGACTTGAAAGTGGAGCATAAACATGGTTATTTGCGATCAGTCAACTATTCTGCTAGCGGCAAAACTAAAACCACCAGCTCGCTCTTAAACAGGCCTACACGAAAAAAAAACAAACAAACAAACAAAACAAACAAATTAAAGATATGCGAGTTTGTATGAAATCAATCACAATTGTATGATTTGTTTTTAACTTATGAATGGTTATATAAAATAAAGTTAAAAAGTTATATGTTAGCCCAAATTTGACGTTTCAGGACAACTGCCCCTGGACAATTACCACCATGACAACTACCCCCAGACACAGAGTTAGGGTTAGGTGGGGATAGTTGTCCGGGGGTAATTGTCTAGTGGGTATAAATTGTCCTAGAACCTCCAAATTGATATTAAAGTTGTAGTAAGCTGTATTTGATATGTGACTATTCCTTATTCTTTCTTGACAAAAAGTATTGCCAGTCATTAATCAATACATTTCGATCGATTTCTTGTGCAGATGCATTGGATCTTAGATTACCAAGCAGTGTCGACATCGACCCTCATCACCGCTATCTCATCGTCCAGCCACCCCCGCCATCGCGTCCCTATCCGTTCACCGACTCGTCCACGGCAGCCGTCCCAACCAAGCAGCACAGTCCGACATTGAGCATCGAGCAGCGTCTCGCTGACCTCACCAGTCCACGCCGTCATCCAGGGCTCCCCGTCCCAGCTAGCACAGCTGGTAGTCCACTCCCTGGTCGACCAACATCCGCCGATGTCCCTTCTTCTTCCACGATTCCGTTGACGTTGACCGTCCCGAAGCTGCATAACAGTATGGCCAGTCCGAGATTGAGGCCGGAAATGACTCCTTTGACCATCGGTGACGTCAGTCCAGCAAAGGCATCAGGGTACAGATTCCAAGGAGAGATTTCAAGCTATGATATTCCATCACCTCCGTCAAATGGTGAGCTTCACAGCTTTAATTTGATTTCATTCTTGTCTCTTTCCTCTCATCTTAAACGATCATCTCTCACATTTCCCCCTTCTCTCTTGTAGCTATTGTCTCCCCTCATTAGTCGCTCTTTAAATGATTTCGTTTTCTTAAGGTCATTGAAGCTTTATCACATTTACGCTAATTGCGAACATAATTACATAATGGAAACAAACTGTTTTTCTTAAACGTAACCGACAATGTTGCAGAAAATGGATGGCGTGATATTATTGGATGAATCCCTACACTACTTATCATAGAGACAATAATCTCATATAATAACCAGAAGTGTAACGCGAGAGCTTGGCCCTTTGCGCTCTGGTTAACGCGAAAGCAAACCTTATTTGATGAAGCCTGTCAAATAAAGATTGCTTTCTACAATTCCATCTTGTCTCCCTCTCATCTAACATCTCTCTCACTCCATTTCCCTCTGTCTCTGTCACCCCCCCCCCCCCCCCCACCGGATTCTACCCATCTTGTTTTCCTGTCTTCCGCCACAAGGGGAGTCACTTTGATTTCAAATCTCCGCCACGGTTTCGCGCCCTTTCCAAGGCCTCGGAGCGCGCGATTTGCTCAAGGGACGAAAAAGAACATCGCCTTTATGAAATGCAAGAAACAGCCGATAAATTTTCATTCCCTTTTCATTCCAATTCGTTACCACACACTGATTAGTTCTGAAATATCAGGCGCTTTTGTGACGGGTTGAGAGACACTGAATAAATCGGCGCGCGGTTTTCAGATTAAATCGAGGGAGAACGAAGAGGTGGAATAATTTTGGTTTGCTCTTCATCTCGAGGAGGGTCAAATGACTTAAAGATGCAGTCCAAATTGGTGTCCTCATAATATCATCTTAAGATTGAAGAGTGATGACGAAGATGAACTAGATTGAAGGACAGAAAACGGGCATCTCAGATATTAATGGTGCACAAAAGGGGCTATAGGTGTATACAAATTCAAAGATAATTACACATTTCACATCTCATGAAGAAAGATTATCCAATTATGAGTGGAATGATTTTCAATTTACAAAATTAAATGACTTATCAGCCGCTTGCATGCATTTTTCTTGATACATGATCGTTGGTTATAGCAATCTCTATATTATTTTGCCGTAAAATTTACTGTTACGCAATCGTTCTACCCAAGCCCACCAAAAATATAAAAAATAAAATAGAAATAAAAATGGGCAATTATTGTGAACACAAAGTGCCCACCAAACAACATGTCGAAGGTTTTATATGCATGTGTTATTATATAAAAATTGCCGTATACCGAATTGACTATGCTTTAGTGAGAAAATCTCTGCCATTTATTTATAGTCGGGTCATGAGGGGATGGGACGAATCAACCCTTTAAGGCAAAGAAATTTATCTTTCCGGAAAAAAAAATCAAAAAGTGGGAAAAAGATGAGAGAGGATGAGATGAACGCGCGTGAAAAATTGTGAGCTGGCCGCAGCGCAATTACATTGACAGCCCCGGCCGTTCCAAGCCAGTGGACACGGCTGGTACGAGAGGGTTGGATTGAGTTGTCTCAGAGCTGTCAAAATGCTCTCTCTGTCGCTTTTTTTTTTCTCCCTCGACTCCCCTTGCTTCTGATGATCTCCTCTCGTAAGTGGCGCGAGGACACGAAGAAACAATATTAATTGATTCGTTATTCTTTGGTTTCCATTCCCCTTGATTTTGTCATCTCCCATTCGGCTCCCCGCAATATACCGGGAAGAGTTATAAGACCGCCATGAGGTTGGAAACGTTATCTATTATTCATGGTGGTGATGGGAAGCGTATAGGAGCATATGGGGTTGGATGATGACTCTGTTAGTGTGTCGATGTCACATTTTCCTCGCTTTAAAAATTCAGTAAGATGACAATGATGATGATAATGACTATTGGACCAACGATTGATATTCGTTTATCATGATGAATAGCAAGACAAGATAATAAGTGTTTATAGAAATAAAACTTCAAACCCTAGTCGTTAATTATAGAAAGTATTAATGATACTTAGAAAATTGTACATACAAAATTGATAGTGTAGGCCTAATCCCCTCAAAAAAGGAAATCATTATATTAATATTGTGCCTTGGAATATTTTTAATAGAAAGATAATGCATAGAAAAGAATTGATGCTTGTCTTGTTTAATTTGTTTATCAAATTACATCCTCCTCGGTGAATATTCATAGAATTATTAACTTCAGCATTTAACAACAATTCAAATTCTCTTTGTACGATAATAATTTTCAATTGCACAAAAAGTGATATTGGAAATATCATCTAATCTTAGGATTTACAAAGGTGCGTTTCGTCCACACTTAGAGCCGAAAGAGCACCGCTTTACCCCTTTTAGCACTCAACATTCCCTTAAAGAACAGAAAAATTCGGGAGAGAGCATTATCCTTTGGCTTGCTAAAACTGAAAAGTCAATCTCTATCATTTACATCTAAATCAAGAGAATCCAGTACTAGACTCCTAATTAAATGAATCAGTGTATAATGACAGACTTCGGTCGCCTGGGGAATTCTCGGCAATCATCGGCAAAGATCGTTAGCACTCGGGGCACGTAACCATCGTAAGTGTGAAAATGCCAGGGTAATAAAGAAGACGGCTTCATGCATGGGAAGAAACGATATAAGGAAGGAGGAGGGGAGAATGCGGAAGGCATCGTTGGTCCGTGGAGATGTATTGGTTTACTTATTGACTGTAATTATGTCCGATGATGATGTTGAGTAGTGTTTTCGTTTCCTTGGTGGCCATGAGGAGAATGAAAACGACGATGACATCGGATCACAAAGAGATTCTCATATTGGCCTAGAGAGAGAAGCCTTTTCGCAAGGTCATCCCGACATAGGTTTCTATACCGAGCTCTAAATTGAGGTTGTTTGAAAAATAAAACGATCTTAAGATATCAACATCATCAAAGGAAACAAAAATGATTTGAGGTATACTATTGAATATTATTTTGTCCAAGCATTTAATCTTAAAGAAACGCGAGTCTGGAATCATGACTTGTAAATACCAAATTTAAAAATTCTGCTTTGGTTAGTCAAGCCCAGTAAAATAGAAAATGCTTTATTTTTATACATCCTAAGACTCTCTCTCTCTTTCTTTCTCTCTCTCTCTCTCTCTCTCTATTTACTGTATATGGCACTGTTCAGAATCGCCATGAATCGGCATCTAAGTCAGCGATGTTTGAACGCACCTTAAGGGAGCTAAATGGAGCAGTTCTCATTTGAGGCTTTTAAATCTATATGTACAACCTACCAATTTATCTCAAAGAAACACATGTCCTGATTATCTATCAAAGGAAACAAAACGCATTGAAAAAAAAATGGAGCTATAGAGAAAGTGATAATTTGATCGAAAAGGAAGAGTGCATTGGATCTCATCTCTATTATTCACGAGCAAAAAATAATAAATTGAAAATGACAATTTTTGATCCTCGTCATACGCAACAGAAGACTCGGCACGAAATAACTCTCTCCAAAATCACTCCCTCATTCTCATCAAAACAAATGAAGATCTGTGACGCAGCAATTGCATCGTGAGCCAATCTTTTATATTTACCATGATCATCATTTTAAACATGCGATTCCTCATAAAAACACTCCACGATTATGCTGCGAAGCTATGACTTAGACGACTAATCAGGACAACGTGATTTGTCGATCGAAAAAATGATTAAGTCAGGAGAATGACAAACCGAATTTCCACGAAAAAGCAGTTTTTTTTTCATATTTTTCAAGTTGGAGATATAAACTTGAGATCCGAAAATATATATACAGTAGAATTTCCACTAAAAATCGATCATATCAACTCTAAGAGTTATATCCATTCGATAGATTTCATTTTATTCACACTCTACACACACACACCACATCAACACACACATAGAGCACACAATAATAAATATTGAGAATATAATATTATACTTATATAATTCATGATTTATATAAATTTTGCCAAATATTGTATGCAGAATGGTGTCGCCAGTACGCTTCATTGAGGAATACAAAAAATTCCTATCTTTTAACATAATATAATCTCGTTATCTGGGGGAAGAAATTATCTCCAAGAGTTAATGGAATCGAACCTCGTGCAAACTGGGTTAAGTCCTGAGAACGAGCTCTAGCCCTAGAGCCAGCAATGGGCCCATAACCCCATTACAAACATTAGTTGGAATAAGGGATTTTCGTTTAGACGATAAATGAATGAGATTAATGTGTTATCATGACGTCAAAACGTTTTTAGTGGTTTACCAATATAGGTTTACTATCATAGATATTTTATTTTTAGCTTTACTTAAAATACAAAATAATCAACTTACAACCTATATTATAATATATTTATGGTGAGTTTTCACACTCCAATTTATTTATGGTTTTAAATAATTGAGGTTAAGAATTTTTGTCAATAAGAAACAGAGTATCTTTACATAAAGACAATGGAATAACAATGATTATATCAAATAGCTCAAAAATGTGGAGTAGGTCCGGTTTTTGGAACTAAACATCGCTCGCATATCAACATGGTATTTCGGGTCTTCAAACGAAGTTTTTTTTTTGTGTTGTGTTTCTTAATCCCTCTACCCTAATTTTCAAATACTCTCTCTCACAACCAGAGTCAGAAAAATTTTGTTTTTTAGAAATTATAAAATATAAAAAAACCATAAGATGAATTAGTTCTATAATATTTGTTAATTCAAAAGTCAATTGTTTTGAGAAGAGAAAGCCAATATCAGGGACTTTTATTGTCTAGTTGTGGCATCTCCATAATGAGGAACTTCCATAAGATGCCAATGTTGAATTGAGTTATTTTAATGAACAAAATAATGAATGCTATATGTATATTTCAATCTTAGCGGGAACAAAAAGCCAATTTCAATCTGTTACGAATGAATATACTAATCTATCTGTAACCTACTAGAAGTGTGACTGTGTCTTTATGTGTAGAGTGCCAGGAAATACGATTCTACCATCAATGGCAAATGAAAACAAGAGAAAAGAAAGAACAATTACCCCATTGTTATTCTCCATACCATTCTCAAATATAAACTCTACAGTTCTCCGTTACATTTTTTTAAAAGTTATAACTAAATAGCTCAGTGTCATTGACATGTAAAAAACTACATGTAGCAATAAGACTTCACACAAAACAAAAATAACGAAATAACTATACGGTAGTAGCATATATAAATATTTTGTGGTTTGATAACTGGACCGGAACTGAGTCTGATATAGGAAACACTCCGAAATGCATCATAGCTGGTTGTACCGATGGCTCCGGTTGGTACACACTCTTAGCATCTAACATTATATGAATTATTAGTCGGTAAGGTTCGGTCCAAAGCAACTTACGGGGCTGTAGCTCAACAGCATAAACGAGATCGAGTGGATACGGAGTCCACAACACAAAACGCGCGCAAGCGGCACGCCTGCGAGCCAGGTTTGTCAATAACCATGAAACGTTTAAAAATTTGCATCCTTGCGGACCTGCCATACCAAACTTCAATTTCTCTCAAACAAACGATGTACACTAGAAAGAGTCAAACAGCGACACTTAACGTTGAGTACAGTCCGGTTGGCCTCCAAAATTATTTTATTATTTCTTCGCGATGCGTCCCACGGAGTGGCACTATACCTGTCATAGTTAGCAGTAGAATATAATGATAATTTCGTATCGATTTACCCAGTAGACAAGTGAAAGTACATAAGAGAATGAATAGAATAGACAGATAAGTGAATAGAGATTACGACACACATCAAACAGTATGTCTTATAGAAAGTGTCCTGTGTGGACTGAGTAGGCGAATAAGGGGCTAAGCAGACACGTTGAGAATTATTACCCAGCAATGTTAACTGAGCACTAATGTACACGAACGTCACGCTTCGAATGGGATGTTATAATAAAAATTCGTGAAAAATCAGCGCTTCACGACTCATAAATCGCGCGCATCTCCTTTTATCGCCACCATCATAATAATGATGCAATATCAATCTATACCTCTATTGTTCGCAGTCCTAAATTACAGGTAATACGTTTTAATCAGATTAATTTTTGAAGCGACGGAAGCAAAGTAGACGCCTGATTAGACAATATAATATTAATTGAAGGACGGGGAGAGGGATGCAAAAGAAGACAGTTAATGGTCAAACGCCAAAAGTGATTTACAACCTTAATTATGGAAATAACTTTACAGTTCTATGTCAATATACTACTATATGAGAATTCTAGACTATACTTAAACAGATTGGATTCCCTGAAAACGTTATTTTTTTAAAGCTGAAATATGACCCCTCCCCTCCAGTCTAGCGCATCAATTACATGATTCTACATTATTACTATTGCTTTTGCCATATGAATGTGATTCCTAGAGCACTTTTGCTCTTTGAAAAATGAAATCCTGAATAATTTTTAATATGAATATATTGTGTATTGATTCCCTTGCCTTTGTTTGACATGAAATCCTAGCTTTACAAACTGTGCCACAGGTGTTTAATAATGGCACATATAGAATAATAATGTTAAAGGGAGGGGTGAAAGTTTGTTTCGTTATGCTTCCAACAAAGCCTTCCTCTTCATCAATACGTGTATATGTGATCTCTAAAATGATATATTAAAATCATTCCTTCATGATAGTCGCAATTACTTTGATTGGGCTATTAATATTATGTTCACTGATGAAACGCAGTCACACTGGCTTATTAGTTGCCTTCGCCTATGTAGGCTTGAAACTTGCGAGTAGCAATAAAAATGAACCAACCGTCAAACTTTTGATTTCTAGACTGTGTTTATATATATATATATATATATATATATATATATATATATATATATATATATATATATATAAGCATATATATATAGTTTAGTGTGTAGTGTGATTCCACCCCCTGTTATAGCAGCATGGTTCGTCCACCACACCCTTCAGTAGAGCACTAGTCCAATATTTGCTTCATATGTTCAATCTGTGCCTCGGTAGTTACACATCTGTATTGGATTTCGGTGTTGTAATAAAAACTGATTCCAGGCGCTACAAAGTTACAAGTAGCAAAATCAATTTCATTGCTATTGATGACATCGTGATTTCAGTACAGGGTGTATAAAAACAAATTGTACTGGTGACTTAAACGGATTCCATGCCATTTGCTCCGGTGACAATTATTGCTACCCTGGAAATTAAATACGCTCTGAACAAGTTATATGAAAGAATTTTATACAGGGTGTCTAAAAACATTCTGTATAGGGTGTCTGAAAATATTCCGTATATATGGTATCTATAAACAGTATGTATAGGGTGTCCAAACAATTTGTATGGGGTTTCTACAACATTATGTAGACAATCATGAGTCTAAAACATTCTGTGTGTAATATTTTTTTAAAAAGTTCGATGAAACGCTAGGTCTTGCAATACCATCGCTCCTTTTCTTTAGGATATCATATTTCTCTGATATTCACAATTTATTTATATACTTTCACCGTAATTATAATTGATAGAGTATTATCTGTTTATGCTTACAGTCACGTTCCAGTGTTAGGGGTTCCCCCTTTTTATTTTTTGAATTGATAATAAAAATCAAACAAACAGCATATTGCAAGCCAATGTATGCATTACTATTCAAAACCAGTACACGTGTCATGCGAAAACCACAGGTGTTTTAGAATACGGGAAAGATTACAGCAGATAAAATCAGATACAGTCCTGTATGTTGATATGATGATGATAATAAAAGCTTAATATAGTCAAACCTTTCAACCCAAATCTAATCTAAGTTCAATCCTTAACCGGGGCCTTAAATGAATCATTATGAAATGAAATCTTTTTATCAGATTGGTTTATCTTTTAGCAATCATACAATATCAGCGCAAGACAAGGTAGTCCTGTTAATAATTTAATTATTTGCAATCAATCATTTTAGAAAGGTCACCACATAAGACTGCAACCCGCCAGTTCGTTGGATTAATAACTGGTTAAACTGGTTAAACTCAAAATTATCTCACCCATGTTTTTGAGACTGATTAGGAATCTTCATTTAGGGCTTAATTATAATAGTCGGGTGTTGCTCCAAAAATCTTGAGTATTCATTTTGCAGTGTAAAAGAATCAAGGTAATAAGCAAGAATTGACTCAAATACAATCTTGAGACTCGTCCATATCAACCGACCTCATCAATGTTCCCAGACATATTTGTGAAGTTTAAGTGGTAAAACGGATCAATAATGTCCTGATTACAGGGCTTTTTATTCAAGGTTTCTTCAACCAGTTTTGATTAAGGTCACCTGATATAAAGAAAGGAGTGACCTTAATGCGAAGTTGTTGTCTCTCCGCTCAATAACACCTCGATAAACAAATCTGTTTTTCTTGTTGCACATCTCACCCTTATTGATTTTTTTTTTACTGCCCTCAAAAACAAAATGTCGAGAGATTCATGACAACTTACGCTACCCCTGCACAAATAACATAATTATATAGTGTATGAAATAAGTCAAATGCTATTATACTCATTTTGGTGATGTTATATGAATCCAGGCATTCAGTCATGTTGATAGCTGTGGTATGTCTATTTTTTTTTTCTTTTTAAGAGAAGGGGAATGAGACGACAAAAGGAAATTTATTAGGTCTTGCCCTTTGATTTTATTACTACCGTGGTGGATGAATCTATCTAAATTTAAAGAAATTTCATGTAAAATTCTACATTCTGTTGTCTTACTTTTAATTTGATTTTTTTCTAATGACTATTTTTCTATTTTTTGTTTGTTTCCTCTACAGGTTTGATAAGTCGCGAGATGAGCGAGCTACTCAAGGACGGTCGGTTGAGTTATACCGACGTCTATCGTGCTCGATTCGCCCAGCTTGAGAAGGACATTATCGGCACCCTATCCCCAGAAGACCTCCGATGGTACAACGCCCAGGTTGGTCTCGCAATTCCGAACTTTGCCGCTTTCCGTTCGCCATACACAATGGTACACCACCCCCACGCGCGTCACCACCACGAAAAGACGTTGACGAGAGACAGTATCGTTCACGGAGAGCCGCAACGTCTCCCGAACGGCGGAATACCGCTGACGCCGAACAACGTTCACATTCCCGAGCATCACCACCACCACCACCACCATCTCCAGCAGAGGTTATCACCGGAGGTCGACGAGGTTAACGAGTCAAAGTTACTGGACTCGCCGCCGATCGGCGTCGGTCCACATGGCAACTTCAACTGTCTGGACTGTGGGAAGGTGTTCAGTACACCACACGGGCTCGAAGTTCATGTTCGACGTTCACACAGCGGTAAACGTCCTTTCGCCTGCGACATCTGCCATAAGACGTTCGGGCACGCCGTTAGTCTTAGTCAGCACCGCGCCGTTCACTCGCAGGAGAGGTCGTTCGAGTGCAAGCAGTGTGGCAAGACGTTCAAGAGGTCATCGACGTTGTCAACCCATATGCTGATTCACTCGGACACGAGGCCATACCCGTGTCAGTACTGCGGCAAGAGGTTCCATCAGAAGTCAGATATGAAGAAACACACCTACATTCATACAGGTAAATACTATAGTCTGTACATTGTTGCTTGAGACCTTGCATAGTGATGAATAACAGTTTTGAGAGTTCTTTGAAAACGCATTAATGCCTGAAGGATGAGTAAAGGTTTTCTCGAAACAACTGCCCTGTTTTCAACTTCATTCTGCATTCTCGAATCTTTAGTCAGTTATTCAACACTTCCACATCTACTCAAGACCAGCCATTTTATTTTCTGCGTCGTATTTTTATTGAAAGTGTTTAAATAATCTTTTCAAGTTTTTGAAATGATATCATTTAATTATTAAGCAAAGAAATATTCATTCAAAAATAAAAACATGAGGAGAAGTGTTAAGGCACAGGGGAAATTGTGAATGTTTGAAAGTTCAGAACTATCTTTCAATCATTCTTGTTACTTGCTTCTTATCGTCTTCAAACAATATAGCGAGATAGAAAACAAGATACTTAGGGAATTTCCTTTCAAAGATTAGTCCATAGAAAGGATTTACGAAGGTAAATCTGTTTCGATCGCTCAAAATCAATCTTTCTTGAAGCCAACACAATTTACAGCCACGTAATCTGATCGATATACTCCCTCCGTAAGAATACATGGGTTCGATCGGCTAGGGTGAACGAAGGTGAGGGAGAAGGGGAGATAAAAGAAAATGAAAGGCCTAAGCAGATTTGTAAATAATCTAAATCTTAATCTGTTACTCGTAGACTTTGTTTCAAAAGAGCTGTGCTAGGAGGGGTCCCGTTATCGATCCCGTCGCGATTTGAAGCAAGTAACGATCGATACCTTCTATGGCGCCAAAACGGGGAGGTGATTTTTTATCGTTTTTCTTGCATTGTTCAATGCATGCACAGGTTGTATTTCGCACGATTCTTACTTTATGATTCCTTCAGGTCGAGAGTTTGGTTTACGGTGAATCCTCAGCACACTGTCATTTTACATGAATAATTGATTGTTATTGATCGAGAAGACTTTACAAGATGTTTATTTCTTCGTCTTAATAATATTTGATGCAAGTGTATGTGCTGGGTGTGTGTTGAGGGAGAGGTGCGTGCACACATCACATGTATAATTTCAAGAAACCTGAAAATCCAAATTCATTTCCATTTTCAATTTCCTATTGTAATAATAATTCACTACATCTCCTTACCCCTGTCTTTACAAGACATCTTAAGCATCTCTGAACATCTTAACCGTAATGATTTTCAATGGATTATCCATCCATCTCTTTCTTAATCCCTTTGCCAATATCACAAATCTCTCAAAGACACCAACCCGACTTCTTTCCGTTTCTATCATCAAATCGATTTGATCCTCACACTGAAGCAAATCCTAGGAGTAATCCTTTCACTCTTGTCGTTTTGTGGCGTAACAGGCCTAGTCTTGAATACCGTTAATCGCCATCCAAATCTCTCTGAACCGCTCTATAGAGAAATCAATACCACATTCCAAAATGGTGGCGCACAATTTCTATTTCGTCATTTTTGTTTTTTAATGGTTTCATAACTACATCGGGTATCACATCAAACCAAAAGTTTCGAATGTGATTTGTTTTAATAATTTGCTTTACAGTTACATTGATTTGGTTATTAATAAACTCACAAATAGCAGTTCTGTTTGTTATACGAAATGCATATTCTATGCAAAGCAAGTTTAAACCAAAATGTAAAAACTTACGAAACTTGTCAGTACAAAATTTGACGAAAATATCGTTGACTCATGAATGACGATGCCTAATAAATTCAAATTTATACACTAATGACAAGTTAGTGTAACTTAAAAAATAATGTCTTCGCATTAATTTCTCAAACTTTTCTTTAAATACTTATTTCTAGAAAGAAAAATCCCTGTTTTGGTCGATATCCTAACCCGTTGACTAATCTTTGAAAACACGAACTCCTAATTCTATACAACATGTATTCCCTCTTCCGCTTGATCTACCCAATAATCGGATAACCAAGTTGAAAGGGTCTTGAAAACAAAATGGTTGCCTGTTGAAAGAAGCATATGGGCTTCTTCCCACCTGACAAAAGACGTTGTTGCCAAAACTTTGTGACCGAAGCCATCCAACATGTTTTTCAATCAGTACTTTAGCACTTTTATCCAAGCTTACAGTTGTCTTTTAAAGCAACAAAAGACCTGTAGGCCGATAATCCTCAAGTGCCTTTGAATGGAACTTGGACTTGCTTCCTAATCAGCACTTTGACACTACCGACAAACTGGTTTCTCTTTTACAATAGTTGTAAGTCCGATTAGGGAACAATAATTACAAGGTGATGTGTTCTCTGGGACACCTTAATCTTGGGGTAATTGACAGTGTCCTAACCTGAGCGGTAACAGCAGGTTTGTTCCTTCGGACAATATAAAGAACTTCGGATTACACCATGTAAGATTATGCTTGTTAATAACTCCAGATCACTTCCCGAGTTTCTGAAGAGGCGGGATAATAGTTGAACGAGTGGGCAATCGACAATAAGAGGCGTATCGCTTCGGGTTAGATTTCTCGTCAAGTGCTAGACCGTTTTATCTTGATGACACAGATTCAAGACCGTTGTGCATGTCGCCCTTGGCTTTTGATCACATTTAAACTGGGTGATTTTTGGATGTAAAAGCTGTTTGTTTTGTTCATTTTCGGTTTTCAGGTTCCATGACGGTCTAACATATCCGAAAGGAAAGATTGAAATCTACAGAGTATTTCTCTTTTTAACTCTGCAGGCTTTTCGCCGATACGCTTTCGAGCTATCACAATAAATTCACCCAAAAAAGGCGTGAAGTTGTTTTTAAAAAATGATAGGATGCTCAAAAAGAGAGACTTTGACAGGTCAACCACCTGACTTTATTCTTACATGCTTGAATTTTAGATTCAAGTGCTGAAGACATCGTGCTCATACCTCACGAGATACTGTGAATAAAATAGTGTATGTTAATCCTATGATATGAATTATGAGAAAAATAAAACGTTCACATTAATGCATTGCAATATGGTATACCCTCGACAAGTCATGCATATACTTTATTTCTACTGTCTCGATAATACTCCAATATGGGTATTATAAAGGGAAAGCAAACTACTTTACAAAAGTAAATCCTCTGTTCGGATGATATTAAGATTGTGCAACTTTCTTGTTCATTTTTCATGTCTGAAAATACGAGAGAGACAGCGAACACAGCGGGTCGGAAATGGATGGCAAAACAGGAGTAGAATAAAAATATGGGAAACATCGAATCTAGAGTAGCTACAATAGAACAAAGTACACGTATATCGGGAATTAGCTGAGGCTATCAATCAGATTACGCTGCTTCAAGATTACATTATTATTTCTCTCTCTCTGAGGTAAAGCAGAACAATGGGGAAAACTGCAGGTGAAAACATGACGCTTGCATCATCACTATAACAACATCACTTAACCCATCCTTTCCGGAATGCATCAAACTGGGCGTGTCTTGTGATGAGATGTAGGAAGGGATGGGTTAAAGCGACTCCAGAGTTCCCTTGATGTAATAGGTTTATTTCCCATTATCTCTTAGCTCGCAAGAGAAGCGATTGAGATTTAATACACGCATGCCAGTTCTGTATTGCCTCTTTTATAGTCAAACAATATTTCTATCTCCCGATTTTCTCTTTAGAAAACGATTGGAAAAGTACAGTAAATCTCATAAGCCGATTTTGATATAGCAATGGAATCGTTATTCATTTAGAGTATAGAACTCGGAGAAATACTTGACGGTAAGGTTGGAATAAGATGATATTTGTGGTGTATCGCTTGGAAAAGCCCTTGATGGTATAACATTTACTTAATTTTCATGTAGTTTAAATGTCGAAATGCTAAGCTCTTTTCATGATGCGAAATACCTTCTTTTCATGGGAAGACTGTCCTTGCAAAAGCACATTTCTGCCTCATTGCGTGAAAAAAGATGGAAAAGAATTGGAGGTTTATCAGTGAAGATTCTCCTCTCTCTCTCTTCCATTATTTTCATCCTCTCTCTCTTCCTCTTTCATTCTTTTCATCTTCTCTTGACATACACGGTCGTCTATCCTTTATTACATTCTCTGTCTTTCTTTCCATTTACTCTTTCCAGCCTCTTAAATAATCATCTTTTCCTATCTAATTATCTCATTCTCACTATCTCTCTCTCTCTCTCTCTCTCTCTCACGCATCCTTCCATTGTCATTCCTTTCTCATTTATATAACTATTTTTCTTTTTGCATTATCTTTACATGAACAGCTGCCCTCTCAGTACCGCTCTCTCTCTCTCTCTCTCTCTCTCTCTCTCTCTCTCACTCTCACACACACACACACACACACACACACACATACTTTCCGAATTTCTATCCAACATTAATTCTTATTTAATCGATTATCAATCAACCATAATACTACATAACAGAAATGATCTTAAAAATCTGAATAGCGATGCAAAATAAGAGGAATATCTAACTATGCAATCGACGATTACGATTCTCCATTCGATTTTTTTTTTTTTTTTTTTTTTTTTTGGGGGGGGGGGGAAAGGAGCAAAACGATTTTTAAGAGATTAAAGCCAGACAGACAAAGCATACTATTTACAAAGTAATCGTAATCTATGAATAAAGTATATGATTGTTAAAGATATGGTCCATGATGCACGGACTATCAGTTATAGCTAGCCAATCAAATACCCGTGTAAGAACCAACCGATATATTCCATATTGCAAATTGATTGAACCGTTGTATTGTCGTAGTAGGCAGGCGCGAGCGACTGGTGGAAAGAGACATTTTACGCTTTTCAAAGAAGAGAAGAATAGTCCCCCAAACGTGAATATTATTCACCACAAATCAATCGAGAAATCAATTTATATCTGAATTAGATTTATTCGTAGGAGAGGGGGAAAAGAAACGTATATTGGGTGGTAGCTTTTGTCGAATGCCTAAGTTAATTTGCTTGAGTGATCATAATAATAATAGCGAGTCAATGGGACGTAATGATTATGTCTTTTTTATTTGGAAAATGTGTCTCTTCTATTCTGTGCCTTATGATGTATGGCATCTTTTATCCTGGCAAATGCTAGAAATACCTTCAACCGATCGGTCAATCTTCCACGAGATTGTCTTTTGATAATACTACCTTATTGCATTTTAATAATCCTAACAGGGTATAAGATTGCAACACAAAGATCTGCTAATATTCGTCTTTCCGGCTCATGAATATAGAAAACCACGATTGTCACGATTGTGTGTATAGAGATCAGGGAAAAGGTTTGATCATTTTCAACAGTTTTGCTTTCCGTTTAATATTGGAAAAGAGTACCTTTACATCACAATTATACTCTACCAATTACTATGATTAGACCCCCTTGTAATAAACAGTTACTATTACAGATCTTTGGCATCAATGGTAACTTCAAAGGAATACTGCAACTTAATTGGCTGTTCAACAACGTTACCTTAGTAGTACTGTTGATGGTAAAGTTACTATAATATTAGCTCTTTATGCAAAGAGGCCTAGCACTACTGTTATACAATATTTATGATTATGATGGCTATTTAATTTTACTTTTTGAACATTATAACAAAAAGGCGTTGACGATCAATCAAATCAATTATACAAATGTATAGAAAGATTGTATGTTATAAACCTCACAACGAGTTAGGACATCTTTGCGAGTTTTAAATTGCGTCACAAATCAAAGGAAACTATGCTACAATTTGAAATGAATTTATCTTAAATTGATTTTACCTTACACATTCACAGAATGAACGATAATAGCTACGCCCAGCTATATAGAAATATCAACGTATATTATAATCAATGTTTGTCTGGTTTGTCTCCTTTTTGTTAGCATCGAGGAGCAAGATTCACATTATGGCAAATTAGTCAGCATTAACAACACCCGTTCTGCGAGGTTCTTCCATAATTATTGGCGCTTGATTAGTCCAGAGCGCCAGTTTCAGGCACGGTCTCATCACAACGCTAAAGCAAAACATGAAACTCTCTTTTTTTAACAGAGAAAGAAACAACTTGCACAATAAGCGATCATGTCCCGCGTAAATTTAGTGAAATTAACACTCTCACAAGCAGCGCGCCTGGATTTCGCCTTGCTGAATTTCACTGCAGGTTTCCACCCTACAAAAGTGATTAACTGGTTGTATAGAGAGGTGTAAATCAAATGACTTCTGTGCCTCGCACGTAATCAAGAAAATGTGGCAAATCAGGCAGAAGGGGCGTGTGGAATGGAGAAGGAAAGAAAACGATGACAATAGATTCGAAAGTTGTTTTGTCGATTTTAAGATTCGAGAAATGCAAATGTCATGATTTCAAGATCGGGTATTGATCAACGGTTAATGCCAAGGACATTGCGCATTTCATAATGTCGAATGGTGAATTGAAACAGAGATTTGCAGTACTTTCTTTCATTCAGCTTGTTATGTTATTAATGTTTTATGAAATAATATAACTATTTATGAAGTAGGGACACGGTTTCCATTTCCCCATTTTAACATTGTACGATTTCAAAGAAACCATAATCAAGAAAATAGTAATCGCACTGTTAGATTATCTCTCTGATTTAAGGACGAATATATCAAAATCCTCTTACGAGAAACAAGCATTCTTTTCGATTTAAAAGTCAGGATTTAAGTAGGCTCTTTATTTTTTACCATTTCTGCACAAATCTCTGCAATGATCCTTGATTTATACAATATTCAAGTAGTTTCATTGCGTTTATCCAATTGCCCACTTCTTTTCAATCACAGATAATAAGATTTACACACATGAATTCAACGGCTTTGCCCTTTTTTTTTTTTTTTTTTTTTTTTTTTTTGGTGGTCTAATATGAAGTCTGAAGCGCTAGTCCTTGACCAATTTGCGTGATCTTTTTTTTTTAAAGTAGCCCTTAATAAGAGGATCACACATAATAAATGAAAGTAAGATTGGGCATTTATAAAAGCAATAGCTTAAGGGGTCTTTAATGTATTATAAACATTTTAATATGACAGAAAACGGTACATTAAGGAGGCTTAAAGAATGGAACATATTCAGGCTTTCAGCTCTTTTCAAGTAAGAGTCAACATGACTGATATTAGGTAAAGAAATAAAGATTATCGTGTACAATTTGACACGAACGCAAAATGTTGCTTCATGTCATTCCTAATGCATTATCCAATGATTGATTACGGAACAAAACATAACTAGTATAATAACGGCATGTATATACCGATCTCCCTAGACAATGACAAATATCCTGGGGGGGGGGGGGGGGGGGAGGGGGGCTGGTACTGAATTTTGGAATCAGTAATTTCTACGCTTACTTGACCACAATATTGTAATGAAGCTCTGATTAAGATGTCACTCATGTAACGGCTATATCAGTGACACGAATATTGGTTTGATATGCTTTACGGTTTCTACAATCCAATTTTCACAAATAAAACCATGCATGTCGTCATCATCGTTATAGTTCTAGTTACAAATGCAAAGCGGTAAAAATTTTAGGGCAATTTTCACGGTCGATTAACGTTCAAATGATAACGGGTTATAAGGCCAAAGACCCGACACTGCACATGGTGGTAATGACTGTACAAAGCATCGGACAAAGTCATGGCATCATGAGCGACACCTTGCTCCGTTCACACAAACTTACAGATCTATAGTATGTGGAATCGGGCTGGGTGCTTTATTCGGGTATGTGGGAACAGATAAGGAGAGAAAAGAAGAGAAAACAAACAAAATATGTAAAAGCAACTTAAATTTTTTCTTAAATTTTTGTATATAAGGTATAGGTGAACTCTGATTCGGGTGAAATTATTGCGAAATATCATTGTTATTATAATGCTTTATGTTGAACTGTTCATGATATTCGATAGGTGAAAATAACTTTGTCACATTCGAAGAAAGAGAGGTACATGATTGTATTTTACTATTAAGAGAGAGAAAAGAAGCCAATAAATAAGCAACTAGAATACAATGTTCCTGTGGGAATTCTAGCAAGCTAGATAAATTCGATAGCACATATTTATGAGAAACGACTTGACGAGCTCTGGTAGACATTTATCACCATCATCCTCATCACAAGAAGTAATGGGAGGGTGATTGGTACAAAGATAATTTGGTTTTTCTCCGTTTTCCCCCTCTCTTCTCTGGGGTGAGAAAGTCAAATGAGCAGGCCGGAAACTGGTAAATCTCACAAGTTGAAACAAGACTGGTATATTACCCCATCTTGTCATCCGTGTTAAGTGGGTCGCTGTTACAGCAAATAGCAATCAGGAACCAGCGCGAAAAAGACGCCATTACCACCCTCATTCAAAATGGCGGCCTGCTTAAGTCTGTTCCTCACAAAATACACCAGCAAGGGTGTGAAACCCTTTCGCGTGAACCACGATGAAGATTCATTGAGCGGAACAGAATAGTCGACTTCTTCCGATTATGGATTTTGTCACATTTTCGGAGAGCTGGGTGGGGAAATAAATATGAGGTTTCATGTACTTTAGGGCGACGATTGACTTGTAAGTTGAGGGTTGTGACAAGCCGATGTAATGACACCCACTGACCCTGTCGGTCGGTCGGCTAAAACTCGGCAGGGTGGGAGGTGGCTGTCCGATGGAGGATACAATCTTGGAAACGATTTAGAGGTGCTTAACCGTGTCGTTGTCGAGCTTCATCTTTTATGATGAGGAGAGTGATGATGATGTAGATGAGGGATGATGGAAGGAAAGAAATGAAAATAAGTCTGACACCAACATGGCTTTAGCAACCCTTATCAGTATGTGACTCTACAGGATCGAATGAATTTTCAAAACAAAAACATGGACCTTATAATATACAGCAATATTATTATCACAGCACTCTACACTGTACAAAAATTGTATTGTACGCAATGCTGCTTGTGAGCCAGCATCGCATAAAAAAAAAAAAATTTAATTTTAAATATTTTGTTGTTATTCTCCGCAAAAATTCACTGGAGAAATAACAAAATATACACCAGAAAGTAACCATTGTTCGCGTTTTAACCAAATATGTAAGCTATAGAACTCTAATGATTTTTTTTCTTCTCTTTCTTTAATTATTAGAGGAAGAAATTTACAAAAAACTGTTATTTAAATTACACTTTGTATCGGCGACTCTGCTGACATCACTTTTCTGTATTTTTTTTTTTTTTTTTTTTTTTTTTTTACAGTGTATGTAGTACGAACTGTAAAATGTATTTCCGTTTCCCCTCTCATTCTGGAGAAAATAACCTTTAATGTCCATTGTTTTACAATTAAAAGAAACTCTAAACATTGTGCTTTTTTTTTTTTTTATTTTTTTTTTGTCACTTTGTGTACACTCACCAAAATTCCGCCCTTATTTCTGACCATTCTCACCTGGAAAACCTTGAATCTGTCTCATGAAAGGCGCTTCACTTAGACCATGTTCACAGTTTTTCGAGGGTCCTTATCTGTAATAGATTAGTAAATATGCTGGCACATGCAATATTTCAAAATGATAAACACAATCCAACGTTTTCCTAATAGTTAGCATTAAAATCCGGCTTGAATTCGACATAAACAATCACGCTGACTTAAGCAGAAGTTTGATGACACGAATCAATGTTTCAACAATAAATAAAATACTAAGTTCGAAGAATGGGTCGGGAAGGGTTTTCTTGTGGTGTGGGGGCTCCCTTATTCGACGCTAACTTTCAAAATGAACATAGTAAACAGGAATGCATTCACGAATAAACCAATAATCTACGACAATGTTCACATTTGATCTGTTAATAGGACTGACAGTGAATAGACGTGTTAGAAAATAATATGGAAGAGTAAAAAAATATAAAAATAAAAATAAAAAGATTTAAAAAAAAATGTCGCTGTTTTCACATCTTCATTAAGATCTAGATCTCGTGGAGAATTTTTTAGTTTCAGATTCGTTATTTTCTCTATCATTATCTGTTGCTCTGACTTTTTTTTTCCTCTTCTGTCTCAATGCAATCTCTCTCCTCCTTCGTACCACTTTCTTCCACAGTGACTGCATATATCGTTATTTGGATCTTGTCTTGTATTTTATATATACCCTCACACTATTTCACTCCTTATTATTCTATATTCCAAGACTCTATTTATGTGTATTCCCTTGTTGTATTCTCCTCACGACCCTGTCTCTGCTTCTCCTCACCTCTCTAATCTCTCATACTGTCTATCTCCCAAATTCTTCTCTCTCTCTCTTCTCTCATCTCTTCTCTCTTCATCGGTATGAAGTGACGATGAAGAGACAAGCAAACAGCAAACAACCAACCTAGACCCCGTGAGGATGTATAGGAGAGGGAAGAGGGTTGGTGACACGCCTTCGCGCTCCCGATCTAACCACGGCTGATCAGCGGGAATATTAATTGGTATTTAAAATTTAACGCGCCATGCATGCATTCCCCTGCTCGGTTCATTCCCAATCCCACGGCCATTTGCGACTTGTTCCGTCCGTCAATCTGCGAGAAAGATCGAGACAAGATACAGCTTCCCCAGGAGAGGGAAAATGATTCCCTCTTCTTTTACCGTATTTCTTCAAGATTCTTGTCTTTTGTTGTGAGATTGGTGTACGTCAATCGTATAAAAATTAGTAGGCATAATAATCGAATCATAATTAGAAAAGTTATACTTAAACACCTGGGTTCGATGAGATTGAGAAACATTTTATACGCCATGCTACTGTCATCGGTAAAGTCTAAAACTTAAGGGTGGGAAAGGGGTCGCAGCCCCTCTGCACTGATCCTCTTTGTGCTGATCAATGAGGTCATAAAGAAAGTTTCCTTCAACTCAACTACAAGACCGCAAACAGTTTTATTGATTCCACTTCTCTCTTAATATACTTTGTACTCACAGAGGGACAAACATTAATTTTGTATCCCCTCTGAACCTCACGAAGAATCGAAGATTTATTTCCGTGGTTTTGTGTATCACAGTCACTGGGTTCCCGGCGCCTGAACATGAGCTGTCGGACGCGGATGATGACTTAATCTGCCATCATCGGTCGCCCCGCGATTCACACCCGCCGGTCCCCCGTGCGTGACCAACCATCTCCCGGTGTCAATACACTCCAAATCAACCACGCTTTCTCTTCCCTCTTTTTCTCACTCTCAAATCGGCTCGGCAAGCTTGGGCAAATTGTCTCTGGGCCTCATCTAATCACTATGTCCCCAAATTAAGTCTCTACATAACCAGCAGAAACACTTACTTACGCATCGTTTTAACACCCAAGTCAAATGGCGGTTCGTCGTACTTTGAGAGTATGACTTGCTCGGGTAATAAAGTTTGAGCCCATATCGTCATTTGGGCTGCTATCTTCAGTTTGGATTTAAAAGTCAAAGCGCGCGTAGGGCGAGAATGCGCTCACGTGCTGTGACTAGACAACGATTAGAATGCAGCAATTTGCGCGCTCCCGCGAGTGCGATAAAAACGAGCCATCTTCATGTTAATCGTACAAATAAAAGCGCGGGCTACTTATATCTTTATGTTTGTCGTTAGCTCACTTAAAATGCAAGCCATTAAAACATCGGCGTGGCGTACATGGCCGTAGAGCGTTGATATGATTATAGATTGGATGTTTATTTCTTGCCTTTGTGCATTATACCCTGGGGGGCTGAAATAGTGATGAACAGATTGCATGCGCTGTTCGTGATCGGTCAGTGCATGATGAACTCATTTCTGAGAATTTCAAAATGTCGAGGTTTTATCTCCGTTGCTTATTGCCTCGGGCATTTTTTAAATAGATTAATACATGTCTTACAAAATATTAAAAGAGCTGGATATGTTATTACTGTCGGCGTAAAAGGAACAAATAATATTATAACTCATTTTCACAAGATTTAATGTTAGCCTATTACAGACCTGCTCTTCATTTTAGAAACAGTTTTTTACGTCCTAGCGCAATAAAACCTGTTGACATGAACTTGATTATTTATTTATACATAAGGGCAATTCCATATGGCCCATGTAATTCCGTTACCAACATTTTCAGAGTTTCTGTGGTAATTGCGCACCCTGTCTAACTTTTTAGACTTTTATAATTTGTAGCTTTGCTCATTCTTTCATGTGAACCCATTAATTCCAGAATGTACCAGTTGACATTCATAATATGTAGGAAAAGTGCCCGGTAACGGAATTACCAGAGAAAAAGTGTAATTTTCAAATTTAAATGGATTTTTTTACATCAAAACATATGTCATACCAGAACTGATTGATATTAATGAATACCCTATTGTTTCAGCTTCCTTCCTACCAAGGATTTAATATTAAGAGCCATCAACATAACTGTTATGGCTAAAAGTGTGATGGAAAGTGGACTTTTCTCTCATGTGGAATTGCCATAAAGCCTATTTTAAAAAGTGTGATGCATTGTTACTTGGCTGTCTCCTTCTATATTGTTTGTACGGTTATGAAACAAGATAATTAACCCCTTTTCTCGTTTTCTTCTCATTATCTGCAGGTGAAAAACCGCACAAGTGTCTGGTCTGCGGCAAGGCTTTCAGTCAATCATCCAACCTGATCACCCACAGTCGCAAGCACACCGGCTACAAACCTTTCGGCTGCAAGATCTGCGGAAGGGCATTCCAGAGGAAAGTCGACCTCCGCCGCCATTTTGAAACGCAGCACCCCGAGAGCGAGAAGATGCTTCTAGCGCACTCGATCGCCGTACGAAGACCCACACCGCCCAGTATCAGCCCGGGAGCGGCTCCCATCGCAGTGCCAGCTCATCACGGTACGTCCGTGCTACACTCTGGAGTCCCAATGATGGGCATGTGAAACTGTTTCATTCTTGCGAAGGTTTCAGCTTTAAACCTGTAGCTCAGCTTTGTTTTAAATAAAGCACGAGGTATGTTGGTGGAATCAACGTCTGCAAGAGGTATATCTCTGATATTTCACCAAAAAGGAAAAGCGTATTTCGCCCCACCATGCGATGCTACACATACTGACGGACGGGACGGCGAGAGTTGTTACAAGCTACCAAACGTCACGAGACTATACGTTACGAGACTATACAAGTACAGTTCGAGAGGCGAGAGTTGTTACAAGCTACGAAATGTCACGAGACTACAAGTTAGCCTATCTTGAAAAACGATACGTTCATATCTTGATTAGATAATGCCATGCAGTTACGTTTTTCTTAAGACTTGGACCAGAAAAAAAAGAAAGTCTCCTTACTACGCCATTGCAGTAGTTTATTACAAGTTTACTCCATTTATGTGTGCATGCAAGACTCCCTTCTTTACAAATTCTTATAATATTGTTTGGTATAACAAGATTTAGGCCAGTGAGGTCGAAAAGCAGTTATTTCATGTCAATACATTAATCATCAATATACCAGCATTTCCAGCGCACATTTCGTTCTTTCTTTGTTTTTCTTGTTGTTCATTACAATTCTCAATGCTGTTACTATCTTAATAATTTATTATCTTATTTATCTTAATAAGTATTGCATCATCATTATTATCATCCTCTTCATTAAGATTGTATATGCAGGTACACTCTAAAAAAAATGAGTAAAATCTTACCCAATATTGAGCAAAAAGGTAACTCGCGTGAAATTGAGTAAAAAATATTACTCATGCGGTTGAGCTAAATGTTACTGAGTCAATAATATTACTCATGCGGTTGAGCTAAATGTTACTCAGAAAAGAGTAACTTTTAGTCATCTATGTATCATTCCTAATCCTAGCTTCGAAAGGAGTAAACCATTAACCATTAGTTTACTCATTTTCTTGCGAGTTACCTTTTGACTCTGTTAAGAGTAAACAAAATTTACTCCGTTGGGAGTAAAGCATTAGTTTACTCCGTTGGGAGTAAAGCATTAGTTTACTCATTTTCTTGCGAGTTACCTTTTTTTTTTACAGTGTAATAGAGGATGGGAGATGAAAGGGGGCATTCCCCACATTTTTCTGTATAAACAAACGTGCAAATATGTCAAAAGGTGTCGGATATTATCGCTATCCCACCCTATTAACCCCCTTGCTCATCATTCCATTTCCATCACACCGTATAAGTAGTCTCGTTAAGATGACATACCCATTTCTTGAGTACTCCATTTTGCAATTCAACTACAATTGTGTTTTCATCTCTTGAATTTCATAACTGAATTCAATTTGCAATATATTTACATTCCAGTGAAACCTACATTACAAAGCTTATTATATCATCAGGGTTTCTTTTGTAATCTGCAAAATGCTACAATATAATGTGACAAAAAAAAAAAGATTGGAAAAGAAAAATCACTTCTTTATGAAGACACTTACAGAATGATATTACTAACGTTTGCTAAGTATATTTATATTATTGATATACTAGTATATTATGAACTGTACTTTTTTTGGAAAATGGAACCAGAAGATCTTTCATCCTTTTTAAATATATTACATTAATTTTTGTGGTTTAAGTTGAGAAAGTTTGGAACTAACTTTTAAAAGAATGCTAAACATTCCATTAGTGACAGCAAGAGTCTGAAAATACTGGTAATGTGCAATCTTATAATATCATCATAATATTTGATGATAACCATGATTATTTAAGCAAAAGTTTCAAGATATTAGTAGACATCGACAATCATGTATTTATGCTATCAAGAACATTTGTTGTTGTTGACCGAATGTTAAACAAAACGAAACAAACCCCTAAGTGCCATATTATATATGGACATTAGCAATGTACCGCCAGTGCAAAGTTATACGATTAGAATTAATGTTATGTTTGTGCAAAGAAAGCATTCATGCAATACCATGAACTTCTCGCCATTTCAAGATGAGTTATGCAAAATGATTAATGATAAATACAAAGAATGGTGTGACATATATTTTGAAACTAACATACTTATTTTAATATGCTTGTTGTGTTAATTATATGCAAATTTTGGTCCAGAGTTAGAAAGGAATAATTTATTTTTAATTATTTAATCCTTGCAGTGTATTTTTCAATCAATATAAAAATTAAATGGTCAAAGTCAGGAAACAGTCTTGAGTGAGAATTTGGTAAAATGATGTACTTTTTGCTCTACATTTCTTTGAAATTATCTTGATTATTACGTATGTAATTTTCAAGGTAGGCACATTAAATTTATGATAATCACAGTATGTAATATATTTTTGCATACATTAATGGGAACATGTGGACTCCCTTTATTTTGTTTCTTTGCTTTGTTGAGAAAAATATCTATAGACGAATAACGTTGAAGAATTTATTGTTGTAATTTATTGCAAATATTTTGTACATAATATGTTTGATTTTGTAACCCATTCTTGCATTATATCATTGTGTGATTTGAATAAAACTTAAGAAAATACTTGAAAATTTAACATATCTAATTTCTTTTACTTGTATCAACGTAGTCAAAGGTGTATGCTTGCAAGAAAGAATACAGAAGCAAGGGGAAGAAATAATAATATAAAGACAAATCATGAAGAGAAAGGGAGTGATAAAAGGTAAATATGAAAGAACTAGAATTATTAAAATTGTTAACATTTATGAATGAAATAGATAAATATAAAGAAGGAAATTAAAGTTTATAGAAAAGGAGATACATGGGCAGAAAGAGAGGGTCTAATTCAAACGTGTATAATAATGATTTTTTTTTTCTTTTTTCATTTTAGAGATGGGTGATATGTAGAGAGAGAGAGAGAGACAGAACAATTATGACATATGCAGAGTATAGAAAAAGAGAGAAGACAGAAATATGAAGAAAGACAGAGAGTAAAATTAATTCAATTATGGAGTACAGAAAAGGGAAGAAAAGAGTACAGAGAGATGACTAGTTTAGACTTAGAGTGCAGAAAAATTGAATAGAAAAAGATTGTAAAGAGCAAAGAGAGAGAGACTGGTGAGTGTAAAAGACATGAGTGTCTCATTGAGACACAATAACTGTATTGAGAAAATGAGAGAAAATATCAGAAAGAGAGTCTATTTAATATGGTATAAGAGAAAATGGGGAGAAAAAGGAGTCTATACTTGGACACAGTTTATAGAAGAGATAAAATAATTAAGACAGTTTATAGATGTAGAATAAAGAAATAATACTTGATGCCTAATCAGCTACTCAAGCAAACCTGATCACACAAACTTGAATGTTTGGGATCTATACATTGAATCATACATACTTTGTTCATTCAAAACATTGTTTTTCTTATGAAACAGAAAACTTCTTTGTATAACAATATGAAGTATTTATATATTTTTTTATATAGATATAAAGTGAAATGCAGCAGTCAGAAGTTCTGTTGACATAATGTAAGATTACAAGCTAAGTTACTCAATGAATTTGATCTTTACCTGGCACCAATCTTTATGAAATGATCTTTCCTTTTAGTTTCTCTTTTGATATTTTCTGCATTTTTCCTTATAAAAAAATCACTCCCTATATTTATTATTGACAATAAGATCATCTTCACGCCTACCATAAAAAGACAAATATCACTGTTTGCACTCATAAACGGCGCCAAAACCACTCTACAACAATATTAGTCCAAATATTGCCGTAAAATTGGGGGCTGTTGAGGAAAATTTATGACGTTTTCTTAATTGAAAGGCAGACATTAACAGATTTTATAGGAGGAAAAATCTATACACGAGAGATTTTGAGACGATTGTTCGCGTGGAGATGTTAAGTTTTATTGTGACAAGTAATGGAAGCTTCAGCAAAGATTTAGCCAATCTTCAAGAGAAATCCATGAATAAAACATCTTGTATTCTTGATTGGTATTTTACAGCTTTTATCACATCCAATTAAAGTTGGATTATTATTTTTCTTTACAGTTCTAGATGCTTTTATGCTGCTTTTAAGACTGTTTTCCACTATGCTCAGAGTAATTTGTTAGTTTCAGTTTGTATTTGGGCATAAAAGAAATTATAGAAGCAATTTTGTTTAATGTGTTGATATGAGGAGGAGGAGGCACTAGCGAAACCTGTAATTCTAGATAGGATTATTTTACAGACTGCATTTAAAAAAATGGTACAATCGGGAGGTAAAATAATTTAGGGAAGAAATCTTTTCAAATGATATGTGTATGTGGTACAAAATTAAAGCCAGCAGATTTTTCTTGCTGATACACTTTATTCTGTATAATGCAGGTTATGCTAAATTTTGTGCAACAAGGAAAAAAAGAAAAAAAGAAAAAAAAAAAAAAAAAAAAAAAAAAAAAAAAAAAATCGGAATTAAACAAACCCTTTGTTCTTATCACGGCTTACTCCGGTCATCTTGACTAATTATGTTCAAAACCTACACAAAGCCATAGGCCTATATATATATGGCATGTAAGATTGATTTTCCATGATTGTAGAAAAGTAATCATATCTCAAGATCTACAGCACCAAAAGAGATGAAAAAATTTGCAGAATAAAGTATGTTTTTTCCTGCTTCATGGAAATACCAAACACTACACCAGGTTGTGATTAATCTTCATACTATGAAAAAAAATAAATGTTTCTCAATTGTTCCGTTTTATTTGACACAGACTGTACATCATAAATTCATGGATGCATTTATTATTAGGTAAAGACTGAGGACAGATAGTCTTCAATTCTAATGTAAATACAGAGCGTTAATATTACAGGGTGCCCAGCATTTCAAGAAAACAAAAATTCCCTGATTTTTCCCTGATGAAATCTAAAAATTCCCTGATAATTATTTAAACCAATTTTTAGTTTCGCGTGTTTTTTCTTGTCGCCGTGAACCAGTTGCAGAATAAACCACTGGTCTGACAGACTACCGAACTTTCCATTTTTGGGCCAATCAAAATTCCCTGACTTATCCCTGATTTTGATGCATTATTATCAAATTCCCTGACTTTTCCCTGACTGGAAAAAACTAAAATAATTTCCCCTGATTTCCCTGATGGGCTGGGAACCCTGTCTTCAATTCTAATGTAAATACAGAGCATTAATATTGATACCTTAAAGCTACTGTGCACAATCAGGCATGAATAACATTACCTCATGTCATGATATATTTGAACTGTCCCGTTCGCTTACCCAGAATGCAACGTTTATATGTAGTCTCATAATACATGCCCAGTGAAATTATTTCAGAGTTATCCTCTATCCTCTGCAACAATCAACCAGAAATAGGCTACCATGTAACAAAATGAGTACAATGCAATAGTTCAACATAGAGACATGGAATTGCTAATGTGTCATGCACTATATAAAAACCTATTATTATTATTATTATTAATCAATTGCAAATTAAAAATAACCAATCAGGATCCTTGATGCATTTAATTTTCACTCTGATCCAATCAGAATGGTTGTTTCAAATTTACAAAAATTAATTGTAATTATTTATGTTACAGTGCACAGATATGATACAAGCAATATCATGGGGGGTTTTCAGCTCCTCTAGTACTAGTTTTAACCTGTTGAAGACAAGTTTATTTTGCTATAACAACCATTTCCCAAAAATAGATCCGAGCCAGAGTATACTAGGTCCCAGTCTATAATAGGTTACATAGTTATTTAATTATTATGATTGTAAAGATAATTTCAACAATTTTGATCAAAGTTATATGATGGGCAAAGAGTCAAAAGGCATATAGGTGAGATATAGAACAAGACAATTTTAGTCATACCATGATTTCCAAAATCACCTGTGCAAATATCTCCGCACTAGTTTCGCATTCTCAGAAAAAAAAAAACAAATGATTAATGAGAAACTAAATCAAATGACCCTGAATACCAGGAAGGCCGATAGAATGTTTCGACTAACTTGATACTTGTAACATGATTTTTATTGATTTAGAATATCTCCATATTTGCACGAACCTACATGCATCTTTTGGAAGGTATGACATAGAAGAAATAACAATGACTGCGGAATCTGAGTCAGTTTCTGTTGTTGCTATCCAGTATTAATTTGTTTAATACATGTACAACATTTTAAATCATTTATGTTTCATGGAATTGCATAATCATATACAAAATCTCTATTTTCCTGTAAGAATTGATTTTCTTAATCACATTAAAAATATTAATCTTATAGGTTTATTAAAATACATGGAATTTCAGTGGGAAACATAACGGCCCCAACAAAATATACATATATTTAAAAATACAGTTCACTCCCATTATAATGAAATTTATCTTCAGCAAGCTAACTGCTTATCATGAAATCTCATACTGAATACAAATTATACATATGAAGAGCTGACATGCAAATGGGACTAAATCCACTTTTGAGGAAAACTGAATTATTGATATCAGGCCATTGTTCAGGTACGTACCCGTCTTTGGGCAAAAGGATGTTCTTAAATTACGATTGCAACTGTAAGAAAATGCATTTTGTAATTTCCTTTTTCCATAGAAGCGTGTAAAAAATCTTGTAAACAAATGCTTTTTTCTCTGAAGTTACAAAAGTGGATTTAGTCCCTTTTGCATGTAAGCGCTTCATATACAGACATGTGCACATATTTGAAATTGGAACAGGAAGAAATGCCTTGTTATAACAAAATCTTGTCATTCCTGTGCTCATTATAATGGGAGCAGATTTTCATATTCATGATGTCACAAAAAGAGGAAGTTAAGAATTTTATTAAACTGGAGAAGTGTAATCTGTGATAAGTTAACTTCATGGTGATCACCAGGACGAAATCCTAACATAAAATCAAGATTATTTGAAAGAAGAAAGCAAAATCTGGAAAAGTTTGAATGAAAAATGGATCAATAATAAAATATGTTACATTTCCTATTTGTTCCAGCCTATAATAAATGAGTAAATTGTCATTTTTTCATATTTAGTTCAAGAAAGATAATTCTAATTTTGATGACCTGTAACATTATGCTATCCTAAATATATTTTGAGCATAGAAATGGTTCTTAAATTATAGAGATGATAGGAGAGTTTTCCAATGATCAGTCTACATTGTGTCCCAGGAAAAAAAAGTAAACCAAACTTTGAGAGCCTTGTTGTAGACAAACTTACCTAAAAAATGGAATAAATTATCAGGAAGCCTGTTGACTTTTCTCAAACTTGGTACAACGTCATTTTGATGTAGGTTCTTTTTTTACACTGCAAAAACTGGGGTGTTAAATTTAACACCAAAGGTGTTAAATTTAACACCGGCCCCGAATCTATATGCGACCACACCCACTGATGTTATATAACACCAGTTTTGGTGTTAGAAATACATTATTAAAACTATTGGGTGTTATTTTAACACCACATTCTGGTGTTAATTTGACACTTTTCATGGTGTCAATTTTGAATTTGATACCAGTGGGTGTTGATTTCACTGGCGTAAATCCACATTGAATGCTATTCATCTGGGGGATATTACGTAATAATACAAAACGTCATCCCCCTGATAAATAGATAGCGCGAGCGGATTTACGATTCTTGTTGGTGTTAATTTAACACCAATCAGTGTGGTCGGATATAGATTCCAGGGCCGGTGTTAAATAACATCAGCTTTTGGTGTTAAAAAATATTCAGTTAACTTCATAAACTAAAGCTAAATTTGCTGCTTTATTTGTGTTTATGATATCTATAATTGAAATATATCAAATGATATTACTTTTACCTGCAAAATTGTCAACAAAGTGGTTTTTTTCAGAATTTGTCTTGACACCAAGTGGTGTTAGAAAGATAGCAATCTAATTCCAAAATCTAACACCACAAATTTAACACCCACATGGTGTTGCATATTTAACACCAGCGTTTTTGCACTGTAGAGAGAGAGAGAGAGAATATGTAATCCCTAAATCTTGAAGAGGCTCTGTGAAGTACTGACTTGCATACAGGCCTCATAAAGGTTCTTCAAAGATTACTCTTTGAGGTCTACCATAATCCCAATCAATGAAAAAAATCTTACTTAAAGTTCGTGATGACAAAATCAGACTTCTGTTGTACGAACAAGAGTCAGGTCTCTCTCTCTCTCTTTCTCTGTCTCTCTCTCTATCTCTATCTCTTTTTTTTTCTTAATCAACTAGAAACGCCATGCTTCAAACTCTTGATGATTTCCTTGATGACATCAAAATGAGAGTTCTGCTGTTTGAACAAAAGTCAGATCTTTTCTTATTGGTCTGCAGACAGATCTCCAGAATGATCTGTAAAGGTCATCCCTTGATGTCTCTTCACTCTCTCTCTCTCTCTTTCAACTAGAAACACCTTGCTTGAAGTTCTTGATGATTTCCTTGATGACATCAACACGAGAGCTCTGTTGTTTCAACAAAAGTCAGATCTTTCCTTATTGGGCTACATACAGATCTCAAGAACATTCTGTAAAGGTCACCCCTTGATGACTCTCTCTTTGTCTTGATCAACTAGAAACACCTTGCTTGAAGTTCTTGATGATATCCTTGATGACATTAACCTCAAGGCCGAGCTGACTGAACATGGACTTTAGGAAGGCCACACTATGATCAGACTCCAGAGATTCCTTTAGTCTGGTCTCCTTTTCAGCCAATCTGAAGACATAAAATAAAAGATAGAAAATACTAGATTTAATCCAGCTTTACAAACTTTGTTAAACATATAAATTAAACAACAATTAATACAAAGCATAAATTTGTCTGCCCTGAAGAAAGAAGCAAACACAAAATCAGCTTGGTAAATTATATCAACTCAATAAGAGCTCATTTCTCAAAGCTATAACAAGCTTTTTCAAAAGTTTTCATTTATTAAATATAAAATATCCTTAATTCAAACATATCTCATGAATTAGCAATGATATCATTTGATGTACATGTGTCTTATTAATATTGTTTTGTTGTAAATACATGTATGTATGATATTTTGTAATGTATATCTTTTTATAAAAAAGGAATTAATATCAAAACAAACTGAACTGAACTTAGAAAAACTATCACCTTGAACAAATTAGACTATGAATGGACCAGGGTGTGTTGTGTATCATACAGTTAATAAAAGGTAAACAAATCAAGAGGCATATATTTTCAGAAGTTCACATGTGCAGACTGTGCAATCGTTCACGCTCTTTTGCCAGTCAACCATTATACACAAACATATAGGTTTACCCATTTTTGGTTTACTACTCATATTCATGTCGCTAGGCAGCACATCTTATAATATTCAAGACATGATCTATTGGTATATTAGAAATAACCCCTCAATATTTCCTTGACATCAATTAAAAGTTGAATGACCTTGCAAATGTATCAATCCTTCAACCAAAGACTAAAATATAAAAATAAATGCAATAAATGCAACTCCTTTTGTCATTCCGACTGGAGAAAAATCTGTAAGTACACAAGCGTTATCAGATGAAGGCAATCTTTTCTTTGCCACATGAGTGGGGGGAAATGTAATTTTACAGATATTAGCAGGGTATTACACATGTCTAGTAGCATGGTGCTATTGTGGGCATTATTGTACGGTTGAGAAGGCAATGAGATGAGAAAGTGGACTAAATAGGTCTCGAAAGGGTTGGCAAATTGGCAATCGTCGGTTGCACTCGAATAGAGGAAGTATTAAAGGCTAATAGCTTGGATGTGGTTTGTAGCTGCGATGAAATCAAAGTAATATTCTTGTTTTCTTGACAGCTTTGTACAGTTATCTTGCCACTGTTATTAATGAATATCTTAGAAGACCAACCAAGTCTTTATCATTACCTCTATATAAGATACATTTATATATTTAGTTATTGATTTGTGATTCTTCAAATAAAAATGAGACAAAAGTCGCCAGCAATGAGTCAAGGATACCGGAAAAATAATTCATATTATTAAAACATTTTACAGAGCATACATAAAATACTGAAGATTCAGAAAAAAAAAAAAATACTGCCAAATTTGACATTTTTTATTATTTTGCCGATTTCCTTGACCCTTGGCTGAGTTTGCTCGGCGACTTGTGTCTCTTTTTGATAAGATGAATTAAATTTGTTTGTCAACAGTATTCGAAACAGGTTTGCATCATCAGTTAACAAATTCCTATCACTGGATTCACTTTGTAAGAAAAACAATAAATATCATGAAATGTTATGTAATGAATGTATGTTAAGGTGTGATCTTCTTCCTTCATTATATATCCTAAAATTAAATTGATTTATTAACCCTAAAGTTACGATTTTAGACAAAAAGTTTTGTTAAAGTTATCTCTTTTGCTTGAGTAAATATTCAGAAGTGATGAAAATTTCAAGTCAGCAATACTGTAGGAGTACTTGTTTAAACTATATTTTGTATGTCACCTAATTATTATCCCTGACAACTATCAACTACTCAATTACTCATCTTGCATGAGGTTTTTCCTAACATAGCATCCATATATTTTCAAATTCAAATTTTCAGATATTCATCACTGGAAAGATGAAAGTGAACTGGCAACTAATGATAGATGAGATCATGAAGATAATAATACGGAATAAGACAACATCTAAAAACTCATCCTTCATGCCCTTGATTTCTTTTTGAATTTCCCTGACTGAGGGAATAATCAGTGCTTTGTGTCCAAAGGAAACAGCTCATCATAAATTTGAGTATTAAAATCATTATTATCGAAATGAAGTTGAAGACCAGTAGTGTCTTTAAGCCATCTATCATTCATTCCCTTTTTATGGTCGGATCATGGCGCAGTGATGAGACAAGGAGGACATCAGCTTTGGCAACCGAGCCGGAGACAGGGAGAGCCAGAGAGGCGTGTGGCGGCCGCGTCAGGGGATCGTCGCGTTTTGATTTGCAATCCTGCTCGGCGGGGTCTCCGGGGTCCTCTTGTCAGATTGATCGGCCACAAACGGGTGAGTGAGGATGGGTTTGATACGCCTTACGAGTGTCAATCTCCCCCGTGGGAACAGTAGGGGGAGGGCAAGCATGAAGTGTGTGTAGGCGGTATTGGGGAACGTGCCCCGTGTTGGATGTGTTCCCACAGGTGCAACGATGTCGTTTATGTAAGAGCAACGTGAGAGTAACTCATGTGCTTTCTCCATGGGGATAAATAGGAATAAATGGGATGTGTTCACATATTACCAAGCTTGCATCCCTTCCATTTTCCCTGTGTCACAAGTACGAAGATTGTAGTTTCATCTCGAGATACAAACAAAATTGTAGGTCATGTGCTTTCTCTATGTGAATTACTTTAGTAGGAATATGTCATTCTTATGAGCTGTGTTTCCACAAACGCAAACATTTTCAATCTACATCTTGTGACTGATGAAGTATGCAATTGGCAAATTCCACAGGTAACGTGAGTAACTCATGACGGGAATACACTTATTTGAATTATGATATATCAAGTTCATATTTTTATGTTGCAATTCTTTGAAAAACAAATTCTAAGTGTTTATTCAATAAAGGTAGTAATAACATAGGGGTAAGAATCTCTTTTTATAAAACAGGTTAGACAGAATATGAAATATTAAAATTCAACCCATACTAAGAAATAATTTCCAATGGTCTAAAAGGCTCAGATATTCATCCTTAAATTGTCAATAATTGTAATTTCATTTTTTTATTATTACTGTTTTTTCTTCTAAATCATATTAACAAACTGATGCACCTACATGAAAAAAATGCATAAGGAGAAAAACAAGAAAAATTGCCAATATCGATATAAACACAGTTCCCCTTTGCTCGCCAATTTAAAGATTTCAATGGTTATTTTAATTTAGTCAGGGTAAATCTACTGCATAATTGTAAAGTGCTTAGAGACTTCCGATCAGGAGGTGTAAGGCGCTATACAGTGCGTCCTAGAAAAAAGTAAACCCAACTTTGAGAGTCTCATATTAAAAATGTATAGCTTATGTAAAATTGATATTTATTTCATAATAAAGAGTAACTAATTTTCAATTCAATGACACCAAACTTATACCTGTGTTGTGATGGATTGCTGAGCACTTGGGCATTAAAAAACAAGCGTCAAAATTCAAATGTTCCAAGTTTGAGGAGAAGCAGCCCTTGCATTTCAATGGACCAAGAAATCCATTGTCTCTTTTAAATGGACTTAGGAAGGCTGACCTCACATAAAGAATGAATGGTCAGAAAGCCAGGATTGCTTCTGATAAAACTTGGAACAATTTGTTTTTGACCAAATTTGTTAGAACTCGAGTGCTCAGTCATGCTATTACAGATATGATTTGGGTACACTCTAAAAAAAACCCATCCTATGTACCCTTCTGCCCAATTCTACACCCCTTATTGCCCCCTCTCTACTCCCCTCCTCGCCCCCTTCCATGCACCCATTGTAGGAACAGAGGCAGTAAGCAAACCTTTACAGTGCAGACAGACTTTGACAGATCACTGCTGTTCCACTGATCACATCTCCCGTCGTTGCATGGCAGCGTTTCACTTGCATGCACCGCTGCTTGAGATATTGTCGCGAGCACGCTTCCCGACGCGGGGTGCTGCACAATGCCTGAACAATCCCCTCCCTACAGTATCACTTGTCGGCACGGCAACCTCGGCCGATTGAGCTCCAACATCCAAGAGGAGGTGGAGGGAGGAGAAGAGAGAAAGAGGGAGATGGGGGATGCGGCGTCGCGTTGCAAATCAGTGAATTATACGAGGTCTTGATGCTGGTTGTCTTTCTCTTCTTGTCCCTTGCACGGAGGGATGGGATGACGGCTTTGCCTAACGGGTGTGACTGGTGTTTGTTATTGCAAAAATCACCCTGTCAATCTGGCAGCAATTACAGAAATTAGCTTAGCCTGCTTTTATCCCATGGGAATCAAGACTGGCTTTCCAATCCAGTGCTTTGCATGGTTTCATCATAATAATGCCACATCTTTGATTCCAAGATTTCTTTCCAATGCTATTCATCAGGGCGAAGATTGGCATATGATTCCAGTCCATAATGAAGTATTGCAATTTAGATGCTTTTTTCATGAGAGGGGAAAAAAACACACTGTGATCTGTCATGTTAGATTAGTATTTAATCGGAAAATGATTTCTCGGAGCAAAGAGGCCCCAAGGCTGAAATGTAATTTTGAAATTTGGGCCCGGTCTGCGCTTTCTGATTTTTGATACATTGAAACCAGTGACAAGGAAGTGAAATTTTCATGAAAACCCTCAAAGGGACAGTTTACTCCAGACTAAAATCAGTTCCAATGAAAGACCCCCCCCCCCAAAAAAAAAAAAAAAAAAAAAAAAAAAAAAAAGAGAGAAGAAGAAGAAGAAGAAGAAGAAAACAAAATTAGTGGCGGTTTGAAGAAAATAAATCAAATGACAACAAAAGTTTAATTTTTGTGACGTCCCTGGCAAGCTTCTCTTCTGCATGTTGTGCAATCTAATTCCATAAATTGCCAATATTTTATAAGAAGAATGCTCTCATATCGAAAACTCAATTTATCCTCAAAAATTGATTTAGTGTCTTTTGGAATGAAAGTCTTTATTAATAAAGATAACCCACATCTTTTATACACTTTCCCACTCATCAATGTACCCTATTCTGAGAAACATGACAGAAATTCCCTAAATAACTACAAATAATTTTATGCATGTAATAAACCATTGGAAACTGGTATGTGTTCGTATAGCAATGCAATTCCCTCAGTTTGCATGCTATATCCTCTCATGCGGTCTCCAACTGACTAGATATATAAAGGTATCATACATGCTGTCATCCATTGTCACTTGACACAAAATGTAAAGCGAAGATTTGCAACTAAATCAGAGGACATTTTAATTATTGATTCCTGCACGTTCTTTTCTCTCCCCCTTTTGAATAATTCAGAAATCGTGTTTATTTCATGGAGGGGATGTTTAATAGTTAAAAAGGTATGAATGATTTATCCTATAGTTGGCGCACTGGTTTAAATTCCAATGCGAGATTGATGATGCTCGCATTGTAACCACCATGAAATATGAAAAAATAGGGAATATCGGACTGAAAAATATATATGGATGGCATTCCCGCTGTAACCACCATGAAATATGAAAATTAGGAAATGTCTGGCTAAAAATATATGTATTGATGGTGCTCACATTGTAATTACATGAAATACGAAAAATAGGAAACATCTGACTGAAAAATGTAATATGGACGGTATTCATATTGTAACCACCATGAAATATGAAATTCAAGAAAATGTTTGGCTAAAAACTATATGTATTCACGGTGCTCACATTGTTATCACCATGAAATATGAAACAAAAAGGTAATATCTAACTGAAATATATATATGAATGTTATTTGCATAACCATCATGAAATATGAAAATTAGGAAATGTCTGGCTAAAAAATATATGTATTGATGGTGCTCGCATTGTAACCACCATAAAATATGAAAATTAGGAAATGTCTGGCTAAAAAATCTATGTATTGATGGTGCTTGCATTGAAACCATTACGTAATGCGAAATATAGGGAGTATTGGACTGAAAAATGTATGGATATTATTTGCATAACCACCATGAAATATGAAAATTACGAAATGTCTGACTAAAAAATCTATGTCATGATGGTGCTCACTTCTTAACCACTATGAAATATGAAAATTAGGAAATGTCTGGCTAAAAAATCTATGTATTGATGGTGCTCACATTGTAACCACTATGAAATATGAAATATAGGGAATATTGGACTGAAAAATATATATGGATATTATTTGCATAACCATCATGAAATATGAAAATTAGGAAATGTCTGGCTAAAAAATCTATGTATTGATGGTGCTCGCATTGTAACCACTATGAAATATGAAATATAGGGAATATTGGACTGAAAAATATATATGGATATTATTTGCATAACCATCATGAAATATGAAAATTAGGAAATGTCTGGCTAAAAAATCTATGTATTGATGGTTCTCGCATTGTAACCACTATGAAATATGAAAATAAGGAAATGTCTGGCTAAAAAAATATATGTATTGATGGTGCTCGCATTGTAACCACCATCAAATGTGAAAGTTAGGAAATGTCTAACTAAAAAAAAAAATGTATTGATTGTGCTCCCATTGTAATCATAAGTAGTAAATGTCTGACTGAAATAAATATATATGGATAGAATAGCATTAGCTGGAAAAGTATTATTCAGATTCTGAATGAAGTTAAACAATCTCTTTAATTTCAGGTCGGATTTCCCCTAATTGTGAGTCGACGATAGGGGAGGGGTAAATTCATGCTGGTATATCAATATTCCTAGTAGGAGACCCTTGTTATTTGGTCAAACGAAGCAATTATACTATCTTTCTATGTAATCAAGCAGTTGATATTCATTATTGGGTACCTTTCAGAATCATATTTTATAAAGAATTATTTAAATTAAATGGAATTAATATCTTATAATGCAAGCATATGTATGCATAATAACTATAACTCTCTTTTTTATCTTTCCTCTGAATTGAACTGATTCCCCAGTGTTTTACTATTTTCCCTCTCAATCTTTCTTTCCATCACCCTCTTTTTCTTTCGCTTTCAATTCTATTTTACATCTACTGTTCTGTCGCCCTCTCTCTCTCGCTTTTTATTTCTATCCATCGTCTATTCAATTTTTATCTTCCCCCGTCTCTCACTTTATCTATATCTCATCTGTCCCTTCTCTCTCTCTCTCTCTCTCTCTCTCTCTCTCTCTCTCTCTCTCAATTTTGATGCTATATAGACCCTCTCTTATGAGTCTCCTAACTGTCTCTGTATTTCTGTCTTTTAATATCACCCACTTCTCTCTCTTTTTCCTTCTCTCTCTTTGTCTTTCTCTTAATTTTCCTTTCTTAATGTCTTCATTCGGTCCCCCTCCTCCTCTCTGTCTCTTTCTCCCCCTCTCTCTCTCTGCCTCTCTATCTCTCTCTCTCTCTCCATCCCATCCTTCTTCTGTCTCTTTCTTCCTCTCTCCCTCTTTATTTCTATCCATCCTCTATTCAATTTTTATCTTCCACCGTCTCTCTCTTTATCTACCTCTCATCTGTCCCTTCTCTCTTTCTCTCTCTCGTAATTTTTATGTTATATAGACCCTCTCTTATGAGTCTCCTTCTGTCTCTGTATTTCTGTCTTTTAATATCACCCACCCCTCTCTCTTTCCTTCTCTCTCTTTGTCTTTCTCTCTCAATTTTCCTTTCTTAATGTCTTCTTTCCTTCCCCCTCCTCCTCTCTGTCTCTTTTCTTCCCCCCCCCCCGCCTCTCGCTCTCTCTCCCTCTCTCTCCCATCCTTTTTCTGTCTCTTTCTTCCTCTCTCTCTTTATTTCTATCCATCCTCTATTCAATTAGTATCTTCCCCCGTCCCTCTCTCTATCTACCTCTCATCTGTTCCTTCTCTCTTTCTCTGTATTTCTGTCTTTTAAATCACTACTCCTCTATCTTTTCTTCTCGTCTCTCAATTTCCTTTCCTATTTGCTTTCTTCCTTACCCCTTCCTCCTCCCCCCCCTTCCTCCTCCCCCCCCCCTCTCTCTCTCTCCTCTCTCTCTCCATCACTCTCTATCTCCCTTCCTTTTCTCCTCTTTCTTCCTCTCTCTCTCTATCTCCTCTTCTTCTCTTCCCTCTGTCTCTCTACATCCCCACCCCTCTCTCTCTCTCCCTTCCCTTTCCCCTCTCTTTCTTATTCTGTATCTATGCCTGACTGTCTCCCTCATCCTCTCCCCCATCCTTTCATTTCTCATCAAATCCATTCCCATAATGGCCTCTGATTTTTTAATATAAAAGTCGTCCCCGATTACTGGACCGTGCAGTGTTTAGTCTCCCACAGGACCTTCAGTATTTGCCTCAAAATCATACACATTTTTGGCCAATTTCATGATTTTCCCCGTCACGTTGTTTATTCAAATCAGCTAAATGTAGAGCGGAACTGTGTGTAAGCACTACTAATCGCATTATACAACCCAGAATTGTGTTTTCTTACCATTCGAAATCTTGACGAATCTTGTATGTGATATGCATTCTACACTTTTTCCTTTTTTCTTTGTCGCTCTTTCTCTCTACTCTCTCTGTCACCCTCTCCCTCTCTTTCTTTCTTTCTTTTCTTTTTTTGGGGGATTACAGTTTTTCCAAATCTCATCTGCAAAGGTAAAACAAATTATTGGTTAATAACTTTAAGCTAGATCTTGCTCCTGCTTTCAAACAGCTTTTTATGAATCATTTTTCATTACCTTGTCATTTGATTTCACATGGGTCAAAATAGACCTTCAAGTGTTCACAACCAATGTATGCATGAACATTCAGCTATTCTGAAAAAGAATGTATTAGATTTGATCAAACTATCTTTAAATAAATGGTAGACAATATCTCTGAAATCCCAATTTATTGTGACTCACAAATGCTACATTTATTGTACTTGTATAATTTTAGTAGTATTAGAGTGAATGAATAAACACACATTCCATTAAACTAAAACGAGAAGAAAGGAAGAGAAAGGGAAAGAGAGAAAAGGAAAGGGATAGAGGAAAAGAAGAAGAAAATGGGTGTTTTAAGTGATAGGGATTAGAGAGAGAGAGAGAAATAGGGGGGGGGGTAGTGAAAGTAAATGAGAAAAGATTAAAAAACTGAAGGTACCTGTATGTTCCATAACATCTTTAGCTTAAACACAACAGAAGTCTGAAGTAATCCTACTTGAGATTTAATGAGTAACTAATCTGTGTTTTATTATATCCCTTGATCCTTCCTAACCTGCATCTTTTGTTCTTAGGATTATCCCCTTAATCCTCATCATGAACCTCCAATAGATACCCACATCTTGAGTGTGACTTCATTAAGGAAGTTGATTAGGGTACCAGTATACAGATAAACCACCCCTACTCTCACTTATCTTTTATTCTCTTCTTCTTTTTCTACTTCTTCTACACTGCAAAAACTGGGGTGTTAAATTTAACACCACGGGTGTTAAATCTAACACCGGCCCGGAATCTATATCCGACCACACCAACT